>WBNM01026961.1:17639-32847 GCA_013399055.1 Ramphastos sulfuratus
CAAAGCAGGTGGAGGGGTTTCTGTTGGTGGTCTCAAAGCCATTAGGGGCTTTGGAGTTTTCCCAGGCTCTTTTCTCAGACAGCTGGAGTCTGGCACAGTCTCTGACCTCGTTCCTCTTGACTTCCCATTCAGCAGCAGCCTTTCAGAGGGGCAGGCAGGATGCAATGCCATGTGCAGGCGTGGCACAATGTCACGCTGGATCTGCAGGCCGAGTGCCTACAGGCATTTAGAGTCTGTGCCTGGTGAAAACTTGAGGCAGTGGAGTTTCCAGGTAGTTCAGGATGCAGTGAGGCAGCAGCAGCAGGCATGAACACAATGGCAGAGAGCACCTTGTGCTAGCTGCTCATCCCTTTTTATCAATACAACCTGAGACTAATGGGCCTTTGGACATATATTAGCCAAACAGGATGGCACTTTGCCCAGATTGATCATACCAGCTGAAGCAAGGGGTTTTTTTGCCTTTCGTGCAGTTGCTTCCCCCAGTACAGAATGAGGAGGAGCAGGGGAACAGGTCTGGGCAAGCCACAGTCCTTAGACTCAGTGGCTCCAGGTTCTTTGTCCTCTTTCCTGCAGTTGCTTCTCCCCAAAACAGAAGAGGGGGGAGAGCAGAAAAACGTGTCTGGGCAAGCCAGGACATGAATAAGCCTATTTTGGCCTATTTAGGCCTGCCACAACAACCCAGTAAAGGTGGAATTTAGAAAAGAGCCCATAGGAGTGAGGGAGTCATTCCATCTCATTGGCCATCTCAGTGTGGTTAAGATAATCATCCAAAGCCAGCAGAGAGAGAAAGAAGTTGCTACCAAATCCTTCCATGACATCTATACTCAGGAGAGAAGGGGAACAGGGAAACATCTCTGGGCAAGCCAGGACATGTTTAGACCAATTTTAGCCTTCCACGACAGCATCTACTGCATGTAAGCCTGCAAAAAAATTACAGATGTGAGACTTCATTTCAGAGTTAAGCAAGGATGTGTTAAGTGCTGTGCAAATGATGTGGCACTCTGAAGCACTGCCAGCAGTCATCAGTAATTTTTCTACAGGTTTCCTAATGAGGTGTGTAGTCTCCTTTTAGAAGAAATCAGAGCCTAAGTGTCCTATTCTTAAGACTGGAAAAGTACCTGTGTTTCAATAAGTCCAAAATATTTTCTGGGGACACACTGATTTTGACAGTAGTTTCAGCAAAATGTTTGCTTGGTATCATCTCAGTTCCAGATGGAAAGCAAGACAAAAAGAGAAAGAAAGACACCAGATTAAAAGAAACAAACAAACAAACCAACCAACAAACAAGAAGGATCTTCACAAATAAATAAAGTAGTTTTCTTTCATTATAGGGTAAGGTAGAAAAGAAGTTTCAAGTTCAGTCATCACATAAGAATTCCAGATATAAGCAGTCCTACTCCTTCCATTATCCATTCCCTCAACCTGTTAAAAATGCTTTATTGGCATGGGAAACTTTATAAGTGGGGTTTGACATACAACTCACCTATTTACCTGCAGCAATGGCTAAGGTTGGGGAGAACAATTGACATTTTTGTTTCTATATTTTTGTTTGTTTCATTTCTTTGTTGTTTTGTTTGCTTGTTTGTTTCATTGGTTGGGGTTTGTTCAGAATTTGGGCTTATTTTATGCGTAAATCATGACTTACAAACCAAATAATTTTCAAGGCTTATTTTAGTCTCCTAGGGAAATACAAGCCAGATTTTCATCAGGCAGCTTACACTGATGGATTTTATACAACCCTTCCTGTGATGGTGACACAAATAACCTGAACAGATCTGTGAAATGAAGGTGTTAAGAAAGGGATGATTTAGAAAAAGCAGGGCTGGTTCAAATCTCCTCGGAATTGTTTCCATGACAGGAGGTAGGAAGTGGGGGGAAAGGAACTGAGAGAGAGAGGACAGGTAGCCTTGTTCATTTTTCTACTCCAATTTGTGATAAAAGGAGGTAGCAACTGATGTTAGATGAAAGATGCCACCTTGTCTTCTCTTCCAGAGGTAAGACATGCACTGCTTCCCCTCCCTTAGCAGCAGCAATTCATGTGGCCCTTCAGGACTATGACGGAGGTAAAGCACAGGAGCCATTTTAGCGCACAGGCATATCAAGCAGTCAATTTGACTGGAAAGACTTCCAGTTGGTGACTGGAAGAGGGTATCAAAAACTGTGTTCTCATCTTCTATGTCTGCTACTGCTCTGAATGGTTTAGCATGTTCTCCCTCATCTTGTATTTTAGGCAACCTCTGAACAGTTGTGCTGGTTTGAGGCTGTTTTAATGAAACAAAATGAGATGATAGGCTGTGAAAAGAAAACAATGATGTCTGCTGCACTCATAGGCCTGATGAGATGTATAAAAACAAGGACACAAACATAGATAAGACAGAGAGTCTCTCTGGGAGCTGCTGTGTCTGCTGGTTTTCTACTGTGTAACCTGACTCATCACTCCGCTTCTAACCCCCCTTGCCCATCCTCCAAAATCACCTTGCACGTAAGGCAGAGCCTGGGGTAAGGTAGAGAGGTGGGAAGAAGGTGGAAGGGTGGTTGGGAGCCCCTCCTGGGGACTCCGATTTCTGGGAGGGGGATTGTGTTTCTGTATTAACTTTAACTTGTATAGCTCTGTAACTGTTCATGTCTATTGTGTATCTCTGCTTGTACATTGTGCTAAGCTATAAATAGAGCTTCAGTCCTTAACTTCCAGCTGGCTGAGTCTAGTCTGGGTGATTTTCATAGTGTGGGGGGACAGGTAACTCCCAAAACATCATGACAGTCCAGTTCCCTGGGACATGGTTGTGGTATCTCATTCTTTCCATACATTTATGCTCAAGGCACAAGTGGAAATCAAAAGTGATTCTCTGGGTTCCTCCTTTGCCCTTTTCATGTGAGTCCAAAGAAAAGTAGGCTCTCTCACCACACTTGTAGGTTGGCTTCCTAACCACAATGATCAAGTCAATGCCTTCATGTTTTCGCTGTTACAGGTAGCTAAATTGAAATTGAAGACCTTCATTTTCAGCTAAGTCTTCAGTATTTTCCCACACTACACAACAGCCTTCTGACAGTTTAATCTGTCACCAATATTCCTGCACACTCTTACTCATTTTCTGGGACTTTGTGATGTGCTGTGCATAGAAATTTTGTCCTAAAAAGAGAGTACCTTGATCAGTGTTGGCTGTAGAACTATGTGGCCAAAAAAGACCAGACAGTGACAGATTAAATTCTTGACCCTGCGCTTGAATTGCAAGGTCTTCTCTTCACTGTTGATGTGTGTTCACTACATAGAAAGATTAACTAAGAATATAGTATCCTAGAATCATAGAATGGTAAGATTGGAAAGGACCTGAAAGATCATCTAGTTCCAGCCCCCTGCCATAGGCAGGGACACCTCCCACTAGTATAGGTCACTCAAGGCCTCCTCCAACCTGGCCTTCAACACCTCCAGGGAGGGAGCAGCCATAACCTCCCTGGGCAACCTGTGCCAGTGTCTCACCACCCTCACTGCAAAGAACTTCTTCCTAACATCCAGTTTCAATCTCCCCTCTGCCAGTTTAAACCCATTGCCCCTTTTCCTGTCATTGCAAGACCTTGGCAATAGTCCCTCTCCAACCTTCCTGTAGCCCCTTCAGATACTGGAAGGCTACTCTAAGGTCTCCTCAAAGCCTTCTCTTCTCCAGGCTGCAGAGCCCCAACTCTCTCAGCCTGTCCTTATAGCAGAGCTGCTGCAGCCCTCTGAGCATCTTCGTGGCCTCCTCTGGACCCACTGCAACACTTCAATGCCCTTTCTGTGCTGGAGGCTCCAGAACTGCACACAGTACTCCCGGTGGGGTCTTGGGAGAGCAGAGTAAAGGGGCAGAATCCCCTCCCTTGCCCTGCTGCCCACACTGCTCTTGCTGCAGCCCAGGACTGGGTTGCTGTCTGGGCTGCAGTCACACTGCAGCCTCAAGTTGAGCCTTTCATCACCCCAGACCCCCAGGTTTTTTTCCTCAGGGCTGCTCTCAGCTATTCACCACCCAGCCTGGAGTTGTGCTTGGGATTGTGCCTCAGCGAGAGGATCAACTTCTCCCTTCCTTGCAGAAGTGATGTAATTCAGCCAAATTCTTTTCATCAGCACACTCTTACCGTGGCTGGAGACAGCATGAGTCAGCCAAAGCAAACGTCTCTCACCGTGCATCCAGAGCTTTGCCGGGGTGGCTTAAAGGGTTTTAGACAGCAGGGCTTCTGCATGGAAATTGGTTTCATGGTTTTGTTATTAGATCTTTCTATATGTGTGTAAGTGCTCACAGAGGAGACAATAAGACTTAGCATGGGAAGGATACAGTGATCTTCCTACTATCTCCAAGGCTGCCCACAGGATTCCACTTTCAGTTTATGCCTCAGCTGTTCATGCAGCTGCTGAGATGCTCCTGGGTTTTCAGCAGGGCATGCAAAGAGAACTCCCAACCAGTCATGTAAATTAAAATGGTTTAAAAATTATGGCACGAAATGGCTGAACTTCCTCCCTTGGAAGGATGGAGGGAGAGTCATGCCCCTTTAAAGAAGGGACAAGACCATCAATTCCCTTAGCAAGTGCCTGGGATGGAGTTATTTAATTCATTTGGACAGTTTTGAACTTTTTAACCTGCATGCCCAAACCTGCTCCCAGTAGAAGGAATGGATTTCAATAGAGCCTGAAAACAGCCTCTGCCAGAGAAGCGTCTGATTGATTTTGTACATTTGCCTGCTTAAGTACAAAGGGTCTCTGATACACGTTTGAAATGACTGCACCAGCAAGAGTCCAGCAGCCTTTGTGCTGCCACAGCTGTGAAGCCCTGAGCCAGCGTGGAAGCAGGCTGACCTCTCGCTCCTTTTGAGCTGGTCCTTGGATGTGCACCATTTGCCACGCTGCTATTCAGGCTGCTCTCTGCTTCTGAGCTGCCATTTTTTTCCAAGATGTGTCGGTTCCATGAACAGAGAAATTCAGTAAAACGAGGGCAAGTGTCACACACGCTTAGCATTATCAACGTGGGGTGGGGGTGGGGGAAACTGTCATAAAAGCCAATATTCCAACACGGCTAGGTGGCTGATCTATAACTGTCACGTGATTATCATACTGATTAGCTCAAATAGCATGCCCAGATCACTAATACACATTTAGCTGAAAATATCATGAGAAATTCAAAGATTTAGTCTAGAAGAAAGTCTCACGTACTGTGATAGACAGAACAAGGACAAGCTGCTACAGACTCATCTACATCTTAATCAAGCCCTGAATTAAACGGGAAGCTTGATCTTATTACTGTAGTCATCTATTTGTAATTTCAGTAGGGGAAGGGAAAGCAACAAAGATTTTCAATAGCGTTTTCTCTCATTCCTCAATAGCTAAAGCCCTTCCAGCAAAGCAGAGGCTTTTATACAGGTTTCAGTTGCTGTGCACATTTTGCAAAGAAGTGGGCTTAGAAGCGAAGGGAATCTGGGTCAGCTGAGACATTGTGGTGCTTGAAGTAGCTTGTTTATGCAAATATCCTGTAAAAAATATGGATTCTCAAAACTCACCTGTATTTCCACATTTATATACTCTAATGTTTGTTTCCTTATTTTTTTAAGCAACATTTATTACTGCCTTCCTCAGGAGGTTTCTTAAGAGGGAGGCAAAAGTATTTTACTCTTCAAAAGAAATAGGTTGGAAAATTCAATCGTGCTTCACTTACCCACCACAGTAATTACACAGGCTACAGCAAATATTTAAAGAAAAGAAACACTTTTCTTTTTCTTTTTTTTTCCCTTTATTGCTAGCTTTGTTGATAATAGCAAAAGAGTGGAAAATATTAAAAATCCTGAAATGAGAAATATGGAGGGACAAATTGAAAAATGAATTAACACGTGATTGTCTTCCTACAGGATATCTTCTTTATTTAAGAGAAATCTTCCAGTCTAGGGGACAGGTTTATGGATTATGTATGGATTAACAATGTTTTATAATTTTAATCTTATCTGGGAAAAAAAAAAAAACCTAAAAGGGGCTATTGGGGTTGAAGGAATGTTGTGATTCTTTGTTAAACCTAATTGTTAAGATAGAATCATGGAATCATAGAATGGTAAGGTTGGAAGGGATCTCAAAGATCATCCAGTTCCACCCCTCTGCCATAGGCAGGGCCACCTCCCACTAGCACAGGTCCCTCAAGGCCTCCTCCAGCCTGGCCTTCAACACCTCCAGGGAGGGAGCAGCCACAACCTCCCTGGGCAACCTGTGCCAGTGTCTCACCACCCTCACTGCAAAGAACTTCTTCCTAACATCCAATTTCAATCTCCCCTCTGCCAGTTCAAACCCATTGCCCCCTGTCCTGTCATTGCAAGACCTTGTAAATAATTCAGAAATATCTTTAATGCACTACTCTCTGTAAATTAGGGGACTGTGAGTTTTCAATATTTTAATTACTTCTTTCTAATTACATCTTCCAGACAGCAGCAGAAATGTGTTCAGTGTTTTGGAAAGTAAATACAGACAGATCATAATGAAGATGGTTTTGCTTTTTGCCTTTTTTAATTGTTATTACTCGTGAGTAAGATGTCGTCTATTCCCTCTCAGAGAATGCCCTTTTGCTGGAGAGACATAAAGTTATATTTGGATTTATATATATATTTATAAAATTATATATGGATTTAGTGTTCCATTAATGTGTTAGGTCAGAGATAAGCTTAAATGCAGAACACTCCCTGGCTCCTCTCTGCATTTCCAAATTGCCACCTGCTTCTGAGCTCCCAGTGACTGAGTTACCCATAGACCCCTTAGAGGCTGACCTTAAGTCCTGTACTATTCCATGCAGGGTTAGACTGATACTTGCGTCTCTGAGAGGAGCACTCATTGGTGGGTAGATGGAGGCAGGAAGGCTTAGCTATCCTTTCCTGTCCCTATAGGTGACAAGCACTTGAACAGCCTTTTCTACCTGAGTCACCTCGATCATCCCAAAGCCCTGAAGGTGCACAAGAAATCTGCATTGGAGTAATGCCCTCGAAAGAGGGTAAAACAGATCCAGATGTCTCTATATCTATTTTCTTTTCTACCTCACTGTTATTTAAAGTTGATGATGAGGGGTTCTATTCTGAGATGACACTAGCTGGAGGAGAAAAGCAGGAATGTACTGGTCCACTTTTACAGTGGATCTGTATGTACTATATAAGCCTTCTGAATATCCACCTTCCCTCCCTTTAACAGCTTCTTCATCATTGCTTCATTGACCTCAGTTAATGTCCTCCCTAATTGGCAGAGATGTTAGAACATTTTTCCTAATGCTCACGTTTATTTTTTTTTCTTTTCCTCGTTTTAGACCATTACTCCTGGTTTAACCACCTTAAATATTCTCCCCCTACTCCACTCTTCCATATTATTTTCTCTGAATATATTTTCTTGCAGGCAGTTATCACAGCCCTTTGCTGTTACATTCTCTGAGCAGCATTAAGCTTCCACTGGAAAAGAATAATCATAGAATTGTAGAATGGTAAGGTTGAAAGGGACCTCAAAGATCATCTAGTTTCAACCCCTGCCATAGGCAGGGACACCTCCCACTAGTACAGGTCATTCAAGGCCTTGTCCAACCTGGCCTTGAACACCTCCAGGGAGGTTGTGGAGCACAGAATCACCTTTGATCACATTGGGTGATTCTGTGCTCCACAACCTCCCTGGGCAACCTGTGCCAGTGTCTCACCACCCTCACTGCAAAGAACTTCTTCCTAACATCCACTTTCAATCTCCCTTCTGCCAGTTCAAACCCACTGCCCCTTGTCCTGTCATTGCAAGACCTTGTAAGTAATCTCTCTCCAGCTTTCCTGTAGGCCCCCTTCAGATACTGGCAGGCTACTAGAAGGTCTGCTGGAAGCCTTCTCTTCTCCAGGCTGCAGAACCCCAACTCTCGTAGCCTGTCCTTATAGCAGAGCTGCTACAGCCCTCTGAGACATAAGAGACTGTCTCAGTGCAATTTACCTCCACATAAAAATGACCTTATTTAATCTCTGATAATATGCACGTCATTCTTTTTCTTCATGGAACATTTTAAATGGGAAATACCAACAATTCACAACAGAAAGATTAGAGGGTTTTTAGCATTCGGAATGCGCTCATTTATAAAAACATCAAAGAAATCCAAATCTGTAGCAGTGCAGCATCAAGCCTAAATGAGGAAAAGTGTGGCAATTAATAAGAACAGACACATAATCAAGTCCTGCTGCACACGGAGCTGCCACACATCAGCTGAGCATCGATATAAGCTGAAGGCTGTCCAAGTCGATCAACCAGTAGAGTCATTCAAGCAAGCCACAGTAAAAGAGATACATATTTGGGGAATCTCACAGGTACCACATTATTTATCTTCATGACACTCTTAAGTCTCTGTTAGACATCAGAATTTGTCTCACAATGCCTAGGTGTGTCTATTAGCCATAGGCTCCCTTCCTGCAGGCAGCACAACACACTGAGGATGTGTTACAGCTAGCATTACTTCAGATACTTAAGGGGATTTCCTCGCTTAATTTTAGGGGATGTGAATAGCTTCCATTTTATTGTATCTCTTCCACTGCTCAGAAGCTTAATTACCTTAAGTTTGGCAGAAATTTCTGACAGTGGAATTTCTGTATGTACTTTTTGCTTAGTGTTCCTTCAAGATAGTTGAGGGGTAGGGAGCAATTGCATAGCAAAAAAGAAATAACCCAAGGGATCTTATCTTCTGGGGTTTTTTTTTGGCTTCCTCCAAACTGTAGAACTCAGAAATGTTATCTTTCACTCCCTGCCTGGATCTGCTTGTCCAAAGCAATTATAATTTTAATTTGGACAGAAAAATGCACACAAAATTGTAGCTATCATTTATTCAGCTGATCAATTGCTGCTTTTTCTTTTTTTTTCTCAATCTTCAGAAGCTGGATTTTCGTTGTTGTTTCTTTTCACCAGCATTTTGATGAAACTGTTTTAAATGAAAGGCAATCTTTAATTAATTTTTCTTTTCTTGCAGAACAATGCATTTGAAAGCTCTTTATGGGTTTGGAGCAGAGATTCAGAGGA
This sequence comes from Ramphastos sulfuratus, assembly GCA_013399055.1. Taxonomy (NCBI): domain Eukaryota; kingdom Metazoa; phylum Chordata; class Aves; order Piciformes; family Ramphastidae; genus Ramphastos; species Ramphastos sulfuratus. The sequence continues at coordinate 26,656 of WBNM01026961.1, forward strand.
TGAAATTTCTTGCCCAAGATTCAAATACACCATGCCATGCTAAATGCAAGTACAGGGTTGAGTTTCAGTCTCTGTTTGCTTCCTCAGTAGAGAATTCATCACGTAAGAAAAAAAAAATCATTGTGAGCAGGATGATGCCTCTCAAAGATCCTGCTCTTTACCAGCTCTATTTTTCTACAAGGTAGAGTGCCACAAAGTGTCACAGACTGGGTGCACACTTTGCCTTTCTTCATGGTTCTAGCCTGTTGGTGTCCACCTTGGCCACATCCAAACAGCAGACTGGGACAAGGCATCATCTTGCAGGAGCCAAAGCAAGGTGTGCCAGCAAGGATGCCTCCAGGTCACTCTGATGGGTACCTCGGTGAGAATAAGAGTGAATCAGGACAACCATGCTGGATGGCTCCAGGGTGCCATTGGATTCACTGCAATATCGATCACAGACCCCCAGGCTACATCATCCATCTTATCTTTGTCCCCCTTGACTGAAAATCATTCACAGGAGACTTATTAAGGACAAAGAAAATGTATGTTGACTCTAAGAAAGGCAACACAGAATAACTGCTCAGGACCTGCCATCTTAAATGTTTCTTATTCTGATTTTACTTCTCTTGCATTTCTGGGGGGGAAATTGTTACAAAGAGATTGTATACACCAGTGGCTGGAACTGAATAGGATGCTCATTAAGGCCTAAATAAGGATGAAGAGGATGACCAGGACATATATATTTGATGGTGTTGCGTTAAGTATTATAAAGCAATTATAATTATAAAACATCCCAGGTCTTCTATCAATCATCCTTCTCTGCTTCATCTTTTCTGTTTTGATCTCCACACACATTACTCATACAGCCTACAGCAGGTCTCTTGCCACATCCACTGCACACTCCTGACAGTGGTTATTGAGTGCACACCTTATGAGAAAAGAAACTGCAGCATAGGCTGTAATAAATAGCTCAGTCAGCTCAGTTCTGCAAGGCTTGTGACAGACACTCATCTTTTGAATTCCTAATATATGTGGATCCACTACATTTGCCCATTAATGAATGAGAAACTTCATCTCAGAATCAACCTTTTCCAATTAATTCTCAGTTACTGTCAGGAATGGGGTTTTAACTAGTTTTTGAGATATGAACTTTATGTGTGTTGGTGGACATGAAAATAAGAAGACTTGCAAGAACTTCTCTGATTTTGCATTCTCTTTTGCTCCAAATATAGAAAAAGAAATAAAAAATTCAGTATTTGAAAAAAAATAGAATCATAGAATTATAGACTTACAGAATCATAGAGTCACAGAATCATACAATCATAGAGTCACAGAATCATACAATCATAGAGTCATAGAAACACAGAATCAGTCAGGGCTGGAAGGGACAACCTTTTTGAGGTATGACCTTTATGTGTGTTGGTGGACATGAAAATAAGAAGACTTGCAAGAACTTCTCTGATTTTGCATTCTCTTTTGCTCCAAAAACAGAAAAAGAAAACAAAAATTCAGTAATTGAAAAAATAGAGAATCATAGAATTATAGAATTACAGAATCATAGAGTCATAGAATCATGGAATCATAGAATCAGCCAGGGTTGGAAGGGATAACTTTTTTGAAGTATGACTCTCTATGTGTTTTGGTGGGCATGAAAATAAGACTTGCAAGAACTTCTCTGATTTTGCATTCTCTTTTGCTCCAAAAACATAAAGAGAAGACAAAAATTCAGTAATTGAAAAAATACAGAATTATAGACTCATAGAGTCATAGAAACATAGAATCATAGAGTCATAGAATCATAGAATCATAGAATCATAGAATCACAGAATCATAGAAACAGTCAGGGTTGGAAGGGACCACAAGGACCAAATTACCTCTTTTGTGTGTCTTGTTGTCAGATGAGTTTTTTAAACAGAGAGCAGTGGAAAAAAAGTCCTCTGAATTTTCTTGTTGAAAAGCCATTAGAAAATAATGTAGGGAGGACGTAATTATTGTTATTATTAGTTTATTTATTACAATGGTGTTAGCAACATGGGACTGGAACAAACTACTGTGTAATGCAGTGACTTGCTCATGTAGTTGCTACATCAGTTGATCCCTGTAATGGACAACCTCAACCATCCTAGTGGTAGTTAATTTCTTTTATCCCTCTTAGAGGTGATGGCAAAGTGCTATACTACACTAAATTAAAGGCCTTTTCTCACCTAAACTACTCTATAGTTCTATGATTTACTCATTCCACATTCTCAAAAATAAAATTAAAAAAAAAATTAAAAGAGTAAGGACTTTCAGTTAATTTCACACTTAGTACAATTGATTCACTTAGGCTGGGTTTTTTTTAAAGGTAATTTAACAGCAGAAATGGAAAGTCTTGTTATACATCTTCAATTCACTAAGTTTACTGAGCCCCAACAATAAAATCTGCAAATCAACCTCTACATTACACAAGTGATGAACTCGAATATGGGAGGAAAATGACACTCAGGTGTTTATATTTAACAAGTTTTTTGCCTTCTCATTAATCTGGGAATTTAAAAATACAAGTCCATGAAGACATCATGTGGAAAATGGCAGACAAAGGGCTAGAAAGGAAAAGTAAGTTGGGAGGATGACATCAGTGCGTCAGATCGTGAGCTTAAGCCCAAGGTTCAGAATCGAGATTATAGCTACATTTATTACAAAAACCTAAACCTTCTTCCCGTTTTGTTTTCTTTTGTGATTTTGTTTGGGTTTTTTAACCTCTTTCTTTCCTTTTTTTTTTTTTTCCTTAAGCATTTGGAGGCTGGATTCAAACTGATGAAAAAGCAGCCTAATGATGAAGGCTCTGGGCAAATGTAATATCTTCCTAATTTTACTTTTTTCAATTTTAATTTGATTTTGTGGAACAGGCTGCTGAAGAAATGTGGCAGGGTCACCTTCCCTAGAAGAATTTAAAGGCTATGTAGTTGTGGTGAAGATGTTTAAAGGATGTATAGATGTGGTGTAGATAGGTTTCCAAACAGGAAAAACATGGACTTAATGGGTGGAGCACTCACTGGATAAGGACTTGGCTGCATGGTGGCACACAGAGTGGTGATCAAGGGCACAATGTCCACCTGGAGACTAGTGACAAGTGGCTCCCTCAGGGGTCAGTGCTGGAACCAGTGCTGCTTAACATCTTTGTCAGTGATATGGACAGAGGAATCAGTGCACCCTCAGCAAGGTTGCAGATGGCACCAAGCTGTGTGGCACAGTCAACTTGCTAGAGGGCAGGGATCCATCCAGAGGGACCTGGACAGGCTGCAGAGCTGTGCCCAGGCCAACCGCATGACATTCAACAAGGCCANTGGTTCAGTGCGTGACTTCACAATGCCAGGTTAACAGCTGGACTCAGTGATATTAAAAGTCCTCTGCAATATAAACTATTGTATCATTCTATGAGACAGATCTGTGTATCTTTTTATGCAAGTGAGAAATCTAAGTGCAGAATCTCTCCATTTTCTTTGATTTCCTCTGTGCTTTGATCACCTCCTGAAGGACACAGCAAATAATTTCAAGCTCAACATAACACCACTTCATTATTTACAAATGGGTTTCTCCCATTGGTTGACTGGGAAAACCTGCCTAGCTTAACGGAATGAGTTTTAATGAGCTTACCTCAATTTAACACAGACGTCTGCACACAGTATTTCTGCATCTACATTCTTCATGAAATCATAAGAAAATGTGGGGTCTGCTTGGCCATCTGTTAAAATTTGTTGAATTTAAATTGAGCAAACTGCTTTACATTAAAGTCATGAAGGACAGGAAAAAGTAATAAATATATCCAAAAGCTCAGTTAAAATATGCACACTAAATTCTGGTATCATATTTTTGGAAGAATCCTCCTTCCTCATTGTTCTCTGATTTTATTATCATAACAATAACAAATATTCCTATCAACAGTTACTTTGGTAATAACAAGAATGCTTTATCATCTCCCTGCTTTGCTAAAGTTTTCCTTTGTGCGCTTTCTAGAGATTGGCAGATAAATACTTTTGTAGCCTAAATGCTGAGTCTGAACCCCTTAAAAATTGTTCTTTTCACTGGAATCAACATCAATTCAATGAACCATTCTCTGCAATCCAGAGAAACTGATACTCCTTAAACATACTAAGTTCTCCTTTTAAGACACTTTTGCATGTTTCTCTCCTTAATATTCAAGCACTGCAGCGAGGCTGGTACTGTTCATGGACAAAATGACCTGCCAGGGCATGGACAAAATGACCTGTCAGGGCATGGACAAAATGACCTGCCAGGGTGTCTTTCACCTGTGAGCTTTCTTTGCTCCTGGAATGCTGTCCTTTCAAGTGTCATTCAAACCAAATCTGCATTCATAATTCTGGTCTCAAAAGGAAATGGATGAGATCATCCAATGTCACTTTTTCTCAAAACAGAAACAACTTAATCCTTGGTTATTTTGCTTCTCATAGTATTCCCCCAGGGAGAGGGGGAGAAGAGGCCATTTACAAGGGACCAAAATATACAATGTAGGCTGATTTTTGGTGCAAATCTTGTCCCATGCCAAAGGTAGTAGAAGCATCCACCCTGCAGAGATCCACAAGTCCCTGTTTTATATCCTGGCTTGCCAGTAGCTTTTAATCAATTTGTGTCATCACGAAATACAACTTTCTCGTAATTTCCCCCCCAACTTCTCCATTATTTTTCTCAAAGCAAGTATGTTGAGGAAGGACTGCATGTGTAGCACCAGCGTGTGACAGGGCTCCTTGTTGGTGGTGTAATACAAACAAAACTATGAGAGCAGATTGGAAGTGCCTTGGTATCAATACACATCACTCAGAAACGCTATGACTTATTCCGAACGTAATTCCTGATGCAACCAAACAGGCTGATGCAACCATTCAAGCAATGGTTTTGTCTGCTGGAAGAGTTTGAAGCTGCTGTTTTGTTTCCCATTAGCAGTAGACGGATTACATTTATTTTAAAACCTGGATTTCTGCCATTCTATTGCTTTGTGTCTCTCTGGACCCGGCTCCAGAAATCTTTGTGAGGTCCAAGTACCTGCTGTTACATTTATAGATACTAATGAAATTTGAAATATACACAGTGATAAACTGCAGGTTAAAATGAAACCAAATCACAAGTCCTTATGGATTCTGTATCATGAAATGCAATATTCCTCTACCTAAATTAACCAAATAAAGCACTCTCCTAGAGTTCAGTTTCAATTGTGTTTGAAAGAGGAATCGTGAAAAGATTGCTTTGTTAGTATGTGGATATGGCTTGAACTCAGAATTGCAATGAGCACAAAGTAACCTAGCTGGGAAACTTCTGAATGCAGAGGGGTGGCTGTGGATAAATACTATATAGAATCATAGAATGGGAAGGTTGGAAGTGACCTCAAAGATTATTGAGTTCCAACCCTCTGCCATAGGCAGGGACACCTCCCACTAGTACAGGTCACTCAAGGCCTCCTCCAACCTGGCCTTCAACACCTCCAGGGAGGGAGCAGCCACAACCTCCCTGGGCAACCTGTGCCAGTGTCTCACCACCCTCACTGCAAAGAACTTCCTCCTAACATCCACTTTCAATCTCCTTTCTGCCAGTTTAAACCTATTGCCCCTTGTCCTGTCACTGCAAGACCTTCTCAATAGTCCCTCCCCAGCCTTCTTGGAGCCCCTTTCAGATACTGCAAGGCTACTCTAAGGTCTCCTGGAAGCCTTCTCCAGGCTGCAGAGTCCCAAATCTCATAGCTTGTCCTTATAACAGAGCTGCTGCAGCCCTCTGAGCATCTTCGTGGTCTCCTCTAGACCCACTCCAACAGCTTAGAAATTTAGCAGACTTTGGAAAGTTAGCAGCCTTCCCTGCTTGCAGAAATCAGGTTAGAAAATTTTAACTGCAGCTTGTCTTGCCAGGTACTGGCATGTTGCACCCTAGAAAGCACACAGGTTCACATTTCATACAGCCTGCAATGAGAAATCCCTGTTTTTCCTGTACTATTAAGCAATGCTTTGCTGCACCTGCTCATGGCAATGTGGCTTGCTATGAAAGCAGGAAAGGGAATCTGTAATTACATCTCTCCACTGTGTAATTTCACATTTCTTTCCATACCTCAGAACATCTAAAGACCAAGTGATAAATAGCAGCGGAATAATATGCTAACCAACGTGTGGTGTCACTGAAACCCAAGTATATGATGTCAGCTCATTTTGAACTTTTTTTTTTTTTTTT
>WBNM01026961.1:32868-44321 GCA_013399055.1 Ramphastos sulfuratus
TTTTTTTTTTTTTTTTTTTTTTTTTTTTTTTTTTTTTTAAATCTCTCAATGGAAATTCTTCATTTAGGACAGACAAATTAATAGAGCACTTAGATTTTCCATTTTGAAAATACCTTCCAGCTCCACTTGCCTTTGTTTTACTATTTGAGGTTATTGTGTATCCCAATAAAAGGTAACTTTGCAGAGTCTCCATCATGAAACAGTTTAAAATAGAAGGGAAAAAAATCCTTTTTTTTTTTTTTTTTCTTTTCTTTCTTCTTTCCCTTGGACAATTTTCAAATATGTTCCAATTTAGAAGAAAACCAAAGATCAAAATCATAGAATCATAGAATGGTAAGGTTGGAAGGGACTTCAAAGTTCATTTAGTTCCAACCCCCTGCCATAGGCAGAGACACCTCCCACTAGTACAGGTCACTCAAGACCTCCTCCAACCTGGCCTTGAACACCTCCAGGGAGGGAGCAGCCACAACCTCCCTGGGCAACCTGTGCCAGTGTCTCACCACCCTCACTGCAAACAACTTCTTCCTAACATCCACTTTCAATCTCCTTTCTGCCACTTTAAACCCATTGTCCCTTGTCCTGACATTGCAAGACCTTATCAATAGTCCCTCCACAGCCTTCCTGTAGGCCCCCTTCAGATACTGGAAGGCTACTAGAAGATCTCCTCAAAGCCTTCTCTTCTTCAGGCTGCAGAGCCCCAACTCTCTCAGCCTGTCCTTATAGCAGAGCTGCTCCAGCCCTCTGAGGATCTTTGTAGCCTCCTCTGGACCCGCTCCAACACTTCCATGTCCTTCCTGTGCTGAGGGCTCCAGAACTGCACACAGGACTCCAGGTGGGGTCTGAGGAGAGCAGAGCAAAGGGGCAGAATCCCCTCCCTTGCCCTACTTGCCACACTGCTCTTGCTGCAGCCCAGCACTCAGTTGCTGTCTGGGCTGCACTCACACTGCAGGCTCATGTTGAGCTTTTCATCAACCCAGACCTAAAATCCTTTGTAAAGCCCCAGAGCCGTTGTCTGCAATGGGTGCACTGTTACTCCGGATTACATTCCCTCAGCCAGCACAGGCTCATCAACTAGAACTAGTGTCTGGGTATCAGAGATCTGGCACTGGCTATGCTAGTGATTTCTTTGGTGAGTGAAACTAGTCATTTGTTCTCTCTCTATTTCATTTTCCTCACCTACAGAAAAGGAATAAATGATACTGACCTTCTTTGTTAAATGTTTTGAGATGTGTGGAGATGAAGGGCAAGGCATTCATCTGCTCTTAGCCCCTCTAGAGATTTCCAAGCATAAATGGAATTCAGTCAAAATGCCTCAGAGAGGAGCAAAGTTTGCCAAAGGAGGGCACGGTCTTTGGAAAACCGATACCCAAGGAATGAAAATAATCAGAGCACATCAAAATAGGGGCAGACGATCCCAAGTAGAAAGGACTTTGAGACACCCCCAAATATTTCAAAAGTTGCAGGGAGGATTTCTGAAGGCCTCTTAAGCAACCTACTTATTAAATAATAAAGTGAATACCATAGGAACTTGTAGTGGTTCTGGGCATCATCTGCCCCCTCTCCCCGAAAAAGTATTCACCCAGACTAAACTCAGCCAGCTGGAAGTTAAGGAATGAAGCTCTATATATTTACTGCTTAGCACAATTTACAAGCAGATATTTACATATATTTACATATATACATGTGTATATATTTATATACATACATATATAAATATATACATATATAAATATATGCATATCTATATACACACTTATATATTTACATATACATACATATATTACAATATACATATATTACTATATTTACTCTCTCTATACATATTACAATATATATACTTACAATATATTACAAATACTTACAACTCTACACAGTTACATACAAGTTAAAAATAATACAGAAATACAAGACCCCCTCCCAGCAGTCAGACTGCCCAGGGTGGGGCTCCCAACCACCCCTCCACCCTTTTTTTCCACCCTCTCCCTTATCTTGGAATCTCTCTTACGTGCCAGGTGAGTTGGAAAGGTCAATGAGGGGTGTTAGAAGCAAAATGATTCAGTGGAAAATGTGCAGGGTTGGGAAGAAGAGTTAATACATCAAAAGCCAGGCAGAGATAGTCTTAGATATGTGTCCTTGTTTTTATATGTGTGCTGGTTTGAGGCTAATTGGAATATATTAATGGAGACAATTATATTATAGGCTGTGAAAAAAAACCAATGGTGATGTCTGCTGCACTCATAGGCTTGCTGAGATGTATAAGAACAAGAACACAAACATAGATAAGACTCTCAGACTCAGAGAGTCTCGGTCTCTCTAGTGTTTTATCTTCTCTCTGCCAAGTAACCTAACTAACCACTCTGCTTCTAACCCCCCTGGCCAATCCTCCAAACTCACCTTGTGTGTAAGGCAAACCCCGGGGTAAGGTAGAGGGGTGGGGAGAAGGTGGAAGAGTGGTTGGAAGCCCCTCCTGGGGACTCTGATTTCTGGGAGGAGGTTGTGTTTCTGTATTTTTAACTCATATATCTCTGTAACTATTTATGTCTATCGTGTATAGATCTGCTGGTACGTTGTGCTAAGCTGTAAGTAGAGCTTCAGTTCTTAACTTCCAGCTGGCTGAGTCTAAAAAGTGTCGGGGGGTAACTCCCAAACCATCACAATATGTCCCTGCAGAGTGAATGGGTAACTTAGGCATCACTCTATTTCTTTTCACAGCCAATAATCCAATTCCTCTCATTAAAATATTCCAATTAGCCTCAAACCAGCAAGGAACTGCAAAACAGCAAAGCCATTTGGTATTTTGAAAGACCTGTGGAAGGGTATTTTGAAAGACCTATACAAGAGTAAGAGTGTTGTAGCCCAGAAACCTTTCTCTGGAGGTCAGGGAGAAAAATCTTTACCCAGACAACAGCCAGTCCTCCTGCAGGTTGTGCTGTCTAGGAGGGCATATATCAGACCTCTTGTAAGGACCATCAAATTGTCCCTGCCCAGATGAGAACATTAATGAGCATAGCATACAAAAGGGTGCTAGAAATAATAGTAGTAGCAGGCATAGGAGTAACAGTAGTAATAGCTTCAGCCCAGTGAGAGGATTGTGGCCTTCTGGTATCTGAAGTAGGCTACAAAAAAGCTGAGGAGGGACTTTTGAGGCTCTCAGGTAGTGACAGGACTAGGGGGAATGCAGCAAAGCTGGAGGTGCGGAGATTGGAGGGGAGGAGGAAGTTGTTCAGCATGAGAGTGGTGAAAGCCTGGCAGGGGTTGCACAGGGAGGTGGTTGAGGCCCCGTCCCTGGCGGTGTTTAAGGCCAGGCTGGATGAGGCTGTGGGCAGCCTAATCTAGGGTAAGGTGTCCCTGCCCATGGCAGGGGGGTTGCAACTGGATGCTCCTTGTGGTCCCTTCTGACCCTGACTGATTCTATGATTCTATGTTTCTATGATTCTGTGGTTCTATGATTCTATATTTTTTGACTTAAATATGCTCCCTGCAGCTATGTATCTCTACAGTGCTGCATTAAGCATGTCATTCTGCAGGGAAAGTAACTAGTAAAGGATTCTTATGCTATAGGATAAAGAAGGCTTATTGCTGCTTCTTGTGTTACAAGAACTGGCAAGGTCCCAGCAAAATTATTAGGCAATGAGCTAAAAACAAGCTAGAAGAGACTCCTCTCCTCACCCTCTTAATCACAAAATTAAATGTGAAACTCATCACCGCAGGATAATATGGAAATAAGAGATATAAATAGGTTTTAAAATGTACAAGAATCTTCCTGAAGGATGAGTCCAGCAGGGTCTATTAAAGGGGATGGTCCAGAAGTAAGCTCTGGCTCAGGAAGTCAGAAGGGATGAAATTTCCAATAATTTAATTCTCCATTTTTAAAGTAATTTCCTAATCATCCATTATTGCCTGCTCTTCATCAGGCAATTTACGTCTTTAGTCTGATGCAGTATCTCAGCTGTCACTCAAACTTAAATTGCATAGCAGTTTAGGGTTTTTTTGTTGGTTTTTTTTTTTAACAGAAAAAAAAGAAAAAGACTTTGTGAAACACTATGATCAAGAAAAGAGAAAATCAGACTGAAAAAGACCCAGGAGCTGCTCGTGGCAGACACTGGCACAGTATGTTATGTCTGTACAGTACCTATGAATAGCTCCTTTATTTTTATAGTCACAGTAAGGTACACTATGTGTCACCTCTGAAATTTAATGAACCCAACATTTCAGGAAATGAAAGTAAAAAGATAGACATTAAAAATATACCTTTAAAATTGTTTGGGGCATTTAATCTGTTCCAGTAGGGAAATCAGCTTTTCTTAGCTTTTAGGTTCACTGAAGATATACCCACAATGTTATCCTATATAATATATTGTCTTAAATGCTGATGTGTTAGCACAGAGGTGCAGGGAGCTGATATTTAATCATTGGGTAGAGAACAGTGTAACTCTAAGATGGCTGAAGGAGAACAGCTAGTTTTGTCTGTAAGTTAAGAGAACAAGGCAGAGGTTTTTTTTGGGGTTTTGGTTTTTTTTTTTCCCCCTCTCTTTTATTTTTCTTCTTTCTGTATTATTTTATGGTGTCCCTGCTTGGCAGAAGCTCGGTCAGAATTCAGAAAGTCACACTCTTGCCTAGTTTTTTGTCACTTTCTTGCACATCTTTCTTATCTATCCTACCTGTGGGAAGCTTTGTGCAGAGTGGGGGGCAATAATGTCACTAGCTTCAAAGTCACAGTCCTGAGCCTGACTTACTCAAGTCTTAACATCGGCTGCACCATGATTCAGTACATAGCACCACCTATGGTTATGTCCAGCCACTGTGCACATACTGTACAGTGGGTTTAAATGGGTTTATTTGTTGTGGCTTTGGGTTTGTTGGTTTTGGTTTGTTTGGGTTTTTTTTTTTTTTGTGTGCGCTTTTTTTGTTGTTGTTTGTTTGTTTGGGTTTTTTGTTTTGTTTTGTTCTGTTTTAATTTTGGTTTGGTTCGATTTTGTTGTTGGGTTTTTTTGGGGTTTTTTTCCCTCTAGGATTAATGATAAATTGAGGGAAGCTTATATAACCTACTAGCTGAAAATAACATGCATGTAACTCTCCTCCTCTACTCTGCCCTGGTGAGGAGTACCCACCTGGAGTACTGTGTCCAGTTCTAGCCTCCGTTTCAAGAACTGCTTCAGAGCACAACTTGAGACTGTGTCCCCTTGTTCTGTTGCTGGTTGCCCTGGAGAAGAGCCCAACTCCACCTGGCTACAACCTCCATTCAGACAGCAATGAGGTCATTCAAAATGCACCTGGATGCCATCCTGTGCAGCCCACCTGGTGTACCTCCTCTGGTGGGGTGCATAATCTCCAGAGGTCCCTTCCAAACATTACCACTCTGTGATTCTGCAATATGGCTCAGATTTTTAAGTACATCTGTTTTTAGGATATGTGAACCCTGTGCAGGTCTACTAAGAACAGAGCAGAGGTTTTCGTTGGTTGGCTTCTTTTTTTTTCTGCATGCTCATTTAGGAAGAAATGCCTCAGCTTTTGTCAGGCAGAGGGAATTCTACACCAAGATATGGCAGTCTCTGTTATGCTGTGGTACAGCCATTATTCCTTATGTTAGTCAGATTCACTCCCTCAAATTATGTATTTTGTGCATTTTCATCCTCATCCTCACTCACCTTCAGTCCTACACAGGACAAGTCACATGATAAAATAAATCAGTTTTATTAAGCAAGATTTATGGTCAGTTTGTAATCTACAAAACTGAAAAATAGATTACAGTCAAAGAAATGTAGCTGGAATCTTTAAGTAAATGTAACAACTGAATATTTTTTTCAGTCAATTAATATTTTTATTGCATTTGAATGAAGATAATAAGCTGCAGAAGTATCCTGTTATTCAAAGAATCATAGAATCAATCATAGAACCATAGAATCAGTCATAGAATCATAGAACCAGTCATAGCATCATAGAATCACAGAATCACAGAATCATAGAATCATAGAATCAACCAGGTTGGAAGAGACTTCCAAGCTCATCCAGCCCAACCTATCACCCAGCCCTAACCAAGCAACCAGACCATGGCACTAAGTGCCCCATCCAGCCTTTGCTTGAACACCTCCAGGGACAGGGACTCCACCACCTCCCTGGGCAGCCCATTCCAATGCCAATCACTCTCTTTGTCAAGAACTTCCTCCTATTTGGATTGCATACCCAGGTCTGAACACTTGTCTTAGCACTGGACTCTCATATTAGCTGGGCTTCTAATTTATTCTTAAGGCAAAGTATTAAAGCATCTGAAGAGCATAAACAATTGTCACTTTGTTGGTCAAAACACTTCTGATACATCTCACTTCTCCTGGGGGTTGCCTTTTGCTGTTTACATGTTTAATTCTGCCTACGCTTTGGGTGCAGGTTTGAAAAAAGGACAGGTAGGATACCTTAAGAAGACGTTCCACTGTTCCAACACTTACAACATACTCCTAAGACTTTCCATGCCTTTATCATATTTCAGGTGTTTTTACCTATTAAAATTAAGCTCTTCAGCTAGTTTGCCAATTTGGCAGGTAAGTTATGCATACCTTCTGGTATGGAGTGCAGATTTAGTAACACGACTTTGTCTACAGGCTTCCTCCATCCTACACACTAATATTCACTTTAGAACTTGCGGTCTTGCAGGTGATTTATGCTAATCTCATGACTGCAAAGACTTAAGAGTTAAAAGAGCAGACAAGACTATGAGTAATTTAGTAATTACTGAGGAATTGATCCTCATAATTTGCAATTATTTAACCATAGACTATGTAATAGTAGCTTTTCATTTCCAAATCTCACTTTTGACCCACATCATCTCCTGATGATCTTCTGGTATTTTAGCCAAGCTCCCATGTCATAGAATCACAGAATGGTAAGGTTGGAAGGGACCTCAAACTGCACTCACACTGCAGGCTCATGTTGAGCTTTTCATCATCCCAGAGTCCTAGGTCCATCTTCCTCAGGGCTGCTCTCAGCCATTCCCCATCCAGCCTGGAGTTGTGTTTGGGATTGTGCCTACCCAGGTGCAGGACCTTACACTTGGCCTTGTTGAATGTCATGAGGTTGTTCTGGGCACACCTCTCCAGCCTGTCCAGGCCCCTCTGGATGCCAGAGCCCAGGTGCCACACAAGGAGCAACAAGTCACCTGGGTTTCTAGGCTAACACTAAATCAGCAGAAGCAGTAAACCACTCTTTAGAAAAATGCTTTCTCTGGAAAGGAATAGTTCTCCCTTGTCACTGCCTCTTTCAGTTTCACAGATGAACACCAGAAGTACTCACTGATGTCATTCTACCTGATGTGGAAAAATGCCCAAATATAAAGAAAGCACAGAATTAAGCTATTCTGTTTTATTAGTATTCCACAAACTAGACCAGACTGCACTTTCTTTAGTACTTAAAAAAAAAAAAATTAAATAAAGTATTAGTTTTAGAGTTCACCCCAACTTGTAATTTGGCTGAAAGACCTCCCATAGAAGGACAGTTTCTGTATCTTTCCCCCCCACACACACCTCTTAAATTCAGCCATAGTAATTGAAAAGCACTCACTGAATTGTCCATGAGTGATGACCAATTCTGAAAGCCTTGTAAGCCAGAAGATTTGAGTGTATTTGGGAGCACTTCTGCTAACTGAGCTTTCACAGGATTCTCCTTGGAAAAATGACAGGTTAATGACTGAATATTGCAAAAAGTTTAACTTCTTGTGCACTTCCATCAAAGATGGCATACTGTTAGTTTCAGAGTTCCTACATTTAGGAAACTAAAATAAAATTATCCAGAACTGCAATTTCCATGGACTGAACATCCTCTAAGTACCCACATCATCTTACTCTAGTTGGGTTATAATATTGACTTGGTATAGTCCAATTGCTATCAAGGAGACAAAGCCAATCACATTCACTTTTTACTCCCAGATGTAAAGTAGATGTGATTTCTGCATAGCAAGTATCTCAAAGCTCCTTTCAAGGAGGTATAGTCCAATTGCTTGGTGTAGTCCGATTACTATCAAGGAGACAAAATCAATCACATTCACTCTTTACTGCCAGATGTAAAGTAGGAGTGATTTCTGCATAGCAAGCATCTCAAAGCTCCTTTCAAGGTCCTGTATTCCAGAGTGGTCATTCTGAGGCTTTCAGTGCCTTCTGTAACTTGTTAGTTACAATCAGGAGTATTGAAGCATTAGAGTTTCACAGAGATGAAGGGAATTGCCTGAAGCAAAGCCATACGTGCATAAAGAAAGCTGTCTTTGATAAAAGGTAACACAAGGATAAGTGCATTATTCAAGGTCATCCTGCAGGAAGATGATGATGCTACAGAGACTGGCTCCTCTTTCCTTAGGGTCATAGGTTTGCCTGTGTTCTCTTCGAGGCACCTCTATATTACATAATGAAATACATTCCTAGTCCAGATGCTTCCATTATGATAAAACTCTTCTGTTACGTTAGCACAGTAAACCTCCCTCCATGAAGGAAAAGATAATCTATTTTTCTCTTCTATTATCTTTAACAATTTTCCTTTTGCTCTCCCCCCATCTATATCCAAACCTTTTCCAGCCCTCAGTGACAACAACAAGAATGCCACTGGAAAATAATCCTATACTCAGAGATCTCAGTCTCCTTAGCTAAACAAAGAAAAGACAGTGGGCAACTTTTGTCTGCTAGATTCTGCATAGAGAAGTGTGACAACGAGGAGCTCTTTGTCTTACCAGAACAATGTACAACAGTTCAGTACTTAGAAAAAGAAAAGAAAAGAAAAGAAAAGAAAAGAAAAGAAAAGAAAAGAAAAGAAAAGAAAAGAAAAGAAAAGAAAAGAAAAGAAAAGAAAAGAAAAGAAAAGAAAAGAAAAGAAAAACTGAATACTATTTTATGATGTACATTAATATTTCAGACAGTCATTAGTTTGGGGTAAACTGTGGATTATACAAAATATTATCTTAGATACCATGTGGCTTTACAATCTCAGTACTATTGTCCATTGTAAGGTCTTAACTCCAAGGGATAGTGGAGTCAGTATGTCTGCTCTGGAAACCCAGCCCATGCAGCAGAATGCTTAAATCTTGTCTTATTACAAATCGAGGAGGAAGAATTGAAACCTGTCTGTAGGTCTGACTGAAGTGGGCACCCACTTGACTGTGATCAAACACGAAATTACTAGGGCATGGTGATTCCCACACTGTGACTCTGCCTGCTGCAGCTACGAAAAGCAGCATGTCCAGCTGAGATCCTGGCAAGACAAAGTGGCTCTCTGTGTTGAATATCTGACCTATGCCATGCCTGTACTTACCTGTGCACTGACATGCCAGTCTGAGCAGGCATCTCTCTTCCTTGATATGCATCCTGTCTTGGCCAAGAAAAATTCATCTTCCTGGCTAAACATCAATGATTTTGCTCTTACGAATGTTCCTACTTGGACAGAAGGAGGCACTGCACCTAATCCTTCAGGTATAATTTCTTCTTCACATTGCTCCTGCTCCTCTGCTCTCACTTTCACTGCACTGTGTTCTGGCCAAGCCTGTATCTAGCTGAATTGGTTGTGGCAATTAACAAGGCAGGAATTATAAAATCTGTAGTTATTTTATTTCTCAAAACCCCACCCACAACTCTATACAAATTAGTTAGATTGGGTTCAGAATTCATTTGGGAAGATGTTCACAAGGATGCTTATAGGGAGTTTAGTAATTCAGGAAAATCAGAAAGTTGGAAAAGGTTAGCCACAAAACAGCTTTGTCTCACTTACAAATAAAGGCAACCTGGAGCCCCAGGGAACATCTGAGCTACTCACAGCGGTGGAGTAGGAATTCGAAGCTGGTCCCTTGGCTCCTTTTGCAGCAGTGTCTGGAACTGCAAATTGTAATGCAGCAGTGGATCAATGCAGCACAAGATCCAATCTGAGCAAACCTGCCAGAGTCCAAAGTGACTGCAGACACAGCTGCCATGGGCACAGAGCATGGGGCAGCACAGGGCACAGCCAGATTGCTCAGCAGTGTGCCCACCAACGGCATCGGTTTACGGTAGAGGCAGCTCCCTGCAGCAGGAAGTCAGGATACAGCGGTCCGAAAGCAGGGACTGTGCTTTCTCCTCACCCTGCTTCCAGATGCCACTCAAGGTCCAACTCTAGGTCAGACTCAAGGTCCCCCTCAGGTCCCCTTAAGGTCTGACTAGATAATGTGTCCAGTTGCCATATATATATGCTGGGGCAATTTGCTCTTCCCTTTTCAAGCCCCTTTCAAGGGGTGGGGGAAGGAACCTGGTGCCTACTTCTTGCCACATTCCAAACCCCTTGAGCCTAGGCTTCTCTGCCTAGAACTCTTTCTATCTCTCACACCTGCACAAGGACAAATAGCTTACAGAGAATTTGAGGAACCTCTTAACATTTGTCACACGTTGTCCACATCCCTTGGTGTCCATGCCTGACACTCTTATGTCACCCTCAATGTGTTCAGGAAGAGAATGATCTGTGAATTGAAAATTTCCATTGAAAATAGATAAAATATAATAAAATATAACCAAATCTAGTATAAATTATTATACATTTGTGTGTATGGTTTAATGAATACTATTCTATATATAATAAATAAATAATTGTTATAGGGTATCATACTATGCAGCAATATAATTATAGGTCCATTGCAGCTTGAAGTCTTACGATTTGAGAGGAAAAGAAGAGGTAGAAGTTGAATAAATTACAGATTAAAAGGGAAGTAACAAATGGACTGCAATGGCCCGGAGAGCATAGGAATTTTAATTTTTGTAAGGATTTATTATGTTTACTGTATCTGCATTAATAAAAACTGCAGCTGCCTAAGCAAAACTTTTTTTCAGCTGACATAGCACACAGCATTGGTTTTTCTCTTTTTGCTAGAGAAAGGAGAGGCGTTTTAGGAATTAGTGTACTGCAATACTAAGTTTTATGTTATCTATAAACTAAGGTAGTAAAAAAAGTCACATTATTTTAACCTTGGAGTGCAACAGGGAATGTGGTTGATGTGTAAAAATTTAATGCCCTCCAGTGTCTGGTTAACTGGTCAGTGTTGATGAGTGGGAGTTTGCGTCTGTCTTGTAGCATATTTCCATTGCAATTTCTTCCACAGGGTTCTCTGAAGTTTGGGCTGCATTGCCAAAGCAACTGAGGTCATGCAATTGTTCTGCTGGTGAGATGAGCAGATCCTGACTAAAGTGTTTTTAGCAGCCTTGAAGGTCAACTGAATACTGAGCACTTCTCATGTATCAAAGAAGATTTATCACTGTGCTGTGCATTTTGCAACTAGTTTCAGTCTAGGGGGTAAAAAAGCATTTCTGCTTGGTGGTTGGCAGGCATTGCATTTCTCCCTCAGATTGCAGGACCTGGGGTTCAGCTGCATATGGTATCTGTCATGCTAGGCCTGAATAGGCCAAAATAGGCTTATATATGTACTGCCTCACCCACACATGTTCTGCTATGGGGAGAAGCAA
>WBNM01026962.1:0-382932 GCA_013399055.1 Ramphastos sulfuratus
AGAGAGAGAGAGAGAGATTAAGTTATTCCTTTTTTCAAAGATTTCTGTCCTTTTCTGTTACATTTCACAAATTAAAATAGGTGAATCAGGTACTGACCAGAGCTTCTCATATGTGAGCAGTTTGTCAATTTCTCTGTCAAATTATTAGAACTCTATATGCTAGACTCATTTCATTCTCTTTTACCAAGGCAGTTTATTCTTTTTGGTTTTGTTTTTTTTTAAATGAACTAACCAAACAGAATATTCACTAAACATTAAAAGGTTGAACCCAACAGAGAAAAGGAAGCCAACACCAAAACAAACCACAAAGCCCTACTTGCAACCTTTCTTTTTCTCAATTTTTTCTCCAATTCATGGTGCTTGTTCCTGAGCAATTACTTCAAAAGCTCTGGTAACTTCAGGGCTAGTCAGAATTGTTGATGAAAGGAAAAGTATAAAATCAAAGAATACTGCTGAAGGGCCCCTTAAGTTTCACAAATACAGGGCCCCACAGACCAGAAGCACATTCTTGATTGACGAGTAAGAAGGTATTTGTAGCAATTAGTTGGACATTTGCAATATGTAACCTTGAAAAGTCATGGTTTACATTCTTTTCAACTAAAGAAAGCAGGATAGAAATAGAGAGGAGCCAAAACATCCAACTACAAACTAATGAAGCAATTAAAGGAAGCCAGCTGCAAAACTGGACTAAAGGTGAAAAGTACACCGTGAGGAAGACTCCTGGCCGTCATTCCAGATGACCACCAGGTCACCAGATGACCACTGGGAGGGCAGAACCTGGGCGGAGAACGGGAGGACACCTATGTTAATGAAAGAATTTGCACTAGATACGCCTATCCTCAGGAGATTAATGTATATGGACACTTAATGAATATGTATGTTTCAATACAGTAAGTATCAAGCTGTTTTTTAGGAAGGTGTGCAGGTTTGGTGGAGCAATCCCCCCTGTAACCAGCGCTGTAATAAACATATCTGCTTCGTAACTCTCTAGGAATTGTGGGGTTCTTTACCACAGATCATTGTCAGGTTTTGAACAAGAGACTCAGCATCCCAAATCAATAAAAATAAGCACCTTGTTAGAAAAGGTCCTGAAAGCACTTTCAAATTTTGGTGAGGCATCTCAGCCAAAGGAGTGAATGCATGAACTATGCCTTAAACAGGGCAGCACAAGTGAGCGCATGCATTTCCCTGGCAAGCACCTGGCAAGATGAAAGCAGAAGACACCTTACTAAAATGCATCTGTCATCATTCCTATATTAAATACATTTTCCCCTATTTGCATGCCTATACCATTTGTACCACTTAGGTCAGTTTAAAAACCCAAACAGCTCTGTGCAAAAAGCAAACAGGTCTATGATACACCAGAGACAGCAGTTGTATCTAGAAACACCTGAGGCATATTCTGTTTTCAGTGAAAAGGACCACTCGTAGACCTCTTTGCCCCCGAGTCTTCTCAGGCACGGGGTCGTCTGCGCAGCCTGCTCCAGAAACACACTCCTGCTGCAACCTGCGTCTTAACCTGCCCAGCTCCATCTCCACCCCTCTCATCCAGAGGACACCGCTGCTACTGCCCCAGTTATTTGAGGCAGGTGCGAAAACCCGGCGGGACTGAGGGCAGACCTGAGGTAGGGGGAGTATCCGCTGCTGCCCTCTGCTCCCCTCTGCTCTTCGCCCTAGTCCGGCCTCGCCTGGCACCTGGCTGGGCGCGAAACGAACGCACAGCCCGCGGTGACCACCGCCAGGGAGCACAAAATCACACAGCCTCCGCGCCCAGGCACAATGCCCAACGGCTCTGCGCGCGCCACCAGCCCGCCTCAGCGGCCGCCTTCCCGCGCAGTCCTGGCGCGCACGCGGCGCGCTGAGGCGGCTCTTTTCTGCCCTCTGCGCTTGTACCGCGGCAGCTAACTTAGGAGCAGGAGTCTGACGCTTTTAACGCGCCCACTCCCCGCCAGGCTGCAGCTTTATACACAAAAGTTTCGTTTCTTACACTACACGATAAGCAGTTTGTTCTGCTGTTTGTTTCTGAACAGCACCTACCGAAGAAGCCGTTTCCTAAACGGATTTGTGAGACCTGCCACCAGAGTGCTAGCTCAGCTCTCGGTGAGCACTCGGTGAGTGCCAGTTCAGCTCTATTTGCACACAGAATCATAGAACTGTTTCAGTTGGGAAACACCTCTAAGATGATCAAGCCCAACGGTCAACCTAACACCACAATGGCCATTAAACTGTGTCCCACAGTGCCATGCTACACAGTTCTTGAACACCTCNCAGGAATAACATCCATTTAGTATCAGTATTACACCATGAGGAGATCATTATGAAAACAGCAAATGATCCCTAACAGGCTTTTCAGTGTTATCAGAGATGCCGTAAGAACTCCCCAGGTTTA
Source organism: Ramphastos sulfuratus (assembly GCA_013399055.1). NCBI lineage: Eukaryota > Metazoa > Chordata > Aves > Piciformes > Ramphastidae > Ramphastos > Ramphastos sulfuratus. Next base: position 2,390 of record WBNM01026962.1, read on the forward strand.
GAATTAATAAAATACAGACTGTTNCACACCACCTCCCTGTGAGGCCTATTCCAATGCATGACCACCCTTTAAGTAAATATTTTTTTCCCAATACCCACCTTAATCCTCCCCTGGCTCAACTCGAGGCCATTCCCTCCTATTCTGTCACTTGATACAAGGAGAAGAGACCAATCNTAATACAGAGGAATAATGTTAAAAAATAAATACATATTTAGTAATTTGAGAAAGTGTAAGGGTATAAATAAAGTGCTGTGGGCAAGTTTATGACCCCAGAGGCTAGAGGGGCAGGCTGCAACACAGAGTCAAACAGGTTGGAAAAGACAATCAAGATCAAGTCCAACCTATCACNAGAAATCAAACCTTCTAGTGCTAATACTATATACCATTGATTTCTACACCAGCAAAATGCTAACACTAGGTGTGCAATTAGTAGATTTTCTAATATTGTGTAACACTGTGTACGCAGAATCTTGGTTTGAAACACAGAGGACATTTTGCTGAGGGACCCACGGTAAACCGACTTTAAAAGATAAAGTTGCATCTATTCTGTACTGAGTTTCATCTTTCCCACATTCAAGGTCTGATAATAAAAAATACACAAAGTATTTCATTTTACATATATAAAGAATTGCAAAGGTTTATTGCTACAATCTATCACTGAGGCTCAACATGAATTAAAGCGGGAGCGGTCACTTACCCTGCATCATTGCGAGATGTTAATACTACAAAGAGATTTTATGTTTAGGCACAAATGTGTGTTTCAGGGTTAAGCCAACCACTGATCAACAGGGGTATTTTCTGATGAAGGATTTTTTTCATAATTGGCCACTATCTCATTTAAGCTTTCCTCTAAAGCATCTCAAGGCACTAACTCCAGCTACACCTACTGATTTTAACCACTACCATAATTCCTGTGTGTAATGACAATGAGAAAAACAGCCTGAAAATGTGGCAAAATCCCATTTTTTTAACTGTAACTATTAAACAGGCTCTGCATGTATTAAGAGAAAAAAATCAAAACATAAATGTATTATGAAATTACAAATGAAAAATAATATTATTTTTAAAGTTCTGCATTTGAAGATTTGTATCTTACAAAAGGGAACAGCTCCTTGAAGTGAATCTCCATACCTCCATAGGGATTTGTGTTTAGGATGGGGACAGCAGTACAGACTGGGAGCCAAAAGCATATTTTCATACAGGTGGTAAATACGGTCTTTAACCACGGCATTGCAAATGCATTCTGAAAGCCAAATCTAATTAATAATCCTACCATGAGGATATTTTTGGCACATAAAAATACTGGTTTTCATATGATGTTTGACATACTCTGATTTTGAAACTGTATCCACTTACCTGCAGCATTAGAGGTATTTGCCTATTCACCTACCTTGTCTGTTTTTATAAAAATGTTGTAAATGTGTATACAACTGTTACAATTAAGAACATGAAATATGCTACTTATATAAAACCCAGTAAATCTGGTTAAAATTCATTAATAAGAAAAGGTTCCAATCCAGTAATACACTGCACACATGCCTAAATGTCTGGATTGGAGCCTTTAAAATACAAATGCAAACAACTATTTGGCTGCATTGACACCTATAGTGATATGATAATCTTGTATAAGTTCATTAAATTTTAAGTAAAACTAACAGCGTATTTGTAAAGAGGATCCATTACTGAACATAGAGGAAGGCTAAAGGGAAAAGCAGACTGTATATAGTCTGTTACAAGAGTTCAGTGAAAGTTTCAACATAGAATTGTGTTGCCTCTTTCGCATATGTATGGATGTTTAGACACCTAAATTACTATTTAGCTGCATAAGCAGAATTAGCAACAGAACAAGTTTATTTACATACTTGTGCTGACAGATGTCTTCTTTCTTTTAAACTGTTGCTTTAAGGAAGTTGATTAAGTAGCTGTGAGCAGAGCTAGAGAGAGGCATATATGCTTGCATATAATGAACATGTCCCTCAAAAGCATCATCACTTTTTCACAGATGTTAAGTCCAGAACTTAAGCATCAGAACTAGGAGAATAGTTTGGTTTACATAACTGTGAGAATGTTTTGTCACTTTTCTAGTTAATGTCAATAAAAATATACCTTATGATACCAATTAAATCCATGGAAGCTGCCCAGCAGCAATTCTATTAGCAAGTTATGTCATCATCGACAAAGTGACAAAATAGAGACAGTTCCACAAGGCATCACAGGGGACCTGAGCCAACAGGATCTTTCAGTTCTTGCCATCCTCTAGTTGCAGTTCAGTCCCTGAATAAATTACATATTCACAAAAATTACAGCTGCCCATAGCAGAAAAAGTAACATGGTAAAATAACATTCTCTGTTTCAGGACAGAGAAGGTTTTATTAGCGTTCTGTCTTGTATACCATATTGTTATTCAGTATTCATGTCTGAGGGGAACCAGAAGAGGGAAGGCTGAGCGGAGCTCTGACTTTATGTAACAAAGATGCTAAAAGTTTCTAAAAATATCATGATGACCAAACAGAAATTAATGTCTTCATCTCAGTAAAGGAAAATGGTGTAATCTTTTCCATTATCCAGATAATCATCTGCAATATCCACTAAATAGCCTTTTAGTTTAAGATAGGATTCTATTCAACATTTCTAATGTTAATGCACAATTACTAGAGCAGATTGTGTCAAGTCTTGAACACTTTGTTAACTGAAAATTCTCCTACATTTTATTATACCAGAAACTGCATTTCAGTCATTAGCAATAGATACTGGTGCTGCAAATATAAAGCAAATACAGCATAGCAGGTAAAATACTTCACAAGATAGCAATCCCTGAATGTGGAATTTTGTTGTAATTCTGTCAGATTGTTTCCAACCAGAGACAAAGTGGAGCACCATTATGCTAGCGCCAGGAAAGACACAGGAACCACAAAAAGAAGCACAACGCTACATCAGGCAAAGGGACTGCCCAGGAAGCACATAACATAGCCATGTCATGCAAGAGCTACCTAGGTCTTTCTCTAAGCTCATTGTGCCAGAAATTGTAGCATGGTGAAATGCAAACTCCTTCAACCTTGACAGCTCTATTCACTACCTGATTAGGAACGTGCAAAAGAATAATAATCACAGTATCACAGTATAAGCAAGGTTGGAAGAGACCTCAAAAATCATCAAGTCCAACCCACTACCACAGACCTCAAGACTAGACCATGGCACCAAGTGCCACGTCCAAACGTGCCTTGAANGGAGATCATTATGAAAACAGCAAATGATCCCTAACAGGCTTTTCAGTGTTATCAGAGATGCCGTAAGAACTCCCCAGGTTTAGAATTAATAAAATACAGACTGTTTTAATACAGAGGAATAATGTTAAAAAATAAATACATATTTAGTAATTTGAGAAAGTGTAAGGGTATAAATAAAGTGCTGTGGGCAAGTTTATGACCCCAGAGGCTAGAGGGGCAGGCTGCAACACAGAGTCAAACAGGTTGGAAAAGACAATCAAGATCAAGTCCAACCTATCACCCAACATTATCTAACCAACTAAATCATGGCATCGAGTGCCACATCTAATCTCTTTTTCAACACTGCCAGGGACAGGAACTTCTCCACCTCCCTGGGCAGCCCATTCCAATGGCCAATCACTCTTTCTGCAAAGAACTTCTCCCTAACATCCAGCCTAAACCTCCCCTGGCACAGCTTGAAAGTGTGTCACCTCATTCAGTCACTGGTTGCCTGAGGGATTACCTAGCAGCTCCCAAATGGAATCACTCTTGATTCTGCACTTAAATTGGTCCCATAATCCATTATTAAGCACACAGAAAGGAAATGTTAGCCATATAGGTTTTCTGAAACAAATTCTTATTTTTATTGATTATATGGTTTAGGCATTGTTTGGTTAAATGATCTACAAAGCTAATAGAATGAAAACAAGAAGAAATAAGACTTCAGTATGCAGCATTATTTTGGCAATTGTTATTTGTTAGTTTCAGTAAGAAAACATGAAACTATATACTGTAGTGGTGCTAGCTTATAAAACAATTTGTGTTGGGTTCATTAATTCTTGCACATTTTACCAGGGAGATGTGAAATCTACTCTTGAATATTCTGAGTTACACATATGCACAAAGATCCTCTTCCACTGACATTGCTGCAAATGTTTCTTGTAAACTTTAGGCACAATCTAATCTAATTGTTGCAAGCATCACAGACATATCTGTAGATCTCTAAAAGGAATAAATGTTGAAACTGTTGTATTTGCAAAGCTGATAGAGATTGATCAAGTAAAAGGCCATGAAGCAAATGTGTGAGAAGGGGCAGGATAAGCATTACCAAATTAAAGATACACTTGAGGTCAAAAAAGTCAAGAAGACTGAAGCACTGTAGTGCTTAGAGCTCAGTCCTCTGTTTTCTAAAGAAGACAATAACAATACAGAGATTATTTAATGTGAATACATTTGCACACTGATTATCACTTGTGCTTTTTTTCCTACTTGCTGCTTAAACTGTCCATATGCTTATTAAAGATTTTGTAGTATCTGTCCTCTGTACTTACAGAAGTTAAAGACATGGGGAAAAAAAAGAAAAACCAAAAAAAACCCCCCAAAAAAGGGCAAATCTATCCTAGTACTATTACTTTATATACAGTCCTAAACCAGATTTTTCTATTTCTGTCTTAGCTGTTCCAGTGTCCAGCTCTTGATAGTTTAAAGTGACTAAGAAATGAAACTTCCAGGAGATCTCTGGGAGACAGATATACTTCCCAAAATACAGTTATCCATCGGGAAATTCTACCTGTCATCTCATGTTCATGTTTGATGAGTTAAATCTTCATTGAAAACCCACAAAATATACTAAATATCTTTTTAGTGTTTACCTCATGTTTAGTACTGCCATGAAGAACAATTCTAAGTACTGATGGTCTTAATTCAGTTGGTATTTACAATGTTTATTATAATTGCATTTTCAGTTTATAAAACTTTCTAAATATCCCAATCCTTCCTGAAGGCTGTCCACTGTAATTTTTATTCCCATTTAAAAAACAGGTGTCATAGGGTCAAAAGGTCTAAAATTCTAGGATACATTCATAAAGCAATGTCATATAAAGGCATTCTGCTACTGAACTCATTCTCCGACAATATCACTGTATGCAGATTAATCCTGTATGTGTGAATATCACTAACTTTGGCCTATGACATACCAAATGCTTACTTAGGATTTTAGTCTCTTACCTAGTCATCTTCAGTGATCCTCAATGGCTATTGGAAAGTATTTCTAAAGAATTGCTCACACCATTCTGAAGCACGTGAGTTTACTTGCCACTGGGGACAAGGAGCTTCCTCTTTGATGGCTCTGAACGATGACCTGAGCGGCTGGCTGACACATCATCCTAAAGCCAAGTTGCCTACCTGATTGCTGGGGAATATCTATCCTACTCAAACTGCCTGAGACCAGGTTGCATTTAACTTCTCTCCCCTTACACTGCCGCAGCCAAATGTCTTGGCCTATATGGTCTTCAAAATAAGATTCTGTACAGCAGTTACCATGTGCTATTAATTAAACATAGGCACATGCAGAGGCTCTCTAGCGTGTGGCACAGATCTTATTAAAATTCAAGCATTTAAAAGTTTTACTTCACCCTTGCATCTCAAGGTTTTAATGACTTTGAGATATCGCTGAGTTTCCCTATCTCATTATCGAGGACTTAGCACTGCAATGCTAGTTTAGTTCAAGCTTTCATCAGAGTGTTTTTTGTGATTTGTTTTGTAGTACTTTCTGTCTTAAGATTGCAGTAGCATCATAGCAAAGTGCTAGAACTAAAATAGCACTCTGCAAATGATACCATCCGTTTTTGATCACTGCCCATACTACAAGATTACCACATGGAAATGCTTAAACTTGCTCCTGCTTCTGGAACCTGCAAAATAACCTATCTACTTGCATCTTGCACAAAAAAACACTGGAGGTCACTCTAACATTGCTGAAGTAACAACCTCCTCTTACGAGAGACAGAGACACCTCCTCAGCCAACTCTCATAATTTACTATGTTTTACTGAAATTTAACGTTTAAGTCTTAGATTCATCTGAACACAACATAAAAACAATTGTCATTTGAAGAAAAACATGTTTCTCTTTCATTCTGATAGAAAATAAAGGCTCTTAAATTCAAAATGCAAACGTTAGACATTGCGAACAGAACAAAAGGAATATCAAGTCTTTCCAGGTTTCAGTGGCTCAGGATGTGTTTTAGATGTAAAAGTCTGTGCCCATTGCAACTTGCCAAAAGCTCTTGGGCCTGGAATGGTTATGTTACAGGGTTTCACTTTCCAAGAAAGGCCTGATGGGGAACGAGCGAACTCAGCCATTCCCTCAAGCTCTAAATCAAAACCCTCAGACCTCAGTGGTCTTAGGAATGCAGTGGTTATTCCCACAGAACAGCCATCCACCTGCAGTTTTCCAGGTACACAGCTGGTAAATGATCTGTATGCCTCTGTGTCACCGCACACAATTGCTCAGGTATACAGTGCTCCAAAAGACATGGTCTTATCATTCATGAGCCCAGGCTGGTAACCTTGATTTTGGCATCAAATAAGTTTGGGTTAAAGTAGTAGCCTGGACTTGCAAGCAAGCAGTGGGATCGTTTCCTCTGAATCCAAAGCTTAAGTACAGTCTGACCTCTGCATTCAATGCCTATAACTGCCTCTTTCTTCCAAGTAACTAAGTTCTTTTCTTACTGAGACAACACTCTTAATACGTTTTTCCTATGTCTTCTTTGGGTTTCTTGCATTTTGCATGGATTCATAATAGAAGCCTTATGACTTTCCAGCATAATTTTTGAGAGATCAAAAACATATCTTGACAAGGAGAAAAACAGAAACTCCAAAAATTATTCCATAATTTAATGCTGATGTCCATTAACTTCATTCCTGAGACACAGCAATCGTCCTATTATAATCTGGGATAGATGCTAGAAGTGAAAAATAGCATGAGACCTCCAGTGATGTGAATTTGCACTGCAAAGACAAAAATTACGTTGCTCACATTGATTTTGCTTCTGTCAGACCCACATAAAATAGTAACAAACATACTGATTTTTCATTTTCTCTGGAGCATTTTCCTTATGCAGGTCAAAATCTCTCTGCAGAGAAGTGATTATTTCCGTATTTTCCTCATTTTACAGAAGAATTATTCTAACTTGCCAAAAGCTATCAAAAATTCTTAATTCTGTCATGGTTTTTAAAGAGCTGAGAAAACGAAGCTCTCAAATGAACTGGAGAGCAAACAGAATGATATTTGGAAAGACAGATAAAGAAATTACAAAGCAGATACAAAATCCATAGCAAACCCTCTGAATTTTCCCCCAATCCAGAACTAAATCTATACTCCCCAGTGCTCCAATCCTCCCCCCCCACAATGCCTCTGCCATCCATAGGCCTAAACACAAGCCTCTGACGGCCCCAAAGCTCTTTACATGTTTGTCCCAATAAAACCAGCTCCCACCCGACACAGAGCTGGAGGAGGAGGAGAGGAGAGTGAGCTGGCCTTGCCTTGAGTTTACAAAGAGATAGCAGAATTATAGAATTGAATAACAATTTGCTAGTCACTAGGGGATTTTTAACCCTATAGTTCCCAACCTGGGACAAAACATATTAAATATCTTGGTCAAGAGAAGAAACCTTCCAATAAAGTATAGGAAAAACTTGTCTAAAGTTCTCAGAAATCACTGTACTCAGTACTACTTAGTACTGATATGGTAGAATTAAATGCAAAAATTGTTTCTGTAGCCTAAAAAGAAATCCATTTTGATTTTGACTTTAAGAACATTTGAAATGCATGACTCCCAGTAATATAACAGATTCACACCACCCTACCCCCATTTCTTCAGTGAGAATATCAGAACAAGGCATTTGGAAAAGCAGAGAAGTTTTATGTTATACGTCCCTCTTACAAAATCTCCTTAATTGTAGAGAATTTACAAATTTTCTGGGTATGTTTTCTGGGCAAAGTAACTCTATACAAAGCATAATAGACTCAGGTGCCAACGTGTTACATTATCACATAGATCTCTAGGTCATTACACAACCTTAACTGGGAAAAGGTCTTCATTCATGACCAGAATGTATGTCTTCAATGACTGCCCTTGACTCATCCTGGAAATTAATGTATCCAGAAGGTGAAGATTTTGTGTAGTCTGCCAGGATTTATAAATATCTAAGACTTCACTCAAAGCTTCCATTTACCTACTGGATGACTGCAAATCACAATCCTATCTACTGTGCATGTGCTGTGAGGCAAATACACACAAAAAGCACAAGAAGATAAACGTATAGCACATATGCATACATTTCTGTTCAAGGCAGGTAAAAACCAACTAAGTAACAGCTGTGGCTAAATCCCTCCAGGCACGATTATAACAAATACCCCTGCTTGAAGGGGTATTACCAAATCTGAACTTCCTTGTGTTGTTATAATTTGGTTTTCTTTGTCTTTCAATAGTAAAAATGTTCTTGCATTTCATAAGGTCTTCCTAAAACAAATTTCTTGTATGGATTCCAATTAATCCATTTACTGTAACAAAGAGGAGCCTGCAGCAGACCCATTAGTGTAGAAGTAAACAGCTCTGCTCCTTGTCCTCAAATCAAATTAGGAAAAACAAAAATAATGAAAAAAAAAAAACTTGCACTAAAAGCCCAGCAAGTCTTTTCTGGCATTTGCACCTGACAAATATTTGTTTCTGACCAGAAAACATCATCTCTCAATGTCTCCACTTCTGTTTCTGTTCTTTAAGAATAGATTCATACATTTGCTGTTTACCTAATCATAAAAATTTGCTATAATCAGGGTTTTTTTGCCTTCACGTATATTAAATCAGGTACATTATGGGGTAAAGACAACGACTTTTCAAGTGTAGTGGAGCTGACGAGAGCCTTACCCATACACACAAAACCATAGGGACATCAGCGAAACAGTCCAGACCACGTTGAGTATACACATATTAAACAACCAACAATTTAAAGATTATTATGACACTAAAATACTGACTTGGATAGAGAGATACAAAGTAGGACAATAACGACCATTTATTATGTTAATGTTTTTAAGATGTTCCTCATTTTCTGAAACAGTTTAACAGCAAGCAGCATAAACAAACTCTAAATGAAGTTTGATTACATTTTTAGTATACCCACAAGACATACAGAAAAGAAAATAATATATGCATAGTAACAGTAGCAACAAACTGCGCAAAGGTCTGTACAAGAAAAAAAAAATCACTAGCCTGTATTATCAAATTTCCGTATCAATCCAGCCTTCTACTGCCAACTTTAGGATGATTGAAGGTCTGTTGCCACCACAGGCCTGCATGCAGCAAAGGTACCAGCTCTACCTCTACGAGTGGCCCATGAACACTGCTGCTTTTGCTTCCAATTGAAAATAATGACATATTCTCCAGTGGTTTTCATAACACAGAACTGAGCTGTCTGATAATGACTACAGGCTAACTTAACTCCCAGTTGCTGATGAATATTCAAAGAAAAAAAGCTGCATTAAATAAGTTAAATACCTGTTGAATTGCCACAAAATGACAGCATTCCTTTAAAATTATAGAAACACCTTGTGCTTTCTAATGTCTTTATGTCCTTTACATTCCCAACAACACACCACCGCAACCTACAGTGAATGAGGTTACATGTAAAAGCCACGATAAAGAACTTCAAGTGAACAGAATTCCTGGAAACAGAAAAAAACTTAAGACAACATAATCGTAAAAATTAATGCAGTGCCTAACAGTTACTGTATTCTGTAGCTGTCTCTCGCTGCATCTTCACTAGCAAATTCAAGCATGCTAGCAAATACTCCTTGGCACTTTCAGTTCACAAGAGTAAACGCGGCCTTTGTTTCAGGTTGTAAAACCCAGCAGCTTATAAACTGACATTTATCCTGAGCTGAATAGCTGCATGGGACCTTTACTCCAGTTATCACCTAATTTAGGAGGAGAACCGTGCCCTGCAAGAGCGGATTTGTAGCAGCGGAGAAAACTGTGTGAGAGAGGGCCCTTTCTTCAGCCAGCACTTTTGCGCTGACTCAAGCTGTGACCATAGCCGAGCTATTTTAACTAGGTATCACGCATGCAAAGCGCCTCTGCCTCCACAACTAGAACATTTTAAAACTAGAAATCCACCAGCGCCCAGTCGCAGGGAACCCTCCAGCCGCGCACGTGAATTCCGTGTAGTACGGCTGCACTGGGATACGGAGACCATTACATGGTGTGAGCCGGGGACGCGCAGTAGCTCCTATTGGACCGTTGCTTGGACGGGGCGGGAACTTCCGCCGCCGCAGCGCTCGATAAAGACGTCAGCGCGGAATTAGTGTTACCAAGAGCAGCGATGGCCGAGTGGTTAAGGCGTTGGACTTGAAATCCAATGGGTTCTTCCCGCGCAGGTTCGAACCCTGCTCGCTGCGGCCCGTGGGGGTTACTTTTTTTTCTGTTCCACATAAGCCCATTTTGCTTAAAATGTGCAGGCATTACTCCCCGTTTCATCTCCCTGTTAAACGTGCCTCAGCAGCAACGAGCAATTCTCTACTATTTATCATATTGCCTGCACACACTTTCCCTGCTTTTATCAAGAGGTAAAAGTGGTATCAAAAAGTTCTCGGTGTTTCCAGCATTGCATCAAAACACTTGTGATGTTTTGAGGCTCAGTGGGATCAGTGTTCTTCCCACAGCTCACCTTCTAGGTCCTCTGTAGACAAGACAGACTGTCAAGCGCAAAGCTCAAGATCAATTCAATGCATTACACACAGACAGTGTGCTGATATGCCCGGCACGTATGTCCTACAGCTGGTACAAAATAAATAGTAGCTTTTCAGCAGCAGGCTACTCTGTATTGCTATTGCTCTGCCAGACCTCCGCTTTCATGAAGGAGGCTGGTCCTACTATTCCTGGACCTGCAGTAAGGGGAATCCTAGATCATTTGTTGCTGTCTTTTATGGCCTTCTGCATAGGCATAAAGTGCACATCCACAATCTGGCAATGAGGAAAGAAAACCTACAGAAGTTATGCAACTAATTACTAGGAAAAATGTAAGAAGGCACTTTCCCCTACATACATACACAGAGATTCCCTCTTTCTGCCTGATTTAAACTGATCATTCACCACTCTCAAGTGTCAATCTCCTCCAGCACGTAACTCCAGCAGTAGTGAAGAGATGGAAAATTTGTAAAAGTCAAATAAGAGAAGGCTGGAAATAAGAAAAAGGCTATTTCCACAGACATCAAAATAGGCCAGAGTAGGAACAACCACTTTTCTTTCCTCTCCCTCTCTAAAAGACCAAACACCAACACAAACACATATGCAAGCTCATTCTTTCTAGCAGTGTGTTTTGTTAGTTCAGCTTAATTTAATCAGAGAATGAAGGCAGAGGAAGGAGACAAAATTTTGAAATATCCCTGCTCAGAACAAAATAAAAGAAAGAGGGGACAAACAAACCACTTTAAGCTGGTTTCAGCTGGCAGCAAAATGAACTTTTCAAAGTGTTCCCTAAAAAGGCTTATAAGGATTTCAGGTTTGAGTGTTTGTTTCTGTTAAGGCACCACAAGCATTAGACATTACATTTTAGAGGGAGTCTTAAACTGGTAAATACCCAACAATGGTACTGTTTAACACATGGACCCAACATTTGGGCATTTCCCTCAAGTTCTCACATGTGAAGGTACATGCCAAGGGGTACTGAAATCAGTATCTCAGATCCTGGAGAAGAGATAGTACTTTTGAATTTAAAAACTAAGTTAAGCATCATTTGCTTCAGTGCAGCACTCCTTTCACCTTAAACTTTCACCTTAGTGTATTTGTATTCTAACAGCAGCTTAAAATTTGGTGCTTAGACCAGTACAACATATTAAGTACTCTATAAATTACCAAATTTTAGTGAGTATGCACACTGCAGATAAACTTTTATTTATATATATTTTTTTTTTTTAAATATAAAAAATTTCCAGATATAGGGCTTGATGTGGTTAATAAGTCAGAAATTTAAACTCTTTTTTTTTCTTTTATAACTTGAAGATCCCACACACCTGTATAATCTGGAACAGATGAGAAAAGCCAAATTTGTGTAATACAGCTTTGGGTAGCGTTCCAAATTAATAAAATGACAATATTAAAAGAGTCAAAATATTAAACACAGTGGGCAAGCTTTGCACTGAGTCCTTCTTTTCTACTGCATCATTGAAGAAGGTGACTTTTTTTTTACTGACCACTTTAAGTGTTTTATTTCCATAAGACACATTTAATAGCTCTGGGTGAAAAAGCACCAACCCAATATATATCTGTTAGTAAGTTTGCAACTCTGAGATGTCTCTTTTTCACTGGAACCTGGTTGGTGATGGAAATGTCAAGTGACCAACAGCAAATGACATGGTTATTTTAAATTTTATACTGAAAAATAAGAGGCCAGTCTGTCAGAAAAGTAGCAAAAACATCCCCTCTATCTAAGGAAACATTTGTATTCAGTGAGCCTTTTCTCCTCGAAGCTGATTTTTCCTAAAATTTGCAGTCGAAAAACAAAAGATCAACAGTTAACACCCATGTTATTTCCCACCCTTACCCTTCAGCAAGATTTAGGAAACTGTTCTTGTCAAGGCATTAAAGAAGAAGAAACATCTGTTTTTAGTTGCACTTACTTTTTTGTAATTACAGAAAGGATTTCCACACATCAGCAGCACTAGTGTTCTGATAGTCTCCTCTTGACTCCTATGCTAAAAAATAGAGATGAAAAGTGAAAGACTTCAAGTGCTACTGCTCTGGTCTGCTTCCCTTTTTAAACTTCATCTGTAAGACTGAGAAAGAGCAGAGCAGTAAAAATCTGGTTCTGGAGTCAAGACCCCAAATGGTACAGATGGACTCAACATGGTATTTTCCCCATGTCTCTACTACTTGATACAATTTTCCTACCCAAAACCTGGCTCAGGTCCCCTGCACACTGCCTTCATAGATCAGTGTGCCCCCAGCCAGCTAAGTAAAGAGATGCTTAAGATGTCTGGGCTCCCTTTTATCATCAGTTATCCACACTGATGCAAGCATCCTGGTCCTTTGGCAAGGGCAGGTCAAAGAGGTACATGGGAATCCTGGGGAAGACTCAGATCTTTTGAAAGAGAGAACCTCAAGTACCAGAAAGCATCAGACACCGAGGCCCAACCAGCTGGAACAAGCTCTTACTCAGGTGGACCTTTCTTCTGATTCTCAATATAACTCACACAAAGCTGTTTGAGAAAAAGAAGGAGCTGACAATCTTCTACCCAGCATAAATTTGGAGCTCCATGGAAATTAAGTGCTGGCAAAAGACCAGCTGTGACAATCCTGACAAAGTAAATTGATTTTCTGCAATTGATGCCCAAGAGTCCAAATGCATCTCCCTAGAGAAGCTGCCTGCTTTTGGTTCCAAGAGGCCAATATTTTCAGAGAAGCAGCTTCAACAAAGCAGTCAACAAATAGTTTTGTCAAAAGCACAGAGAACCACATCATACATCAAGACTGGAAAGCTTCCAAACATCAGCAGCAAATGCCATTCTGTAGAAGTGACCCTTCTCCCTTATTGCCCCACCAGAAGATGGGAGCGAGAGCAAACCACTATGAAGATGGAATATAGGGAAAGAAACTTGGTTTGCTCTAGCATCCATCACCTGTGACAGGTTGTGGTATCCATCAGAGACCTAACACCTGTAGCAGCTCCCAGTCTATGTTGTGCACCACTGCAATGGCTCAGACACAGGCCTTTCAGAGCCAGGGCAAACAGAGCACACGAGGAGTCTCATCTTCACTAACATGAGAAGGAGAAGAGACTAACATAGTAAAGGTGAAAAAAAGAAACATACAGAGTGCCCAACTCAGTGGGGAGGCTTGGTGAGTCCAAAACAACAGAATGAGCATGGACACTGGGCTGGAATAAAATAATCCAGTACAAACTAACAGATAAATATCAAACCATCTGACAGGGATAGAGGCTAGCAACTTGCTGAGTTGCATTCTCTTTTGCTGTGTGATTTCATCAGCTTTACAACAGCTTCACTGCTTACCTTCCCAGCAGGCTTGTCTCTCATTTCAGGATATGAAAGTGTAAGATAGCAATGTTCATACCCAGGAAATTAAAACTACTCAGTATCTGGTTTAATCATCAGGAGACTTGCTTCTACTGCAGACACAAGAACAAACTGCCCTTCCCTCCCCACCACCCATGCAAGGATGACAACAAGCATTCAAGAAATGACCTTATCTATCAGTCAGCATTACTCAGCTGGATTTTAAGTTTGTATTCATCATCAAAACTTTTACATTGCCATTTGGGCAATGTTGTCAAAACGACTTGGCAAATTCTGGAAAACCAAAATATTTGTGAAGAACTGAAACATCATTGATCTTTTATATCCAGCATTTGCACAGTAACAAGTATAATTACAGTAATTAAAGAGATACTAATTTTCTCTAATTCATGGACACCCTTCCTTGTGCTCTTCAGTTTCATTATCAACAGCTGGCTAAATAGCTGCTTAATTTCTGATATTGAAAGCCAGCTGATACAATTTCAGAGACCTAGAAACACAGTGTTAAAGAACATAACCTATTCTCTGTGTTTTGTTATATCATCATTCACCTGCACTCCCATCTGCTGTCATGTAACTTCCAGATGAAATCTTGTCAGCCCTCACAAATCCAGCATTGGCCAGGTTTAGTCAATACTTTTGACTAAGCTCCAGAGGATCTAGGCTTGATTCAGAGGTCTATTTATTTTCACTCCAAGCTAGGCTAAGTCATTTAGAGCTCTAGCTAACAAAGTACTCAAGCAAAATGCTCCATCACTGTGTAATGGAAACAACTGAGTCAGACCCCACAGATACCCAGATGGTTCAGGACCCTTTGTTACCAACCTAAACAACTCACTCGAAGTGCTAAAGAAGAAGACAGCACCTTACCATCCTTAGAGCTAATTGCTCCTTCCCCAACTTGCTCCTGATTCTAATCGTATCTGTGTTTGTCGCTGTTGTTCCCCAAACTGGAAAAGCATGGACTTGAGGGGTGGCCCACTGGCTGGATAACCACATTTAGAGAGTTACAGTCAATGACCCAATGTCTAAATGGAGACCAGTGATAAGTGGCAGCCCTACAGGTACTGGGTACTCAGTACTGGGATCAGTGCTGTGTAACATCTTTGTCAGCAATAGGGACAGTGAGATGGAAGCACCCTCAGGAAGTTTGCAGATGACACCAAGCCGTGTGGTCCTGTTGACACACTGAAGGGAAGGGAGGCCATCGAGAAGGACTTGGACAGGCTGGAAAGGTGGGCCCAAGCCAAACTGAAGTTCAGCAAGGCCAAGTGTAAGGTCCTGCATCTGGGTCAAGGCAATCCCAAGCCCAAATAAAGGCTGGGCAAGAAGTGGCTCAAGAGTGGTCTGGAAGAGAAGGACTTGAGGGTGCCAGTTGGAAAACTCACCATGAGCCAGCAACAGTCACTGGCGGCCCCAAGGCAACCGTGCACTGGGCTGCATTGAAAGCAGTGTAACCAGCAGGACAAGAGAGGTGATTCTGCCCCTCTGCCTTACTCTGGTGAGACCTCACCAGGAGTACTGCACCTAGTTCTGGTCCTCTCAGCATAAGAGAGGCCTGGAGCTGCTGGAGCGGGTCCAAAGGACCATGAAGATGATCTAGAGGGCTGGAGCACCTCTCCTATGGGAGCAGGCTGAGAGAGTTGGGGCTGTTCAGCCTAGAGAAGAGAAATCTCCAAGGAGAGCTTAGAGCAGCTTCCCATTACCAGAAGGGGGCTTCAGGAGAGCTGGGAAGGGACTTTTGACAAGGACTTGTCAAAATTGCCCCACACAATGAGGGGCAATGGCTTTAAATTTAAGGAGGGGAGATTTAGACTGGAGATTAGGAAGAAATTTTTTACAGAGAGGGTGAAACTGGAACAGATTGCCAAGGGAGGTTGTGGATGCCCCCTTCCTGGAGGTGCTCAAAGCCAGGGTGAATGAGGCCCTGAGCAACCTGGTCTAATCTCTAGGTTCCCTTCCAACCTAAACCATTCTCTGAATCAACTAATCCCTGCCTCCACAACTGCCCTTTTGCAGCTGTTTCCACTTTTCTGTCTTGGCCACTGACAAATAATGTATAGCTGGCTCTACTGTCAGAGCTTGAGAACCCTTACACCCCCTGCTCCAAATAATATTTAAGCATGTAGGATATGTGCTCACCTGTGCAGAAGTCAAGGCACCACATTGCTGTGGATGTCATGTCTGACATTTGAAGGCAATTTATGCTTGAGGAGTGGGCCCTGAATGATCTAAAGCTGAGTAACACATCAGGTGCTTATTTCTGGTCTTTCTAACATGAGGAAGAAGTGAACTGCCTACTAATTTCAGTTAACTCATCTTAATGACTTACAGGTCAGATCCCACCAATGCTGTCCAAAACCAAAACAGGCTGCACAGCTTCCTGTTGGTTTCCAGTACCTCTGGGTTTGCTCTGCTAGAACAGGTTGATTCAACTGTATGTAAGAAATACAGAAAATGGGACCATTTTAAGTTAAATATATTCATAAATAGAGGGAGGGGGAAAAAAAAAAAAAAAAAAAGGTCTCCATCAGTGTACTAGAGCACCAATTAATAAGCTGCCCCCTTCACTAGACCAAATACAAATCAGGGAACTGATCTCTAGCAGGTGTGTTGTGAAACCTGAGTTTTGCCACTGGCTAAGTTTTCCAAATATCTGCAATTTTCATCCAGAACAAATAGCTAAAGGTGCTTTGCTAAAATAAACCATGTCATAATTAACTAATAATGACATCAGTTTCAAGGACATGAAAAATGAGTTTCTGTTCAAAGGTCTGTTGTATCTCATTTCTCAAGGAAAGCTAGTCAGCTAAATTATCTGTCCAACTACCTTTACGAGCAAGTAAAATGGAGCGAGGAGAATCTGAGCTGCCATCTGATTCCAAGTACTCCAGCTGGTTGCATTTCCATCTTCTTGGTCATGAGAGAGAAATTGTACCCTATTACTTTGGATCCTTTTCAGTTTCTTCTGTTACTACTGTATGACACCCTTTACAGTCCCCTCCCTACAAAATTAACTGAGTGTCTTGCTTGATCAAATACTTCTATATACAAGGAAAGCAGTACAGGTACTAGAAGAAAATTTGTGATTATATTTAGCAGGTATTACAGATAATTATTAACCTCATGTCTATAACATTTCCAGATGCAAAATATGCAAGGAAAAAGCATGTAGAGAAATGAGGAGAATGAGGTACTGCTACTGATGCCATCAAATCTAGGATCAGCATGGCTGTCTGTATGAGCAGAATGCCAGCTCTTACAGCTTTTACAGACTAGTACAACTAGCATCAGCACTGGTATCAGCCCTGGTAAAGAACCTGGCACCAGAATAAAGAGAGTGATTAGGTTAATAAGGTATGCATAGTACCAGGGTTCCACTGGCAAGCATGTGTGTTACAATTTACAGTGAGTAGGCACCAAACAGAAGCAGAGCAGGTCAGTTAGCACATCATATCCTAGCACAGGAGAGCCAAACCACTCCGGGGAGAGACAGACATCATAGCTAGACTTTCTTAAGCTTTGACCAACTGAGAGGACAAATACCAAGAAATTCAGAAGGAATCTCTGTGGTGGGTAGAAGGCTTCAAAGTAAAAAAAGAGAACAACTCCTTTGGGTATGTATGCGGTTTTATTTGCTGCAGATGGAACTACTTGACTGCACAAAACCAGGAGGCCAATACCTAACATTTTAGCCCTGTTTACAAAGAAGAAAGCAAATACAAGTTAAATAAATACAACAGAAATTGGAAGTTGCCCAAAATACCAAAAACCTTTGATGCAAGATTTTGTAGGCATTAAAGCTGACTGGCCAGATTCTTCATTCCTCACCACACAACACTGTGATAAAACTGTCTGCCAGACCAGAGCAGGGAAGGAAGCCACAAAACAATGCTGGCACATATACAAGGGCTGTCAGTTTTCCACCAATAAATCTTAAGAAGAAAACACTTTTTAACTGGAGAAGTAAAGTTCTGGAATCTGTCTTCTGAAGTAAATAGCTAATACAAGAAACATACCTGTTAAGATAGAAATAAGTGATTTTTAAGAGTGCTTGATGTGTCTCAGTGACCTTCTTGGACAGTAAGAAGGTTATTTAATCTATATCATAAGATCACAATTCTTAACAAGTTCAGTTTGAAGCACTACTGCACAAGTGTGCATTATAAATCCCTACAGTAAGTCCCATGCAATGGAGAAGTGAAGCAGAGTATGTA
Organism: Ramphastos sulfuratus; assembly: GCA_013399055.1. NCBI lineage: Eukaryota > Metazoa > Chordata > Aves > Piciformes > Ramphastidae > Ramphastos > Ramphastos sulfuratus. Next base: position 20,687 of record WBNM01026962.1, read on the forward strand.
ATAAGTGATTTTGTTTAAGGTTCATTGTAGTGTACCTTTTAGAAGATCAACACTGAACAAGATGATATGCTGGAGTCTTTAAACTGACTTTGCATTCTACCGGTAGAACATGCTTGAAACAGTATTACTCCATACACAGCATTGAAGAAGACAAGAAACAATATAAAAGATGCTAGATAACTTCACAAAATCACTTTGTTAATACTGAAAAGGGCCTTGCTTACTAAATTTGCCTATTAAACAGAAAGACTCCATCTCTAATGTTTACAGCATGTCTTAACAAATCAGGATTCTGACATTTATTCCAACAATGCTGACATCATAATAAATGAATATAAACCACAAACAACTTATAACTGCTGATATAAAAAAAAAATACTGAACAGTTGAACAGATGATCCCATGCTCTGGTCTACTCTCTATTTCAGATCTCATAGTTTCTGAATTTCCTCAGAAGCTCTGATGGGGCATCCCCCGACCAGCGGAAACGCAAGTGCCAGCAATTTGCCTCTGAAAACCCTGAGAAAAAGAGAAAGGGAGGTAAATTATTATAAACATGCATAAAACTAAGCTTTCTCTCAAAACAGTAAGGAAAGAATTGATCACTTCCAGTGCTCAAGTAGCAGACACAACTTCTGCATTCCTGGCACCATTTGAACAAGAACTCCAGCAAAATCAAACCTCAAGGTATTTATCAGCTGGAAAGACTGCAAAGGAGAACCACAGGAGGTAGCTCATAAAAGAGCACATACGAAGGAAAACTGAACATACTGCTTTTGTTTAATCTCAAGAAGAGAGAGCAGGTGACATGATAAATGTCCAAGTACGCAAAAGACAGCAGTGTGGAGGGAAGGTACATATAACACTTTCCACACACAAAGGAGTAAAGGAGTTTTTTAGGCTCTGCAATATATTTTTTTATCACTTATGGGCTGTTGATACTAAAACTTGTATTCCTGTATGAGAAAACTCAGTGTTAAAATCTCTTATTCAGGCTGAAGTAGCTACATGGTCAGTAAGAGTTATGGACTACAAAGCCAGAGACAGAAACTGAAAATAGCCCAGATTAAAAGTGGAATTGAACATAATACATTTTCCTGGAGCAAAGCAAAAGCACTGCCAACATCCAGACATCAAGTATGAACACTGACGTGCACAGAGGCCCAAAAAAGATATTCTAATATTGACATAAATATCAATATATTAATAAATATATACCCAGTGGATAAATTAAGTATGCATTTGATGGACTTGATATTTTTCCCATTCACACCTATGGAAATTAAACTAATTTTTTTTTTTTTTAAATTAAGAGAAAGAAGATGCCTGTAAAGAAAGCTCACCGTTAAAAGGAATAAAATGGTATTTTCTTTCCTTGGAAATGTTACTGTTCTACAAAGGATGTAGTGATGATTTAATTACAAAAGACCAGCAATCAGTACAATGTTCTAGAGTACAATTATAATTATTAAATATAAGATTTTAAACTATGCCACACATACGTTTGTTTGTAGCATGTCCTTATCTCTTTTCTGCATTCCAGAAGTGTTTGGGAATAAATTAGGTTCTGCAACGCTCACAGCTCAACTTAATTTCCTGTGTGACCAGGACGGAAAGAAATGACAGGTCTTTGTTTAATAATAACTCTCTGGTACCAAAGGCCTAAAGTGATGAAATTCCTGAAGTATCAGAACAGGGAGTGGCCCTTAAGTTAACTACACTACTTTCATTCAGGCACAGTAGCTTAAACAACAAACAGAAAACACCACCTGCCCAGGTGGCAGCTTGTGGAATACATATTTATTCTGCTGCATGCAATATTGTTACAAAAGTAGTCTTCAAGTCCAAATTTTTCATCCTCATTAACTCACTGGATGCAAACTGTGCAAAAGTACTGAAAGCTGGATATAAACAACAACAGTCTTTTTATTAAACAGTTTTTAAAGCTTGGTGTTCTGTTCAATCACTGAAAATAGTTGCCCTTTTTACCCCCATTGTGATATAGCACCAAAATTGAACTTTCCATTTTGTTATTTCCCTTTTTCTCCGGTTTTTGGTTTTACTAGTAAACAAGCAAGCAAACATGGGGTAGGGAGCAAGTCCAAAAGCCTCAAAACTGAACAAACAACATAAAATCAAAACCCCAACCCAAAACCACATTAAAAAAGCTACCCATATTATACTGGAGAAGAATTTCTCATGACTAAAAATCTCCATTTCAGGCCAATCCCTGAATACTGCAATTTTCCCTAACTGCTGTTTTCCCTTACTTGGGGAGTCTGGATTCTTGGAAGACTGTGGTTTCACATCAGGAATTGCAACATCTTCTTGCTCTCTGTTCCCATCCAATAGTCCATCTTCATTGTTTTCAAGTTGTTGGGTCCAAATCTCATCAGTTATGTTACTGCTATTATTCAAGTCAGGAGCTTCCAGCATTTGGTCCTTCTTACTCTGGACAGCCCAGTGCATTGACTAAAGAAATGCAAAAATAACAAAGAACTAATTCCTGTGCTTGAAGAGATTTCAAATGAACTTGTATTTTCTTTCTTATATTGTCGCAATAAATGGTTAAATCAAGCAGATAGTAGAAAGAAGCTTGCAGGTCAGTGGGACAGAGGAAGACATGGTTACACACTGCAAATAGCTTTTGAGGAGATTGCTCATGTCAGGTGAGAATGTATAAACTCATCAAATAATTGTTAAGTATCTTTTGTCCAGATTCTTCTGTCATGATCTCAGACCTTTTTTAAGAGGACTTGAGGGAGTTCGAAAATGCCCATGTTCAAAACTGTCTTTGGCATCAAGGTGCCCTCTGAAAGCAAGACAATTTGAGATTTACTATTGAAGTCTAGGAAATTATTTCTGTTTGGAATTGAACTAAGTCTGATGGGATACTTCTAGCAAACATTTAACCTCAGAAAATGTTTTAATCGAAGAGGCTCTCAAACTTCTTGTAAGCAGAATTTAAATGGCCAGAATTATCAAGGGGAAACATTTATTCTCCTGCCTTAAAATATGTCCATGTAGACTTGTAACTATCATTCACCCTGATAAGGCAGGAAAAAAAATAATTAATCAAATGTGGAACACACTACCAAATTATCACCGTAGCAAAATTAGAAGGAAAAAAATATCTTCAGAATGTGTCAGCCACAAATCATCCCACTGGCCTAGCAGGGCCTCTTCAAAGACCTCTTTGGAGCCCCAAGTTCCAAGGAACCTATCTTCTAAATTTTCCAGTGAGCTCTTTATTTAATCAGGTAGCATGAAAACATACCTGATAAGCAATATAACAACATTATACAAAGATCCTATCTTTAATCTAGCTTTGAAAAGAAATAAAAGGTTGCTACAAAAGCAAAGTGTGCTGAAGCATTTGAAAAGAGCCCTGAAATTAAACTTCATGTAATATACATAAAAGCAGTAACTTGATAAATTGACTCTAAAAGCACTAGCCTGAAACACTTCTGTGAATGGGCTGCTACAGCCCTCCAATTTTACCTACATTTCCTTAACATCCTTAGTGAAGGAACACTCTACCCTATTCCCATCTCCAAAACCAAACACTGCAGCAGAAGTGTTGCAACTCACCCCCTCACTCACCACAACACTTTCTCTGGATCAGCCATACCTCCCCATGCACCTGAAGGCCCAAAGCTAGACAACACCAACCGTTTTCACAGACTGGCTGAGGGCCTCCCACTGCTGGAAGGGAATGGTAATTTTGCTCCGTCGCCAGTAATCGTATCGCGCTCGGCTCTCTTCATTAGTAAGAGTCTCCTTAGCTTGCTGCAGCTTCTGGAAATTCTCCACTAGGACACAAACCAAGATAAAAAAATCCAGTATCTGCTTTCAAATAAATTCATTCATACAGATATGAAAGGGATGCTGTCAACAATGGCTTAGAGCAAACAGAGTAGAGGACACAAGAAGGAGAACTTAGTGACAAAGATAGACAGTTCTGCTTACAGCTTTGCATAGTTTTAGCAGGCTCTAAGATCACAGCACCTGTGGTGGACAACTGGTAGCATTTTCTAATGAGAGCTAAAAGGTTTGTTTGTTCAACGGCTTCCAAATCTCCTAAATTTACATCCAGAGAAACTCACAGCACACAGCAGGCAAAGGCACAAGTCATCCTCTGAGACAACCTTCAAAAAAGAAATTAAACTAAAGCAGCAGTGCTTTGAAGGAACACACATCCACAGCAGCAAGGAAACCAGAGCAAAGCACATCACCCGGAAACATGAGCAGGGGAGAAAAAGACAATCAAAATGGACAAGGAATAGGCATCTAAACAAGGTTAAAATTACTTGTGCATCTTATTAGCTATGTTTCTACATATGCTGAAATGTTCTCTTGAATGCCAGACTGCATGAATCAGAGCTTGTCCTTCTCCCCACATAGTCACTTTTCATTAAATGGTTACTAAGGATGCAGCTGCATGTTACTATTTGTAGAAAGGTTATAAAGATTTGGATTTTAATTGATGAGTCACCTATGTTATAGTGATCTATTATTATTATTCATTTATTCCAGTTTACAAATTAGAGAAATTTCTTTTGACACACACAAGCCCAAACACTAATGGAAATTGATAACAACAAATCAAACAACAGGCAACAGATTGAGGGAGCGGCTCTATTATATTTCCTTTTTCTAGCATTACTAGTTTTCAACAAATAAAATGTCTATTTTAACTGCACTTTACTGAGTGTTAGGCTGATGAAATGTTAAAAATATAAACTTTCACCAGTACTGCAAAAATTTATTTAACATAAATACAGCATGTTCAGGTAAATGGAGTATAAACTGCTCCATAAGCTGCTTCAACACTCAGCCTCCCTTTTTGATTTACTTTGTTTGGAGATGGGATAGAGAGGACTAGATGAAGGGGTGATGCAGGCAGGCCAGGACCGTGCACTGGAATAGCCTTTTGCTTCCCTGCTGCGACAGGCAAAATTTTCTTCAAAGTTGATTCCAGTGGTTTCACTGGGACTTCAGCTATCACATAGAAGAAATTAAGTCTTAGCGATGCTATGGTTAACAGGTGATGGATAGTCTCTCCAACAGTAAATGTCAGGGGTTTCCTTGTCAGGGAATTGCAAAGTGAAGAATCCCAACTATTCCACCTTGTAACACACCTTCCCCAGGCTAGGTTGGCACCTCAATAAGGAAAGCCAAGCCCTGATGAGGAGTGCATGTAACATCTGCTACATTCCTAACTCTGCTTTCCCAGAGGAGGGTGTGAATGAGGTCAAACTCACACACGTAGGGAGGCTATGGTGTTCAGTTTATGCTTCTGTTGCTGCGTTTATAGTTGAACTAATAGAAAGAATTCCAAAGGAAAAGTTTTGTGCATTAATCAAAATGAGAGGCATATTTAAAAAATTGTTATAAAACAAATTTTTGATGGGGCCCATAATAACGATCAGAACAATCTTCATTACAGAAACATAAACTATTCAGACACCCGTGAGCACCAAGGAGGGCCATCGTGTGGTGACGAATGGCACAGACTGTCTCCAGATAATGCAGGTGCTGCTTAGCCAGCACACTTATGATGAACTGCACACTTCACAAACACAAATGATAGCTTGCTGTTCTGCAAACAGATGGCTTCTCATGTGGTGCTGGCTTCACTTAATTTCCAGTCATTAAATTACATTAAAAGAAGCTAAAGTACATTCAATGTGTTCCTGATGGCCCTGTTCATGGAAGCAAATTAACTCATTGACGCAAGTATGGCACTTGGAATACCACTGGAAGCAGGCCAACTTCACAGGTTTAGAAACGGAAACACTGGATTAAAAGATGTTCTGCCATACAAAGGGAAAAAAAAAATGAAAGGCTTAGGAAACAAACCAACTAACCAAACCAGATCCAAGAAATGTCTTCTTGCTCTATCTCCTAGAAGTGTGCAAGTGTTAGAAAAGAGCTTGTTATTTAAATACAATACTCAGTACACATGACAAAATATCTTGGAGAAAAATAATAGTAAAGTTTTAAGGCTGAATTTTATTTTTAAACAGGGAAGAATACATACCTGCTTTAGGGTTTCCAGGGTGTTTGTCAGGATGACATTCAAGAGCTTTAATCTTATATTCTGCAAGAATTTGTTCAACCTAAACAAAATGTTGAGACTTGAGTAAAGACATACACACAGAAAAGATTTTCAACGGTGCTTTTTGAAAGGGGTTCAAAGGAACAATGAAGAATGCTCCAAGACTTTTTTCCTACTCAGCTTTAGAGGCTTTACTACATGTGAATTAGGTAACAACAATCCTCTGCCAGTAACACTGCTTATTTTTGACTTATCCTTGTTTTTTTGAAGCTCAGCCATCCAATATGCCAAGTTGACTTTAAGAAAAATATGTGAAGATCATATGTGCAAAACCCTTTCCTCACATTTGATCACACATGCAAAATGCATGAGTTCAGATCGGATCATAGACTCATAGAACTGGCCTTTAAAATCACACAGCCCAACCATTCTCTAACTGTAGCAGGACTGGTGATAAACCATGTCCCTCAGCACCACATCTCTGCCTCTTTAAAACACTGCCAGGGACGGAGAGACAGTCATCTCCTTATGAGGAGCTGGTTGTTAAACAAAGTGAAGATCAACTCTAACTTTCAGTGAAGTCTCGCTGCAAGAAGCAAAGCTCTTTTGTATTGCTGAAGATGAGTTTGTAGAATTGGCTGCCTTTCTCCATATCCTCTTCATAGGAAATTTAGCTAGTACCACATCACTTATTGATACCCCAAAGCTAGACAACCAGCAGCTCACATTCTTCTTGTCAAGTTAATTTGCTGTGGAAAAAGGTTGACTTGGAATAGAAGAAATTTACAGACAATATTAGAATATTGGCATGTATTAGATGTTGGTTAATTACAAGTTCCCTCACAGCACCACAAAGGATTACAACCATTAGGAAAGCAAAGACATATTAACAGTTAATGAAATACAGGAAATGACTGGAGTGGCCATCAGCTTAGACTTTGAAATGTTCAGATTTTCCAAAGTATCCTGGCTTCTTATGGAAATTCAGAAGCCAAAAGTTCTTTATATCATTCCAGCACAGCTTAAGTTTTCACGGAGTTTGCCCTTGTGCTGGTTTAAGGGTAACTGTCAGCCCTGAAATATTAGCTGCTATTTTTTCTCATGCTACAAAGTCTGTCCATATACATTTCTTATCCTCCAAATCCTCATATAGCCATATACAGTTTATGTTACTAATTTGAAAATTTAGACTTATAACATTTTTTGTTGAGAATAAAATTACACTTTCTTCACCTTGCTGGCTAAACTTTGTTGCCACATGCTGGAAAAAAATGTGATCTACAGTGGTATCGGAAGAATTCTACTTTTCACTCTTCTCGGTAACTTCTGGAGGCACAAGACAGCACACTTCTAATCAGCAAAACATTTGAAAATACATATACATCACAGAGAACTTGTTGCAACTGGTTACTATAGAGCTAGCTACCACCTCTAACCTTAGTAATATAAAGGGAAACTTTAAAGTACGGACAGCAGCAGAGGGATACTGCAGCAGTCTTCAGCTCAAACAAACATCAGCAGAATGAAAAAATTACAGGAATTTGATACGAAATATATGAAGTTTCCATAAAACATTCAGTGAGATGCTTTATCAAGGATGGTTATCCAATAGCCACTATATATGAATAGCCTTGCTCTGGGAAGAAGTATGTAGATTACATCTCCTCTCTTCCTCTCAAGTCTGAAGATGAACTAGGTATCCATGACCTCAATTCTACAAGCCCAGAATGAACATGGGTGCTTACTTTAATACAGGAGGACATCTGTAGAAATTGAGGCTATTTGCGCTTAAATGCTACTCCCAAGTCAAAAATAATCTAGAAACATCTGCTGCTTCTCTCAACAAATAACACCATCATTTTAATTTCATTTCTAAGTAATCTGAAAAATCACTATGAGAAGCAGCAGCTGTGAAAGGAGCCTGCAGAGAAACTTTAACACCGCCCTCTGCTGGGATGTCTTCTTAGGAGCTACCTCAGGAGAGGCGCTCAACTGCCTTCAGTGGCAGACCGAAGAGGCTTTACTTAAGCAGCAGGCTTGCTCATGAAATTTACTGAGAAGAATACAGCTGAGGATCCTACACTGATGATATCCTTTATTACAGCAGATCAGCCAACACTCCTTTTCCAAAATCGAAATGCAATTCCAGCTAATATAAAAAACACAGATTTACAAATATTAGCAAACCACTGACTCAGACTACCCAAAAATGGTATAAGACACCCCTAGGAAAAAGAACACTTGTTTTAACTGCATGTCATTCAACATTTTTTTAGCTAGATCTCATTATGAAGTATCTACTTGGTACCAAAGCAAATTAATAAAACAAGTACTTGAATGTCATTGAAATTAGCATTTTTAATTCATTAATATGATGAATGAAAAGGAGATGTGATTTTTTTGTTTTTCTCACAAGCAATTAATACACTTTTCAATATTTTTTTAAACATATATATAAAAACTGAGAAACTCGACAGTATTATCAGTGACCTACAGCTGTGAACATTCATTGTATTAATTACATATAACTTTTTTTCATCTTTTAAAATGGAAAATATATTCCAAACTATTATTTGAATGTTGTCAAATGCATATAGTTAGCTCATAAGTCATAACTGTATCACATGTTGAACTAAAATAATGAACAAGCCATTATTTCAGCAGTCTTTTTCTAGGCTCTTTCCATCAGTATACAGACCAGAAAACTGAGCTTTAGAAAAAGAGACACTAAAAGATGAAGTTGGCAAGAAAGCAGGTTCCCAACCTGCTTCTCAAAGTCCTGCCTGCAGAGATAACCAACTCTAGATGCCTGCTGCAGGTAGACGAGTGCATTTAAAACGTTATTAACCTGGAGGGGAGGTGGGGCAGGCTCTTACCGTAGACAGCTCATCGCATCCTAGCAAGTTGTAGTAATCTTCCAAGTCATCCGGTCTGCATTTCAGAATTGCATCCATTTGGGCTGCTCCAGCAGGCTGTGTCCAGCCGTGGCACAGAGGCTGTGGTATAGAATCTAAATACCGAGCTGGTACAGCGGTTCAAAACCCGCCCGGCGGAACAGGCGACTTGGACCCCGGTCTGCCGCTCTCTCCAGTGCTGTTTGAGGCTGGCAGCTGACACACACACACGTCTTCTGCAGCTCTCTGCCTGCCATTGGCCCGCGCAGGATGCCAATCCAGCTGCACGAACCTGTGGATGGCAGTGTTCCCTGGGACTTGTAGTTGCCAGGTCACTTCGGCATTGAACCGCTGGTGTCGTCCGGACTGAAAAGGGTTGGGATACTGACTAAAATCTATCTGCGTTTGACAGTTAGATCACATCACCACACGCAGAGCCAACTCAAATCAGGCACTCAGAGGCCTTCCTGCACTTGAGCCAACGGACACTGAAATACACTAAGTATACACTAAAGTATACAGACGTAGTGCTCTTCAATAACAAACAACTCAGTTGCATGTCTGACAAAATAAAGACTATGACAACACAAAATACTGCCTTCTACCAGAGACTCTCATGCAAAGTTACTTCCAAACTGTATCTTGAAGGTAAAACTTGCTTTACATAGTAGTTAAATATATTTAATTTTGAACTGTGAACACTGATTAAGTCTTCAGTCCAGTGTAGTGTGTAGACATTTAACTCTAGTGTCTTCTGTGATTGAAAGGATTACTTTCTAGGTATACTACTAACCACTTGCTGAAGTCTTTCTTCTGGAGCCTAAGCAGCTCTGTTTTTACCTCTTCCATCCCTGCAAGAGCTTTATAGTCCAAGATGTTTCATATAATTAAGTATTGCTGTTTAAACTAACACAAATGAATAGTTATGCAGTTTTAGATGCAGTAACCTAGTCAGAATGCAGAACAGATATGCAGTCTGTGACCAAGGCTAGAATAGATGTGTTGGACACTCAGAACTGTTTATCAAATACTGTCTATATAATGCCCACATTTACAAGTCTGTCATTTTATTATCGATACTACTAATCCTTTGAAATTATCTACATATAGTATTAGTTCCACTGCTTCCTCTTCAAGGATGTATTGTTTGAAGTTTCCCATTTTCACTGTATGTTCCAGATGGCCTATTAATATTATGAAATATATAAAGCAAAAAGAGAAAGAATATTAAACAGCAAAGCAGAAGCCTCAGTGAAAGTGTTTAAACCTGTTAGAAAACACTACTCCCGTATTTCTGGGTAAATAAAACAATGGCTACACTTTCTCAGCACAGTGGAAGAATTAGCAATTACAAATATCTCCCTTTCCTCCATTCACCAAAAAAATACAGGGAGAAAAACAAAATAAAAGCTTTTAGCAAGAGAGCATGTAAATATTTAAATAGACTGCACTTTGTGGGAAGATAAAAAACAAACAGCTGTCCCTCTTCCCAACAGCACTCCTGACATACTGTTTCTGGCCAAGTGTTTCTAGCATATTTGCGTAAGAGGAAAAGCTCTTTAACCCTTTCCCCTTCCAGCCTTCAGTAGCTCTTTCTGTGCTGTAGATGAACTGCACATCCAAGAGCTGAACACAGATGACAAAATGCTGAGACTGGCAAGCTGCTTGTTCACAGGGAAGTTTAGTTGCTGAAGCCTTGATCCCATCTATAGTCATCTGTTCAGACCAAACAGACATGGGCTTTGATTTGAACTGCAGCAATAACCACACTTTTGTCCCCCTCCTCAGGTGATTTCTAGCACTTGGGGTATAAAGGGTCCCATAGCACAATCTAAAAGTTTGCATGTGTAGGACACAAAATACTGATACTGAATAACAAGCCAAGACTTTCAGTGCTCCTACTGACTTCAGTGGAACAACTCACAGAGCAAAGCATTATTAAAAAAAAAAAAAAAAAAAGAGGCAAGAGAAACCTTATGCAATATGCAGGAAAAAAAATAAAAAGCTTGCCTTCAGGACATGAACTTTATTTGGAAGAGAAACAGTACAAGAGATGGCATGGTTTATGTGTCTACACATTTTGGTTAGTACTGCTCAGAAAATTCAAACAGTACTGAAAGTGAGGAAACCTCATATTTGTGCTCTGCACTCAACCACGAACAAAACCTTTTTATTCATTCCTAACGCATCAGCAGCAATTTCGTTTGTTTAGAGCTCAGAGGGACACCAAATTCCGGTTCAGTGTAACAGGAAGCTTAACATCAACTAGTAGAAGGTATAAATGGCCTTTAAATAAACCAGCAAAATTTAGAAATCTCCATTTGAATTTATTCCTATAAAATACATCGATCTTCCATCGGCAGTCCTTCTGGACTGACTTTAGTTGTTTTGTCCCAAGAGCAGAGTATCCATCTTCAAGAAGTTCAAATTGAGTTTTGTATTTCTCACTCCACGCTTGTGCTCACCAATGCTCAGAGTTGCAGACACAAAAGAGAACCTCACCACTACCACAGGGACTTCCCAATTTCAGGGTAACTACAAAATCATTAACATGATCAAATCCTTGCCATATTAGAGTCAGCTTGAGGACCCTTGAATAATTTCCTCACCAAAGCCTTTGCAAAAAGCTTCCAATTATACACCCATAGCACTTCCTTATTTCCTTCCTGAGAGCAGTCTTCACATCAATAAGCACCAAAACATCTATTAAAGCCATACTTCTCCTTTTTATGCCGACAAAAGTATCTTGTACATGCATTTTAAGAAATCTGTATCTTATTTCGGCTTCAATAGGAAACAGAACATTTGCAGACAAATTTGCACAGAATAAAAAACCCCAAATGTTCTGATGCACATCTTGTTACTTCACAGCCTGGTTTTGAGAAATAGGTAGTGTGAGAAATGGCATGCGCATCTTTCAGGGGACTGTTAATAACTGAAAGAACCAGGGAAAAATGTATTCTCTCTCTACATATACCACCTATCAAGTCAGCTATCTATAAAATATTCTGTTTTATATAAATAAAAAAAATTAAAAGTATAAACAACTTCATATTAAAAGTTTTTTAAAGGGTGCTAATATTAAGGCCTGCAAGGGAGAAATTCTAACTAATCTGGTCTTGACCCTGAGCTTTGAGCTTCAGTTGGATTCAAGCCACTAAATAATTTAGGATGTTAAGCAGTAACATTGAACAAAGTAACAGTTAAAGTTCACAAAGCTTAGATCTTGTTTCTGTGTTGGTAGAAGTCACGGAAAGTGGCTGAGTTATATCAAGTCAAGACTTCCAAGTAGAAAGACACACTAAGTCTAAGAACGCACATGTCTGATACCTCCTACTTACTCCAGTGATGGTGCACAACCCACCATCGTGGCTGCCACTAAAGTTTGTCTCACAACTCTTGCCATAACTATCAGGTCTGTCCTACTCTAGATGGGCTCCATTCTTACAAACAGCCATTGTCCAGACAGGTGCTGAATTACATTTACACACCATCCTTCCTGAATCTCAGGAATTCAAGCACCATGCCGACACATTTAAGAATCTGTACCAGAAGCTCAGTCTACAGGTGCAAAGTCAGCATCCCCGGCAAGAGCTGTGAGCGTGCAGGTGCATCTCCTCGTACCGAAGAGCCTCCTCAACTTTCGGTAAGGCTGTCTGCCCGGTAAACGAGTTCACCTGAGTGCTCCCGGGTGGGGTTCACCTCACCAGGCGCCTACAGCTACACGGCAGCCCAACAGCGTGCGGTTGCGTCATGAAACCTGGGCCAGGAAACACCGCTTGTTCTGGGAAAATGCCTTCTCTATCTGGTATTTCGAACACCGTTTCCCGTATGATTTGTGATCAGAGGACTGCCGAGACCCGCCACGCCACCCACTTGCAAGGAGCGTCCCAGCAGAGGAAAGCGCTGCCGGCTAAACATGGTGGGGGGGGGAAAACGAAGGACGAAGAAGTAGACGGACAATGGACACAGTTCCTTCTACCACCGTGGACACGCCAAAACGAGGATAAGGCTGCGACAGCGCGGGGCGGGGACCGGGCCGGGCCTGGTACAGCTCTCTGTGCTCCGTCAGCGGCCGCCGTGCCTCTACCCAGCCCCTCCTGGGCGAGGCCTGCATGGGAAAGTGCGGCCACGTGACCAAGCAATAAGAGTGGAACGGAGCGCCGCGCCCGGCCGCGCGAGGGGTGAGCGCGCGCGACTATCACGTGCCGGCCGCAGCGCCCCCGCCCTCTCCCGTCACGTGATGCGGTTTGTTGTTGTTGCCTCCGCAGGGCGGGCGCCCGCGTGGGCGGCGGCGGTCACGTGCCCGGTTTAAATCGCTCCCTGGGGGTGGGGGAGGGGGCCGCGGCGGAGGCGCTGCTGCGCTGCCCTGCCCTGCGCTGCGCCGCCAGGGCGGGAGGGGGGCGGCGGTTGCTAGTCCAAGATGGCGGACGAGGAGGCTCCGCTCCTCCGCCCGCGCGACGGCGGCCCCGGCGGCGCGGCTGAGAGCGCCGAGCCCGCTCCGAAGCGCCAGCGTCTAGACTCGGAAGACGGCGGCTGCGGGCGGGGCGCGGCGCCCGCCCAACAACCAGACAAGGGTGCGGGGCCGCCACCCGTCGTCGCCGCTGCTGTGGCAACAGAACTGCCGGGCGAGGCGGCGGCCGTCACTGCCGATTGCGGCGGCGGCCGGGCGAAAAAGGAAGACGACGAAACGGTGGAGGCGGTGGTCTGGAGCGACGGGGACAATAGGGCCGAACTGCGGGGCCTGCCCCGGGCGGAGCCGCCTCCGCAGCCGCGGCAGCGAGGCCGGGGGGAGGGGGCGGAGGCGGCGCCCGACGAAGACGCGGCGGAGGCGGCCATTGGCTGCAGGCGGGCGCAGTGTTCAAACGGGGCGGCCGAAGCGCCGGCCCTGCATCCCGGTGAGGACCCCATCCCTTCCCTCCCGCTCTCGGGCCAGCGGCACCGGCCGCGGGCCGCCCCCTTGCAGCCGGGAACCTGTGGTGGGCTGTTTCCCCCCTGCGCGGGTGCTCGGGGCCGGCTCCGCGGCGGGCCCCCCCTCGCGGCAGCCGCCCCGACTGTCCCGCCTGGCGATAGCCCCGCGGGCGGCGCCGCGGACGGCAGAGCTCGGTGTTTACCTGTCGCGGCCAGCGGCCGGCGCGGTCCTGTGCCGGTCCTGCGGGGAAAAAGCGGCACAAGGAGCGGGTGCCGTGTGCCGGCTGCTCACCGAATAGGCGCTGCGCTCCTCGCGTCGCCCCAGCCCTGCGCTAGGTGCCAACTCGGGTGAGCGACTCCATCCATTTCTCTAAACCTAATCAATTCTCTAGTTTCTAATCGGCCCTTGTCAGAGCCTGTTGTTTCTTGTACAGGGCTTCGCGGGACGACGGCGGCTCGGCTTTCGTCTCTGAAAGCTTTTATTTTGCTGTGTGGCAGGCAACAAGTTATTAAAAATGAAAAATAACGAGCCCCGTTTCCTTTTCACAGTTTCTGCTGTGATACTTTGTTTCATGGGAAGTTGCACTGAGCAGCAGGCTCGAACAATTCTGAAAGTTACAAATTTTTGTTAAGATTTCAGTGACTGCAGCACAACACTAGACTATAATCTTCAAAAAGATTCTTTTGCACATCGTATTTGAAGCATACTGCTTGGGCAGTATCAGCATGAAAGTTTCTTGTGTTCCAGTACTGAAACAGCTAATTTTTTTGTTGTTTTTTTCAGTTCACTTTGGGATTTTGGTAGTGCTTTGGAAAAACTTCTTTAAAGTTTTAAGTAACACATTCTGCCGGTAAAGTTTTACATTTTATCCTGGAATTCAGCTAAAGATACTTTATCTATAGTAAAACTCTGGAAAATTCCTGCCTGTGCCAAAGCATCCAAAAGGGGAACAGTGCTGTTGAGAAGCTCAGAACAGCCTTCATATTTAAAAGCTTTACTGGAACAGCACAAGAGTAAAGCTGATGATCTCTTATCAGTGTCTTATCAGAGCCTTTTTGCTCAGGTTACTCAGCTTAGTTTTGGCATACGTTCTCTTTAGTCCTTTGAGACATCAAATGGATACACCAGGAGCATTTTGGTTTCAGCTGTTACTCCACTGGTATCTATCACGGTCTTTATTAAATATATAACAATATGACCCTGTACACGATGAAGCTTTGATTCTTTGCACAGGAAATGTAAAGGCTGTTTCAGTAGAATTCAGCACAGTTACCGAGGTGTACTAATGAACATTTTTCTCCTTTATGTTGCTTTTTACATACATTTAGTGAATTCATCTGTAAAAAGATGGAAGTGAGATGCTGTAAATACTTTGTGATAAGAAGCAGTGTTATTAATGAGCATCTGTGGTCTCAGAAGAACAAGACAAGTAGATAAAACAAATTTCTGTCCTTTACCTCTTTTCCATTCTAATCAGAACAAGAGAAAGAACAGGACAACACAATCTGAATAAAAAAAATTAATGGTTTGTGGTGTTCTTTATTTAAGAGTGAACTAACCTATCATAGGAGTTTATTCCAACAGATAAACTATTCCAGTTATTCTTTGCTTTAGAGACCATGGCTGAAACTCATTCTCTGCACAGAGCCTTAGATTTTCAGTAAATTAAGCTAGAGCTGCTGTGACTGTTTTTAATAAAGCAATTTAAAAAAAAAAAAAATATATATATATATCAGCCTAAATTCTAATAAGCTGCTTGGGTTAAAATTTAGATTTCCCCTTAAGTGTAAGCTTGATAATGATGCTGTAACACAAGTATCTGACTTCTCTCGCTTCAGACTACATACATGATGAAGTTAGATTGAGTTACTCTGGCATAAGGCCACAAGCTGAGCTGGAGTAACTCTTTGGTACTCAAAGGCAAACCCAGCTGCAGGGGAAAATGGATGAGAGAAACTGAGAGGAAGTGGCTCCAGGTAGCACATTTTCTGCAGTATCCAAAATCCCATAACTGTGTGTATGTGTCACCTATTGCAGCTCTGCTGCAAGGTAACAACAGCCTAACAAGGTTCTGTAAAGTTGTGTCCAGATGCTGACTGCAGGTTTCTTTTAAAATGCTGTGCTCTTAAAATCCAGTCAAAGATTGGTCTGTAGTGACACATCTTCATTTTATCCATTTTTTCCAGTGAGCTGAATGGAGTAAGAATTGTAAGAGGAAAGAAACTTTTTAAAAAATTAAATGTCTTTAGAATGCAGTTGTTTTATTGTTTTGGTTTGGGTTTTTTAAGACACATAATCCTTAATGCACAACACTTGACAGAACGACAATTTCACTAAGGTAAATGCAGCCCACTGAAGCCCAGTATTTGGATTGCAAATCCTGCAGTGAATCTACTGAAGTCTTGCAAGCGTATCTATACAGTCAAAGCTAGGAGACATTTTCTGTGTCTGACGAAACTGCCCATTTGTAATTTGTTGCAGTCAAGTTTCAAAGCATGCAACATTAGGGTTTGTGATGTGTTTAAATATCAATCAGTTCCCTTTGGCTCGAGTGTAACCCGCTGCTGTTGTGCTGTCTTGCAGATAACTTCCTTCTTAGTGATGAAATCATAGCCAATGGTTTTCACTCCTGTGATAGTGATGAAGATGACAGAGCCTCACATGCAAGTTCTAGTGACTGGACCCCAAGACCACGTATAGGTAGAAGCCTATATAATGTTCTTAGATCCTCTTTGCCTTTTAACAGTTCTTCATTCTTCCCAGTCTTCAAATTATTTCTTCTGTTACTACAAAGAAAAAAAAAAAAAAACCACAACAAACCCCACCCCACAACCTGCAATTACTGCTTATAGCAGCTTAGAGTGGTTCACTACATTTTCATTTTTAAGCTTCTTAAACTTGCCATATTCTGGTCAAAAATGACTGTCTATTGAATTTAGAATATGTGATTCATATTAAAAGCATATGCACAAACCCATTAAATTGAACAGATCTACGACATATTTCTAGCCTATTTCCTTAGTGTTAATTCTTTAAGGATCAAGATGATTCTTGTATTATTTCAGTGAATCTGCAGGGCTCACTCTCCTGAGTATTAATGTCATGGCAGTTGGGAGCCCAGTAGAAAGTTCCTGCCTTGCACAGAGACAGGGTAACTGGCAATTTGCATGGGACACTGGCTTCCAGGGTGCAATAGGGTTGGGACTTGATGTTTTTTTCTCCTACACAGGCCTGATAATACCACAGCATTAATTTTTCTGTTGTTGGTAAGACTAGCAGAAAGAAAACACATGACAACACGGTTTCATCTTAAAATTGGACCATGTGTTATCTTTGCCAATCCCTTGTTACAGTATCACTGTTGATACCTCTTGAGTAAATCCATGTTCTCCTCACATGAATTGTAACTGCCTTTGTGATAGGTATAGCTGTTTAAGTCCTCCTCGTCCCTAGTTCTCTTCTACTGCTCTAATCTGAAATATTTCTGGAAAGATTGATTTGATGGCTTCAGGAGGTCATATCTGAAATCGCTAACGTGAGACAACTAAGAGAAAAATAAGACTCCATGGATTGGTGGGGCCTTCTTTGTCTTTCTAGAGTGATGTTTTATGGTATGACTAGAACATACATGTATGGTTGTTGTCTTTTCAACTTATTACTGTAAATACTTTACAGAATGTTGGAAAACTACAAATGAAGCCATAAAATGGCAACACACAGTGAAATCTTGTTGCTAAGTAAGTGTACCTCTGAAAGCCATCAAGTTTGCTACAAAGTGGGATTTCTACCTTGACTAACCTTCTGTGAAGCCCTTTCAGGGTTAACAATAAGCAAGTGAAGACCTCCAGCTATGGCATCATTGCAGAATTTAGACCACACAGGGGGTTTTGGTTAATTTGGTTAATGGAATTGCAGTGGCAAGCATTAATAAAAGGGAAGATGCTCATAATCTGAAACACATGACTCAGTTTTAAATAGTTACATCTTTTTTAACTTTCATAGGTCCCTACACTTTTGTTCAGCAGCATCTCATGTTGGGTACTGACCCACGGACAATTCTGAAAGACCTGCTGCCAGAAACAATCCCTCCACCTGAGCTGGATGACATGACACTGTGGCAAATTGTTATAAACATTCTCTCAGAACCACCAAAAAGGAAAAAACGGAAAGATATTAATACCATTGATGATGCTGTGAAGCTTTTACAAGAATGCAAAAAAATAATGGTCTTGACTGGAGCTGGGGTACGTATTGCTGCAGTGCCAGTGAGAGAACGGAGAGTTGGTGCTTGACATCATGCAGGTGATGCAGCCCTCACAATGTTTGCAATCAAACAGTTGTGCTAGACGGGAGGAGGAGGCGCAGCTGCCCACTAGAGAGATGCACACTGCAAGACCAGAGCTTAAGTTGGAAGTGACAAGATCTCCTTTCTTACAATAAAATATTTGTAAATATTTAAAGAATTGTGCTTCCATGTAGAATAATTATGGAATAAGATCACATCCACCTGTGCCAGAACATTTTTTATCCTAGTCAGTTTTCATTTCAGATAAAGACCGTGATTTCCTAAACAAAAGGGCAGTGGATGTCTTGCAGTACCTGATGGAGCTAGAGGGACAAGAAGAATAGGACTCCAAAAGAGGGGAGGAGTGTAAGAAAAAGTGGTGGGAAGGAAGATAACGAGAGTTTGATTAGATTTCAGTAGACTGGATTTTAACTTTAAGATGTGCTGCTCCCTCATGGCAATAAGATTATTCACTTATTTAAGCTTGGAGCTTTATACCAGTGTACCAGGTCACAATACAAAAGCAGATAATTTTTCATTTCTGTTGGTCTATCACACTGTGTATAAAAAATTAGTAATTCAAACCAGCTCATCAGAAAAGCTCTACCTCTGTTACCCAGTTTTGATCTCTTCCATAACTGCTATCATACACCTGTTTTTCTTTCTCTTCCCATAGTATTTTGGAGTACTCAAATGAATTTTAGTCTTTTTAAACTACTACACTGCTTTGATAAACAACATTTGTTCATCAAAAGGGGTTTATGCATCCAAAGCAAATGTCTATTCTATTACTGTATTAGAATGATAAAAAATATTAACCACCTTGTCCAAGCCTAAATTAGCAGTCAGTGAACACTCAATTTCATGCAATGGTTTCTTACTTTTTTTTTTTTTTTTTTTNNNNTTTTTTTTTTTTTTTTTTTTATTTCTTACAAAGCTTCCAGTAGTAAAAGTAACTTCTGGCATCCTGTTACTGCCTGCATGTACTAAAGGGGTTTTTTTGGCCATTTGTCAAACTCTTTCTGTGCTGTTTCTGTTGCTCATGATTTGTGAATTGTTACATTGGTAGAGAGAAAAAAAAAAAAAAAGAAAAAAAAAATAAATGCAGAAAACCCAGACTGGTTTTGTTCTTAATGCCTCTGAGCATACAGAACTGTGGTTTCCTAGATAGTTTGTATCATAGTAAGTCTTTAGAGCCAAGCGTGTAGTTTCCTTTATTTCAGACTGCAAAAATGTATTTCAGGTGTCTGTGTCTTGTGGAATACCTGACTTTAGATCAAGAGATGGCATCTATGCACGCCTTGCTGTAGACTTCCCAGACCTTCCAGATCCTCAAGCAATGTTTGATATAGAATACTTCAGAAAGGATCCCAGGCCATTTTTTAAGTTTGCAAAGGTATGGTTTTCCAACAGTTCTTCTCTTGATTAGTAACCACAGGTAACAGTATTCAAATGTTTAAATCAGCTATAAATCCATTAACAAAATGCTGTCTTTGTCTGGTTGTATAAATGAGAGAGAAAAATCTGTTGAATTCAGTGAGAAACCTCACTCCTTGCCATAACAACTCTCAAGCTTGTTTTTGCATCAGTTTGACACCCTTAGTGTTGCTTCAGCCATTGCATGCAACCAGATACTAGCATTATTGGAAATACTTAGCAACATTTTCTTTTTTTTTTAATTCTGTGGTTGCTGTTCAACTACTAGCTATACAACTATTCAAACAGCTATACAACTATTCTAGATGAGGTCTTATGTCAGGGAGGCTAAATAAAGCCATGCAGTTCTTTGATGAAACCTCAGTAACCTCTCAATAGTCTTACTGGCTATTGCTTTCTCTGAAAAATGAAAGAAGTTGCTTTCTCTGAAAAATGAGTATAGGCCATGTGGAAAGCTACACTTGAATTTGATATGCTGTGGCTCCTCAATGTCATACAACACACTGACATTTTAGCACTGTATTTACTGTAAAAAGGATTGAAGCAGTTTCATGCACTAATAAGTTTGCTCATGTTTCAGGTTTTGATAGAGATGTCAAAGGATCTGTACATCTTAGAGAATCAAAGCGTTTTTGCAGGGACTGCTTTGGCTTAAAAGGAAGGATACAGCAGCTTTTGAAAACATGTTAGTGATGATGAACAGTTTAGAAAGCTAGAAGTACACCTCCAAGACAAGAAGAAATTGTAGGAGCTGTAGAATTACATAGGGGGGGAAAAAAAAATCATTGCATCTGGGCTGGAGTTTCCTTGGGACAAAAATATCAAACCCAAAATACTGTAAGAATTACTATGGGATCATATAAGGACTTAAAGTCCATCGCTACTACTTGCGCTCATTCTTGCTCACAATTTATACTACTGCTGTACAATGTTACAAATACTGGAAAAGAAAATAGTTTTTCAGCTGCCTAACTTTCTCTGAATACCTCCTATCCAGATAGGATCATACTTTAATGCTCATTAGTGTACTCATTCCTTGGATTTTTAACATTTAGATTAAAAAAGCAAACAAAAAACCCACAGCGAACAACCCAAACCACTTACTGGAAGCCTGTCTATACACAGCTATCACCACAATGGTCCAGATGCAGCCAGGCTGATAAATTAGTTTAGTAAAAAGGTCTTTCCTCCTTTTCAGTCCACCAGCTCAGTTTTCTTATTCCATTAAATTCTAAGTTTTTTTGAACTCCAGGGGGCAAAGAACAGCCAAATACGTTTGCAGAGCTCAGTGGTAGAACATGTCTTGCTTCTGCACACAAAGCTATGCAAGCTGTTAGTAGTAGGTGAGTTATCTGGCTAGAGTTGAGTAATGCCCCCATCAAGCTAATAGCACTATGAGCAGTCACTGATCATTTCTGCAGCTTAACTCCAGACCCATGGAGCTCCAGAATTCTGAGTAACTTGAAATACTTTGGGGGAAACAAAGTTCTTTCTAAAAGTTTTTTCTGTGTGTTGGTAGATTAGATGGTAGCTGAATGCAGAGCTGCCTCAAAAATCAGTTTGGCATGCTCCTTGTTGACAGCAAACATCAAACCATTCTACAAAAGGCCTACATGTTTTCCATATTCTCTTTAGATGCACCTGCCCCAAATATCTCAGTGGAATGGAAGGGCTCAGTGAAACTGCTCTGCTAAGCCATATGGTTTTACCTTGATGTCATTGGCTCAGTTGGCAATGCTGGCTCAAGTACACACTGTCTTCCCTTTCCCATCCAATGCCATTCTGCATTCTGGGCTTCCATCTTCTAGGAAGGAGTCAGAACTGCTTATCCCAAACCAAAAGTCCAGGATCCGCATTCCTCATGACATTTTTTGTTGGACTGCAGTTAAACCATGTATGCCTCTAGTAACAAGTACTGAGGTTACTTGCCACAAAGGAAAAAAAAAAAGCTTGCTTATTTCATAATTCTCAAACCCAGAAAGATCTCAGCCTTGTGAAGGACAAAACATCAGCTTGCATGGAACAATTCATCCTGACATGATCAGCTCAGCTGTTGAAACAAGAGCTGTATCTGAGAAGTGGCAAAATGCAAAGGGAGTGCCAACATTACCTGCTGACATCACGGTTATAGATAATATCTACCTCTATGTGAATTGCTGCAGCTGCAACGGGGGCATTGTGCATCCATTTACACTCTGTAATGTGAATTCCCTAGGAAATCTACCCAGGACAGTTCCAGCCATCTCTCTGTCACAAGTTCATAGCTTTGATGGATAAAGAAGGAAAACTACTTCGCAACTATACTCAAAATATAGATACACTGGAACAGGTTGCAGGAATCCAGAGGATAATACAGTGTCATGGTAAGTGGGTTTAGTTTCCCATCTCTTATTTTATGTATGTGACAAAGTAACTGCTATTGGAATTGGTTTTTTTTTCCTGAATTGGTATATCTCTAAATTTAGCCTGTATCTGGAGCTAAACTACAGCAGTTGCTCTATCACCCAGGGACTCCTTGCAAGCGAAGAAGGGTATCAGGAAAAGGAGAGGAGACCCAGGGGTTAAAATGAAAACAGATTTAATGAAGCAGCCAACCGAATACCAACACCAACATAAAGTATACAAAGTGTTACTAAGTGCTTACACAATAGATGGGAAGGCAGTCCTCAGGAGCAGGATGGTAAATCAGCCCTTCCAGGGGTGGTGGGAAGAAGCAGGAGCTCAGGCAGGAGGAACATACTTTTAGCAAACTTCCTCCTTTAT
Organism: Ramphastos sulfuratus; assembly: GCA_013399055.1. Taxonomy (NCBI): domain Eukaryota; kingdom Metazoa; phylum Chordata; class Aves; order Piciformes; family Ramphastidae; genus Ramphastos; species Ramphastos sulfuratus. The sequence goes on from WBNM01026962.1 coordinate 43,039, forward strand.
AATGAGCGTGGTGCTTTGGTATGGCATACACCTGTGACCAACTTGGATCAGCTGCCCTGGCTGTCTCAGAACTGCTAATGGCCTGCAGCCTATTAGCTAGGATTCTATCTCAGACAAACTAGGAGATAAATACTAGCAGCAAACATTCTGTTTTTGAAATGTTCAGGTTTGGGGAATTTTTTTAAGGTCAGCTCAAGTATATGATCAGAAGTGTTTCAAGCAGAAAAGCTTCTTTCAGAAAATACCTTGGGCAGTGATCTTCCTGTGTCAGTCACAGACCCTGTTGACATAGGCCTTAACTTTTAAAATTTATTTGGTGCTTCTATATATTCACATATGAAATCACAGTGTGGAAATCAGTCTTTTCATAGGTCCCTCCCACTGCCTGTCCGTGAAATGGAGTTTGGCTGTTACCTGATGCTTTATTTAGGTTGTATTCCATTGAAATCTTCAAATGTCCTGACACTTCAGTGGCTTTACCTCATCTATGAAATGTTGTGGATTAATCGCCAGTTCAGTTAAACTGAAGAGCATCTTCTTACACCTCCAGTATCACACACATTCTGCAATTATCTTACCAGATTAAGTGGAATCTCTTAATTAGTTGCTTGGTACTTCCCATTTCAAGGGTCCTGTAAATGTCAAGCTAAAAATCCAAGGATTTTTTTTTTTAAGGAAAGATGCAGAAAACTATTTTTAAAATAGTATGGATGTTTGGATCATTTAGTAGACTTCTGGCAAACAGTTTGGAAGCAGTGCTGGCATGAGATGCCTTTATCTAATTCCACCTTCTCCAGGGACCAAACTCACTTTGGTTCCTTTTCTACATAGTGCTCTGTCATGGTGGCCATACAGCACACAAGAATCCTGCCTGTCAAGTAACCCAAATGTAGTGCTAGTTTCCACTTGTGCTTAGTGTGTCAGGCATTTTCTTTTGGTTATCATCCCATAGGAAGTATTTGTCATGAGCTTCTAACATGGTTGTGGTTTTGCACATCACTGCCACACTCAAGCTTCCATTTTTTCAGTTGCACACTACAGTAGTTAAATTTCCAACAATCTTTAGTGTATATCTTATGGAAACTGATTGTAAATTAAAAAGGTTCTTTAAAAACATGCTATGGACTTTGAGATCTTAAGGCCTTTGGAAATTAGCAAACGTTTTGATCACATCAAGCTGTACATGACACAGTGTTATGCTGCTGTTTAACAAATGGTAGTGGCTGAAGAGAAACTGGAACTCTGTTACATGAGAGTTCATACTGCTATCTTTATTTCTTTGTTGTCTAGCTGTGGCAACAGCAACCTTGTAATGATTTGAGGAGTTTGTATGCAAACCTTTGAACCCATTTCACACTGCAAACCTACGGTGAAGTTGCTGCTATGAAAACCAATGTATCCTAGATGCATTTTCTGAACTGAAAATGACTGTTGCATTTAACCAGCATGCTTGGAATTAAATCATATTCCTCGCCATTACTGTAGCTGGATAATCAGAGGCAGTGGTCCGCTAGCTACACAACTCATGCATGGGGCAGCATAACTTACAAATCAGGTCCTTCTGAGCAAAAAATAACACTTAAGAGAGCCGTAGTAGGGAGGAACAGGTGCCTCAGACAGGCTCAGGTCTGTTAGCCAGACAGATGCGTTCCTATAAACAAACTATAATGAGCATATAGCTGTCATATTTCCTGTAGTCTTTGGAATGCCTCAAGTTCTGGGAATTGTAATGCTGAGCTGTGCACTTTCTGCACCAGCAGTGATTAGCAGAGCTTCACTGCCAGGTGCTCACAAGGGATAAGCTCCAGGTTTTCGTTTGCTTTCAGTCTGCCTTACCCAGTTACAATATCCCCCAAAGCCTATTTTGCTGCTGTACCTACCTGCTAAATGAGGGGATTCTAGAGCTAAGTAGTGGCTGGCTGCTGTGTGTAGGTTATGAGCAAAAAGTACCTTTGGTTCAGGTGGCTTAAAATAACATTCCAGATAAAGTTTTGGCACCGTAAGTTTTTAGCTGTTCCTAGCTTCTGCAAAGCTTTCCACATTTTAATGGTTACCTTCCTAAAAGTTTCACTTTGAAGAGAGACTTTTTTTATCCCCCCTGTGCACTACTCAGTCACAAGGCATTTTTACTGTCCTTCTCTCACCATTAGAAATTAGAGAGTTCCAATTACTGTACACATTCCAGTACTGGGCCAAAGAAGCCCAGGTTGGGTATTTTTTACCTCTTGTTTCATTGTTAGGAGAAAATCTGTCAGTTTTTCTACTTTAATCTTCAGCATTTTGTCAGCTTCTAGTATTATTCCATCCACAGATAAAAGGCCTTGTAGGCTAATCTCTCCTGGACATACGCACACAAAAAGGCTGCTCTATGTCATCACCATAGTGACTTTACACTGTGTTAGCCACGTGCTAAGCTTTCCCTTTAGACAGATGGAGACAGGAATGCTGTACAAGATACTCAGGCATCACCTTCAGCTGCATCAGAAACAGGCCAGTTAGAGCTAGTAAGTGGCTGGATGGAGCAACCAACCTAACATGGTCTTGCCAAATAATAAACAGAGTAGCTAAGCTGGACACCAAGTTCAGAGAAGTATTTAATTCTGAACACTAGAGCTGTAACTTCTCACTTCTACTGAAAGTAATTGCAGTCTTTGCTAATACATTTTTTTAGTTATTTTACCCTAGTTTCTTGAGTTGCTTTGGGTTCATGTTCTGTTACTGCTGCTGGTAATATTGGTAGTTGTGTCAAGAGGAAAAGAGATGGTTCTGTTCTCCCCTCGTGTGCTCCTGTCCATGTTGGGAGAATGAAAGGACACAATACAATTTGTGTTGACATGCATGTGGTATATGCTCCTAAACCAAGATTTCTGCTGACTAACCTAGAATAACTACTTCTAGTACTAGAGGTATCTTCTCTTAATTTAACATTACCTTTTAATGACCGATTTGCATAGCACTGCAGCCTTTGTGTCAAAGTAGCTTGGGCAAAAGTACCAAATTCAAATGACTGAAAATCCTTATTTATACCATGTGGGTTTTCCCCCTCAGGTTCCTTTGCAACAGCCTCCTGCCTGATATGTAAATACAAAGTTGATTGTGAAGTTGTTAGAGGAGATATCTTCAATCAGGTAAAAAATTTACTTTAACTCACTGCAGCTTTCTAATAAGTAATTCTCTCTGTCAAAAAAAACCCTCCACAAACAAAACCCAACCAAAATGCCACACTTGGATTGCTTTAAAGATCTGCTTTTAAAAGGCTATGTATCTTTGCATGTATTTCCTGTATTTTAGCATTTCCTCTGGTATTTAAAGTATACTCATATACTACATTGCAAAAATTAGTATATGGGGAAAGGCAGAACAAAAAGCCCAGGAGACTATTTTTAATGGCCCCTCTGAGAAAAGCAGAGGTTAAAATGGTAAGTAGAAAGCTGGCTTTATACCTGTTCTCTGTTAATCTGAACTCACAGTCACACTGAGGAAGCAAAATCGGTTGCTCTTTGAGCATTTGTGTAAATTAAAAATGCATTGAAACTGTAGATGGTGCCTGGAAAAATTGCTAACTACAGAACAGCTTCTGAGCAAGGAAGAGGGTCAAATGCAATGTCAGATGTTGCTTTCTTGGATATATTCTCAGCTCCCCACATCTGGGTGTGAAGTGCCTCAGGGCCAAGGCAAGGGGTTAGTTCTGCTCTCTCAGAGCAGATGAACCTTTGGCTTGGCAGGACCCTCTTTGCTCTTAGAATCATAAAATTGTTTTGGCTGGAAAAGACCTTGAAAATCATCAGGTCCAGCCATTAACCCAGTACTGCCAGGTCCACCAGTCTTCTGCCTTGTCTTCTGAAGGATCAGAGATGTTGATTCTCAGATCAAAAAGATCTTGTTTATACAAATGTAAGGGGACTCTTTTTCTGCAGGTATTTTGATAAAAGCTTAGAGTCCAGAGTTGCACCTACAGATGAGAAACATGGAAAGGATGTAAATCTTTCAGGTGTTACATTTGACATGGGATTCTACGAAAGCCTTTCAGAAGAGATGTTGAGTTGAAGCTGTAAGAAATGTGAATCAATCTTAACTAAAGCTTTGTAATACTGTCATGAATGTGAAATCTGGTTTACTTTGCTATTATTTTTTTGAGACCTTTTTATCTTACAGAGACACTTTTTATCTTACAGCTGCTCCTTTACCTTCAAAGCCAGCTGGTTGGCGTTTAGGTTTTCTTCCTTCTAAGCAACCTTCCTAAGCATGTTGCAATTTTCTGTTTTGATTGTTAGTCCCTAACAACACTGTAATCATTGTACGATCGTATGCTGAACCAAATTGCTGCTCCGATGGCCCATCCCTCCTGCCGGTCAGTAATGGAAGCATGGGGAAGTGGAGAGAAGAAGCCTATAGCAGTAATTCTGCATAATGACAACAGAGAGATTCTTAGTCTTGAGATGAGACTGAAGGAGCTTTTTACACTCAATCTCTCAGCCTGAATCTCACAATACAGTTGCCAGGTATCTCTTCCAAGGACAGGCCCTAGCTGTAATTTTCATAAAGCAAAATAAATATGGTTATTTCCAAATACAAACTCGCATGAGAAACAGAGCTCTTGAAAGAAAACATATCCTTCATCCTTTATGCCTGAAAAAATATTGTTCTGTTTGCCATCTTTATTCTGTAGCCTGTTGCTTCTCTAGAATGTTTTTTTTCCTTAGATATCAAAAGAAACCTTTTCTCAACTCATGAAATAAACCACTGTCCACTACAAGAGCTTTGTTCTCCAATAAGTCCTCCCCTACAAAAATGGTTGTAGCGCATGGGTCTCAATGATAGTCCAGTCTCTAGTCTCTACTGTCCTCCACTACTTGAAAGTTCAGTTATACATGGCCCCAGGTCCTTAGTTTTCCCAGAAAGACCTTTCGTTGGCTCTGGTCCCTTCCCTGATGGTCCCAGGTGCTTCACAAGGAAGTGTGTGAGTCTAGCTAGAATCCTTCTGCCAGCGTTTCCTTTCAGCATGTCAAGATCATCCGTTTGGAAAATGAGCAGTTTCTTGCTGCTGCTCTTCGTTCTTTTGCCATGTCCAAGATAAGGTGCTAGTTCCCTGTAGTGGGATTCTTTCTCTTGGTTGCTGTACACCACCATCCTTCTGGATGAGAAGCAGCAGTAGTTTTAGATCACACATAGAACTTCTGAGGACAACAACTTAACTTGGACAATAACTTTGAGTATTTAAGCAGCATCAAGAAATAGTGACATCACAGATTTAAGAAGAAAAGGCCCAAGAAATGAAAAACATGCAGTAGTCTTCAGATACTACATTGGCTTAAGACTCTTTCCTCATCTTGTTTTTGATATCCAGATCCTATCAGTAGTCAGTGAGAAATTCTAGACAAATATATCAGCAGAGACGGTGGGGTTTTGGGGGAGTGCTGCTTCTGGAGGGAAAGAGGACCCTTGGCAATTTAGTGGCCAATTATCTAGCTTTAACTTCTTGGTATCAATTTCAGCTCTTGGAATAAATCTTCCCCTTTACTGACGACCTTTCTGAGGATTAGCAGAGAAGCCGGTGAGTAGTTAGTGTTGAAACGCATTTGTGGGCCCATTCCAGTGACTCAAATGATTTGGACAGGGACATCACTTGCTCTGCAGAGTTCCACTAAATCACAAGCTATTTGACTTCCTGTGAGAAATGACAGAAACACAGTTAACGTTACTTGGTCTCATGAAACCAAAAGTTGGAGGTCTTCATTTCATCTTCCTCCTAATACAGAGCAATATTATCCCTTAAGGGTCAGCAGGAGGCACACTTGAGAAAAGGTGAAGGTGTTTGTGCACTACAAGCTCTTTGAGCTCTTTTTCCAATATGTAAAGATCCATGGAAAAAGTTCAAGATTCATTCTGCCCATCTGCTCCTTTTTGAGGAGTCCTTTAGCTGGTTTTCCTTTAGGCTGTGGTTACTAATGCTCCCCAGTCTGGGGAGGTAGGGAAGGTTTCTTCCATACCATTCCTAGTTCTTGGGCCATATTGCTTCTTACACATCCCTCCCAGAACGTTTTCTTGAAGGAAGTGTTGGGTTCTGTGTTCCAAGACTGAAATTTTTGGGAAAGGTCCTTTAATACCAGAGGAAGGCCTTTTACTTGTGGTGTTTTCTCATTTATCTTTTGCTCTACTGCAGGCATCCATATATAGGTCTTTGATTTAAGCTTTCTGAGTTCTGTATTAGTTTTTTCTGCACATGTTCTCCATACAAAAGGAAGTTATGTGTTTAAATGTCACTTTGCATGTATTTTCATGTTACGATATGTTGTATAGATCTCTTAACACCTTTACAGAGCACTAATTTGTTTGTGCTGACTGCTGTAGGATTGCAGCTACATTTAGCTCCTTACATTTATTCTGGGCTATTGTATTTTAGCACTACAGCCAAGAAGACTTGAAGCATTGTCTGTACCTGTATTGCTCACCTTCTTGCTTTTCTTACCCTTGAAAAAAAGTCTTAAGATAGGAAACAGCTGAAAAAGATCCCAAAGATCAGGTTTCAGGAGGAAAGGGAGCGGACTTCTCTCGTCCACTTGTTTTAGTGAACAAGGATTCTGCTCTGTTTTTGGAGGAATTGGAAAAGTTTAAAATGGAGACCAAACAAGCTCTTTCCTGTGTTCTTGTCCTCTATGCTTTCTGCTTGCTACCTGGTACAGTTGCCATGTTGCTTTGTGTGTAACATACACCCTCTTGGAGGAAAGTAGAGAGGCAAAGCTCTACATCAAAGGTCTTTGATTAGGAAGGGGGTTAGATTTAATCGTATAATGGAAACCGACAGCAAACTCCTAAGTTTTCACTCAGATTGAAACAAGAAAAATACTTTCCTATCAGGAGGGAATTACTCATTGGTGCTGAGCATGACTTCTGAATTTGGCTTAGTTGCCAGGTAAGAACTGTGGTGTAGACCTGAGTGGCTTCTCCCTTAAGAGGACTCCTTCTTTACCCTGCTGTAGTTTTATTTCCATGTGTAGTTGCTGCAGGCTAGAGTAAGAAATGTACTTGTCTGTACATCCACAGGAAAACAAAGTGAGGAAATATCATTGAAACTCCCTTGTCTTTTCCCAGAATAAGTCACAGTGAATTGCTAAAATCTGAGGTTTTCAAGGGTACAGCCTTCAATTGTAGTAATAGGAGCTGTTCTAATGCAGGTTGTACCCAGATGTCCCAGATGTCCACCTGATGAACCACTTGCTATCATGAAGCCAGACATTGTGTTCTTTGGAGAGAACTTACCTGAGCAGTTCCATCGTGCCATGAAGTATGACAAAAATGAAGTTGATCTCCTTATTGTCATTGGGTCCTCACTGAAAGTAAGACCAGTAGCATTGATTCCAAGTAAGTGACTATCTCTGGTAATGTTTTCTTCCAAAGATTTGGATCAAAAAGTGAAATTCATAGTAAAAAGCTCTAGGAAGTGCTTTTGAGATGACTCAGTGAAGGAACTAGATGAAGCATCTAGTTTTCTGAGATGAAAGCCAAATACCTTTGTAAAGCTGAAATGTAAAAAAGGAGAAAGTTACACATTTTAAGTGCTTTTTGTATATTCCAGGCAAATATCAAGGTAATGATAATCTGAAAAATTACTCTTCTAAAACTTGAATGACTTCCATCTGAGGTTGTTAATTTCTCTCCCTGCTTGCAATATGCTTTCAGAGTTACTTGAAAGATTTGCCATAATTTGTTAAAAGATGAATGTAGTATCCGGAAATCAGATGAAGTACGTCAGGTGTTTGATGTACTTGGTTTAAAGTCAGTTGTTTTAAAGTCAGTATTAAATACTAAATGATCCACAGTGGATATTACAGAGTGTCACCATTTGGATCCTTATCTTTTAAAAGTGATTTGGAAATCATCTCTGCTAACATGTGCTAGAGGAAAATGCCCTTCAGGAAGGCAAATTATTATTTGCCTATGGAATGTAAGACTTACTGGTACTAAAGAAATTCTCTTCACATGTAAGCCCAAGAAAAACACTTGTTAGAACACACACATTTGCAATCTCTTCACTAGACAAGAGGCAAAGCCTGGTGTTTCAGCTGATGGGAAACACATAGGACTGGAAAGTTTGGATACACTCCACAAACCGTTGCCATTTCTGTGCCCCAGAACTGGATTTCATCAGTTAGTTATCTGAGGAATCAATGCTAAGTGAGCAAACTAGTAGGGTTTGGAAGCCTTAATGTCAGGAACAGTTTGAGCAACCCTGTACAGCATAGATTATACCTAGAAATACTTGGCCCTAAGAAGGGGTTGTCATTTACCAGCAGTGTTCCTCATGTGTGCTTAAGCACGTAGATTAATGCAGCAAATCAGCAAATCTCTTCTAAGAGATTACAGTACTAATTTCAATAGTCTTTTAAAGACTGCACCAGACTGTAGTTTGTAGTTTGCACCAGACAGTAGAAATAACAATACTGTATTGTTATTTCTGTGCACATGTATCTGATTGAGAGAGAAACACTTTTTACAGGGGAAGAAAGGAACAAAAGTCTAGATAGGCTGCAGTAGGCATAGCACCTCAAAACTGCTGTTGATAAATTTGATATTTGCTTGCCTTCTGGCCATTTTGGCCTGCTTACTAGTGAAGGGAAGTCTGAGAAAGCAACTTTCTAAGCAGATGTCTGCTGCACATAACACTTAAAGTGACTACTTGTAAATTCTCTTTTCTATACATAGGTTCCATCCCTCATGAAGTGCCTCAGATCTTAATTAATAGAGAACCTTTGCCTCATCTACACTTTGATGTGGAGCTTCTTGGAGACTGTGATGTTATTATTAATGAATTGTGTCAAAGGCTAGGGAACGAATACACAAAACTTTGCTACAACTCAGTAAAACTTTCAGAAATAACAGAAAAGCCTCCACGAACGCACAAGGAGCTCGAAATGCACTCATCTGAGCTACCACCTACCCCTTTAAACATTTCAGAAGACTCTAGTTCACCAGGAAGAATGACTCCACCAGATGCTTCTGTGGTGTCTTCAGAACGCCCAGCTGAATGTAAAGTAGAAAACTGTAATCCTGCCTCAGAAACTAAAGGGACCTGCAGAGAGGAAAAGCTTGAAGACACACAGACATCATCAGACAACCCTGAAAATTCTGCTAGTGAGCTAATGAACTGTGAAACAGGGAAGGAAAATGGATCTAACAACGGAGAAAACAAAGAGAAGAATGAAATCTTGAAGAAGTGCTGGGTAAACAGATCTGCAAAAGAACAGATTAGCAAAAGGCTGGATGGTAAGTGTTAACTCATTGCAGTGAATCGCCTTTGTAGGCAGGGATGTTTCTTAGAGACTTAAAGCAATAAACAAGGTACCCTTGAGGGAATCAGTTGGGTTTGGTGGCTGGTTTGGTTCAAAGTGTCTACCTAACTTATCATTGTATGGTTGATTTCCTTTGGAGAAGCACATAGGGAATATTTGTGTAATTCATGCTTTATCATCAGCTATTACGTAACTCCTTAGTAAAATTAGAGTTCAGGAGGCTGACAGTAAGTACCAAAAACTAAATCAGTTCAAATGCATTTTCAGAAAAACTAGTTTGTTCCTCGGATGTTAAGAAGCTGCTCATACTAGGTCATCATTTGGTATGGCAGTAGAACTTAAAGAGTGCAAGTCATGAGAAGGTTTGAAAAGGACATCTCACAGATGGAGCACAACATGTTTTGAAGGGAACTTTAGACTTTGACAAGCCTTCCAATGTGCAGCCTCTTAACTGATGTACAAAGCTATCACACTAGAAAACATGTGGGACTAAAGAACCAGCTATTAAACTACAACTTTCCAAAGCAAAGCCTTTAAACTTTGCCAGATACTCTGTGCGCTAGGTACCACTTCTGCTACAAGCAGTAGAAATCTCCCTCAGTACTTGCACTAATGGAAGAAGCTGCTGAGCATTCATGTGTAAATGTTCCTTTGTGTCCAAGGGAGCGGTGGAGAAGGCATACTGAACTTGCCAGGGAAGTGGTCATTTGGGACTTCACAGTAAATACCCATTTGTTGAAATAAATCCATTTCTAGATTTGTCAGTTAAGTTTAAAAATACATACGTGCATTTATTTCAGCCTTTTACTGACTCTGAAATTCTGTTCCAGGTACTCAGTATCTGTTTTTACCACCAAATCGCTATATTTTCCACGGTGCTGAAGTATACTCAGATTCTGAAGACGATATCATATCTTCTAGCTCTTGTGGGAGCAGCAGTGAAAGTGGTTCATGTCATAGTCAGAGCTTAGATGTGGAGGATGAGAGTGAGATCGAAGAGTTCTACAACGGCATAGAGGATGAGGATGCTCCTGAAAGGGAGGAGGAACCTGGGTTTGGGGAGGATGGAGTTGAACAAGATGAAGCGGCAGCTGAGGAGTCAGGTTACACAGACGAAGCTGCAGAGACTGAGCAGCCAAGCAACAAATTGTAAAGTGATCACTGACTGGTTACAGGGAACTTTCCACCAGCATTAGGAGCTTTGGCATGTCAGAATGAATGTTTACGTCTGAATTTAGAGCAACAAAAACATACAGATGTAGTGTTTATAAATAACTAAAACAGATTTTCATGCTTAGTTTTTTACCTTTTTCAATAAAATTCTATTACTGCACACTCAACACTAACTTTTTTTTTTTTTAAAGGTACTAGGACTATCTAAACAGTTGTCACTTTGTTCACTTTTAAGTTCATCTGTCCTATCAGGCATCCATGTATATAATGCATATTTTTGCTTAGTGAATTTCAGCTTATATTATTTTTGAACAGTTCTGAAAAAGCCATTGGAATGTTAAACTAATATAAAGGGAACAGCTAATTTAGACCAAAGAATGGTATTTTCACACCTCTTGCTTTGTAACACTTTGGTTTATTTAAAACCTTCTTATGCTTTTGCTAAACCTTTCATTCTGCCTAGTCTGTCATTAAACACTGGCATTTTCTAAGACCTACTGTGGCAGCTAATTTTTTGCTTTAAGAGATACTTTAGATGTTTGAGACATACTAAAATGTGAGTAGATAGTTCAGTGGAAACAGGCCAGTGAGCACTTAGGGGCTGCCATGGTTTTCAGACGTCTAAGAAGTGCTGTGAAGATGCTGAGGTGAATGCTGGCTGTGACCATGGAGCATTGCTGCTGCTGGCCTCAGAGCAGGTACAGTGCTGCTGTTGGAAAGAAATCAGCTTCCCCACAGCAGACATTTGTCACACTGTATATGGGAGCCAAGTATAGTGCAGCTTGATTGCAAACAGCATCTGAGAAACTGCCAAGGCTCTACTGTGGAAGCAAGGCCAAGTTCAGAAAAGGCTTTCTACTAGCTGGTAAGAAGGTGAAAAAAAAAACAAAACAAAAAAAACCCCCAAAAAAACCTGAAGAAAGCAACCTCTTCCCTGCTACGCATCGATGCACCAAGCTGAGGAGAGACTCAAACAGCCAGAGCCTCTGCTTACCCTGCTGCTGTGGAGAAAACACAACCTGGACGCACGCCCTTAAACAGGCATGTCTTGGGGTGAGGAAGTTCCTTCCCACCTGCTACCTGCACCTTGCATTTTAAAAGCAAAGCAGCTACCCAACTTTGACATTGTATATATCCAAGTGCTAGGCTGCCTTACCACTGGATGTTGCAGATTCCAAGTGTGGCTGTTTCGAAGCCTTTAGAACTATTTTGTACAATGCACAGTGCAGTAGTGTGAAACAGCCTTTTTCTATAAACCACTTCTTCAACATTGGCCCAAATGAACTCTACAATGTAGACTCTTCGTATTCTTTGCTTTAATATTTATTACATTTTGGAAGATGGCACGATAGTAGCTGTTCTTTGAGCATAAGATAGATCAGTTACTAAGTATTTAAGAACAGCCTCCTATATTCATCAGCAAATGTTGGCATGTTGTCTCATTGTCCAAATTTAATACAGCTCTTATTTGGCTACACTAAAGAATGCAATATGGTTAGTTTACACTTGCATGTCACAATGTATTAGTTTGTGCTATAGGAGATACTTTAAATTGAAATACTTTGTTTTAAATTATTTTTACAGTGAGGATTGTTTCTGCTCTTTTATATTGTATATAGTGTCTTTTATGTAATCTACTGGCATATGTTTTGTAGAAGACTGTTTAAAATGACTGGCTCTCTTCCTGCAACTTTTGAAATACAAACCCAGTGTTTTATACGCGTACACTCTGTTCTGAAGTCTATTAAAACTGTCATTTCAGCTCTGCTTTCCGTCGATTTCTAGTTAGATCCTAAACACTTCGCAGAACATGCGAGGCATTCTATAGCAAATTGTTTCCTATGTTCCCGTGGAGGAAAGGGGCGGGACAGGAAAGAGGCCTGAATAAAGCTCCTCTGCCCTGTCTTCAGTAAAATGACCTCTTCAAGCACAGTGCAATGCTGCCCTTTAGAAAACTACTTTTCTTCTTTCAAACCCCACCTTAACTTTACCCTTGCTGATTTTATTTCTACTGGTGTTCCAATACCTTGCACATGGCACAGGTAAAGCCTGTGTTTCCCTCTGAGCGACGATCTCACCTGCTCTGCAAAGCCACAGGTGAAGCCTGGCTGCAGAGCCCTGGGTGGACTTGGGTTTGTCCTGAGCTTTCCTGGGGTCTACAGCTGTGATGAACCCCCTCCAATACTGCAAAGATCCACCCCTGTTGGCCCTCAAGGGCCAAAGCCCGGTTTAATTGGTTTCCACTATGTCACACCTCACTGTTTGGATGATGCCACTGTACTTCTGAACCACCAGCCCTCAAAATACAAATTACATTTGTATTAGGCAAAACCCCCACACCTGTTCATTAAATATGCACATTTGAGACATGAAGATTAACAGAATTCATGTTTCCCTATCACTTATTGCTCTGAAAGGACTTGAAAACATTTCTTCTCTAGAATACAACAGCTGTATCTCCTTCTATATCTAGGTTAGGTTCTTTTCATTTGTTCTTGCATCTTTGCCACTATTTACTTGAGCAGAAGAGGAACCTCAACCTGTAATAATGTTCCCCTAGTCCTCCATTTCACACACAATACTTTTGCTGCAGTGAAGATGTCATCTTCAAATGCTGTTTAAAACAATCCTAAGAAACAAGTCTTTTTTATTTCTTTTCTTCCCCACCCTCAACAACTGAGGCAGTTGTACACAACACATGCATAGTTCTGGTCTGTGCGATAAGACAGTCCATCAATTCCACTAAATCAGCAGTATTCAAGAAAGTTACCATTCTGCAGAAACTCACTTGCCTTTATTTGAAGACTTCTCCTTTATAGTTGCTTGTATTTGCTTACATTAAGCTTCATTTATTCCTGGTAAGTTTACTGCAGCAGCAAGCAGTGTGATAACTAAGAAGCGTATAAACCCTCTTGAAGGGAACACAGTGGCTTGGTGCTCTACAGAAATAGTAACCTTATTAGCAGTAAGTCCCAAGATGTGCAAAAGACGACAAGTCATTCTGCTTGAGCAGAGCTCACTGCTTTAATAGTTTCACACTGCACAGGCCAATGGCATTCATGGATTATTCCCTGGAAAATGAGGGACAAAGTTATGCCAGACATGCAGTTGAAAGACTGCAGAGTTCTGTCATGGAAATTCAACCTTCAGCCCTCTAGTAAAAAGTGACAGGAGCAACACATCCAGGACACACCTAGATTGCTGACAAGTCCTCCTTTAGCAACCATGATGGAGATGGACACAAGTTTGACATGCAACTAGCATTCTCTAATGGTAATTCTGAGTCTTTACCAAAACGGTGATCGAATTTGCAAATTAAAATATCCTCTTTGCTGATTTTTCATTACTGTCAAATGCTCCCACTGCAGCCTGAACTCCCACTATCCCCTAGTTGCTTGAATTATTCTTTTAAGAATTGGTATGGAGATTTTACAAGGAGGAAGGTGCAAGGCTCTCTTCATTAACGCCATGGTTAGTTCAGCTAAGCATAGGACTGATTTTATTTTTCCCTTTCTCCAATACTGTAAGCAAAATGATACTTGGTCCAAGAAAGAAGCAGCCGTTCCTGCTGCCCACCTCTCTGCAGTCAGAGGAAACACTGAAGTGTGCAGCAGCTGCAGAGATCCTTCAGAGGGCTGTTAGGACCAAAGACAGAACTAATGGCAGTACTGCTGCAAGTACAAACCCACCTGACAGAAGAATTACAATGCCTAGTAATTGTTCTAGTACTATGGAAAAGTCTTTACCTTGCTATGCAGGTATCCACTTTGCAAGAGGGCACCTATCTCACTGAACAGAACAAGCTAACACCTGTAAGATAACCAGGAGCATTTAGCGAATGACCACACCCTGCAGGGCCCAACTCCATCACTTCCAGAGATGGATAAAGCCAGCACCAAAAGTGTAGAAAGGACTGTTAAGTGAATGCTGTTTTGATTCTAGTCCTGTTCTGCCAGTGTGTTCTCAGCCTTATGTTTAACCAGCCATTCAACGTTCCCAAGCCTCCCAGCAGATACTGCTGTTCCAAAAGAGTAAAAAAATATGCCTTGCTGATGCTGGAGAAACTTCCTCAGCAACGTGAAGCAATTGCCACAGCATTTTTGGTCAACAGTAAGTCCACTTCAAAAATAAAGGACATCTAGAACCAACTTGGCCACCAAAACCCAACAAATATTCAGTAACTATGGCTTGGATTCTGACTCAAGCCACCTAATCCACAGGGAAAGGCTACTGGTCACCTTTCAGATTATTACTCATATACAGCAAAGATCAGCCCCATAGAGGAATTAAATACATATAGTGTTGAGTTTAGATGACAGGCTCTAAGCTAGACTTGGACCTGCACATCTGGACAGAAAACAAAACAAACCAAACTGTTATTCAGTGAACACAATCAGATATGTACTCTGAATTAAACCTGAGCCCTGAAGAAAAACAACAAAACCAAACCAAACACCAAACAGCATTTGACCATGTAATAATACACAAGAGATAAAAAAAGACAGTTTTACCTTAGCCATGTCCTAACTGGAATATTTACCTTTGCAATCTTGTTTCACCATTTTAAAACAGTGCTTTAATACTACCTGGGTACAATCAAGCCATAATATTCTAAATTTGTTTTCCTTTCCTCTTTTCTCCTTTTCTTTCTTCTGCACATATTAAGCTTAAGCTGCTTTAGTATTTGTTGTTTTCGCAAGAAGAATTTCCCAGCCAGGTAACAAATGTTGGAAGAGATGGAATATGGGCTGCATACAAAGAAATTACTAGATGTTAAACTGCATGAGAAAGCTGTAAAGACAGTGTTAAGGAAAAAAGAATCATTTCAGCTGTGCTGTTCGGTACTATACCTACTGGCAAGATAGAAGCTTCACGTCATACAATTCATTATGAGAATTAATTTCCTCACTTGAAAAGCAGGCTCTTGATATCCTAGCTGTACTCTCAAGTTAACGTATGTAAAAGTTGTCCTCCAGTTCAAGAAATATGCATGATGCAAGCATCCATACACATAAACCAACAAAGGCTTTCATTCAAGTCTTTTATTATAGCTTGAATTTTTTCACTGCATTTAAAAATCTAAAAAAAATAAATATTTGTTTCACAGCTGCAAGTCACATATGCATTAACACCACAAAATCTGGAATTGAACCAGAGAAGTAAAGTCAAATCCCAAAGTGTCCAGCTAAGCACAATGGTCTCAGGGCAATTATACTAAAAATAAAATCTTAAGAAAAAGGGGAAGGGGGTGTTAAAGAGTTATTTCAAATGCATTTATCTGGAAAAAAGTGAAAATTCTATTAGAAACCATAAACTATGCTTTCAGCATTTAAAAATAAATGTTTAACCTCTTGACGGCAACAATTGCCTGATGCATCTTTTTCATGTAAGCTGTTCTCTTGACACACGGCCGCAGAGGTTTCAAATGATAAAAACCTCCTTTATAACTGTGAAGACTTAATTGCAGAATCAGTCCTTAAGAGTAAGTGTTAAATCAGCCTGTCCATCCACATGGTAAAAATGCCATTGTATGCAGGTTTGTATCGGCACTAAGTGACTGCTCCATGGATTGTACATTGTGAAGATGAATGTCTCTTAAAGAATCACTTTCATTATTGAGGCTCTTAAAACAAACCAGAAAAATATATATCTTCAGAAATCATAGTCACTCTTCTTGTTAAAAGCCATAAAATAAGCTCATATTCAATTACAAGAAATAGAAACCATAGTGCTATTGGAACGTAATTATTTTATCACAAAAATTTACTATTTACAAAATTAAAAGTTACCAAGTGAATTTATCAGGAAAAAAGTTAAATGTTCTAACTAAGTGGTTTGAAAAACTTAAGCAAGTCTCTCATGCACTCACCCCAAATTGTCTGCATAAGGTGAAATGTTAACTCATGTTAGCGAAACTTGACTCCCAGTCACAATGCTCATGTTTTTATTGGAAGATAGCAAAATCCACATGGGTCTGTACAAGGTGGTGTGTTAAGACAGTTCCTCATCTTTGAATGTGTTTTGGCTCCCATGAATATCCGTACCACTGAACATTGCTGCAAATAATCAGTTATGTTATCATCTCTTCCATTTAAACCACCAAATTTACCACCACAAGAAAGACACCAAAAGTTAGTTTAATGATCCCACGTTACACACAACTCTCATTTCTGAAGTTACACTAAACTGAAACCTTCATAGTGATCTATAGCCTGGATCAACTTAGATTTCAGGGTTTCTTTATCCGTGTATTTTGGAAGATCAAGAAGATTAAAGCAAGTGTGAGCTACTGGAAGATAACCTTCTCCACCTCCCGTTGGCTGGATGACCAGTTTAAGACACTTCATTCCCAGAATTGGAATACGATCACTGCCTGTCAGAAACACTGCCAAGAAAAAACAAACAGAGTCTTAAACACTGCATATGCCAAGTAGGCAGTTTCAATCATTGCTTGCATTTTGAAATTCTTCCAGCTTTTCACAATGAAGTTGTTCTGCTAAGTTTCAAAATCAGGGAGTAACGACTTAACCTGATCTCCAGTGTACACATAGGAATCCTCAACTGTAACACAGGGGCTATTTAAAGGAAAACATTTAGCATAAGAAACCAAACAGTCCTAAACAAAACCCAGAAAGGACAAAGTTCTTCAAGCACTGCAATTTTGGTTTTAGAATCCAGTGGCTATACCTTTACTGACCATTTGCAAGGATTTTCTAAATGCATGTTTAGTAAGGAATCTAAGTTAGAAACTAATCCATGATCTACTCCCAACAACAGCTCATTCACAAGAGGCTTCAAAGCAATAGCTTTCCCTGAATGTTTCCTCTTAGATCAATACCTTCAAAATTCCACCTGATTTGTAAATACATCTGAAGTTACAACTACGCACAACAACAAAACAAAAAAAAAAAAAAAGGAAGATGAAAGGAAGATGTGAAGCTAATGGAGTAAATGGAGAAAAATATCCTATGTTATGAGATAAATGACAGGAGCATTTCAGTTTATTTGGATTATGAGGAGAAGAGGGGTGTTTTCTTTTAGTTGTTTTTTTTTTTTCCCCTTCTTTTTAAAACTACTCTGGTCCACTGCAACATTTTAACTGCTCACCACCCAGAATTATTCAGGACACTGCAGCAAAATCAGAAAAAAGCTCCTCATCAGTTTCTTTTACTATGATTTTTTTCTCCCAAAGTTAATCACATCATTGCTGACATACATCCATCTGCCTTCTTACAGCACAAGCCTGACATCACGGTTCAGTTACCAACATCTGTGAAACAGTATCAAATACTTACACAAAAACTGTTTTTTCTTCTCCAGAGACAACTCATGAAAAACCTCCCAGAATATTTTAATTGTAGGATGTTCTGCCCAGTATTCTCCTTTGTATTCTGTATTCTAAAATGAGCAGGAAATTAGGTTATTGCTCACATGCAGAACTAGTAGGACAATCTCATATTAAAGCAGAATGAATTCGAGCTGTGTAAAGGGATACTGCAAGTGAGGTACCACTCCAAAAAAACAGCTTTCAGCAAGAAGGTAAATAATATCTTGGTTCTTCACCACCGACACTTTAGAAAACGTTCTTCATTCACACAGTCAATCCAAACAAGGCTACAAGTCGCATTCATTAAAACAGAACTCAGAAGGACACTTTCAAGATTTTGCCTTTGCATCTTGAAATTTTAAAATATATTAAACAAATAGTTAACTATGGTTCTTACTTTCTCCAGTTCCTTCCAGTCATAATTCGTGTTCCCAATCACCATTGCCTGCAACTCACTGGGTTGGAAGAGCTGAAGAACTTTACCTCCACACACTTTGTGGAAGCCTGCATGGAATGCACTGAATAAGGAAGCCACAGATCTATTGAAGATGTAATCCACATATGCATCTACAAAATCTTGCCTGTACAAATAAAAGCAACACAAAACCAAACAAATTATGCTGAGAGAAAAAATGACAACAGAGGTTTGTTTCCCCCTCATACCAATACACCAGCAGCCATTTCTGTATAGTACACAGCTTGTAAAATGAAACAAAAAGGATCCTAATATATTCTTTGCTTCATGTAACAACCACAGTGAAGATATTCTCAAGAAAAAAAAAAAAAAACCCACATTTTCTGCAAAAAAGGGACTCAAAACACCACCAAATACATTTTGCACACTCCCCAGAAGGAGAAAGGAAACAAAGAATGGGATTGGCTGTTTTTATAATTAGCAGTTACAGAATCCTTGACTAAGATAAAAATCCCACCCCTCAGATACTCTTCTGCCAATGCCACTGGATAACTTTCATCTATTTGCTCTACAAAGGGAAGACTCCTCTGAAATATTTCATGTATGAATAGTTGCCATATGACGACGTTCAGGTTGATGTTTCCATCACTATATTTCAATTATATATATACAACTTCCTGCAGAATCACAACCATTTAACCTTATAAAATGGAAGACCATGTAGTCAAAATGGGCCCTAGAGGTTCAAAATACTTCTAAGCTCAAAGTGAAAAATGAGCATTACACATTCTGAGTAAAATTAGATAGCCTCTCTACAGCTGGCAAATCCTTAAATACAATAACTTACTTGAACAATGTACATGAGAACAGCCTGGGAAAACAACAGAAGTAGTTTTACCCTCCAAAATCATGGCAACATCTAGGCAAAGGACATTCCTAGTAGCCCAGTTGCATTCCCACGGCAAACAGTAACACTGAACTACTCTGTAATCCACAGAACTCACCTATTTTGTTTGACTACAGGAATATCAGCACCATTAGGAACAAGCTCTTTAATTTCTGTTGTACCAAAATTTTCCACAGTGATCTATTTAAAACAAATAAAAATAGTATAATAGCATAATAATACTAGTAATAATAGTATAATATTATTTATTGCACAGAGCTAAAAACAGACACAGATGCTAAAATTCACTGAAATCAGCAGCTGATGCTTTTGTTCAATCACTTCATCAGAGATAGATCTAGTAGATGATATGAGCTTGATAAGAAATACTTTAAACACACTATTAAACTTACAGTAAAATTAAGACAAAATGCTTCTTCTATGTCATCCTCTGGGTAGTCCAGTAACTGTTGCATTCCCCTGCAAAATAAGTTAAAGTACTTGTATCCGTGTAAAAATGAACTTAATTTTCCTGAAATACAAAGCAAAAAACCACAACACCCAAATCCAGCATTTCCACTGTTGTTTCATTTATTAGCTTATTGACTTGTACCTTGTGCAGTGTTAGAAAACTTAAGCAATCATTTTGCTATTATTTGTAGTGCTATTTCCTTTTGATTATGTCTGGGTGTGAAAAGAGAAGACTCGTCCTTAGCCATATCAGCCAAAGGATTCCCAAACCAGAGGCACTAAGTATTTCATTACCACTGATGGGCTCTTCCATTTGCTTGTTAGATTTCTTCCTGAATCTCTCAAAACTTCAGCACTTACCCCACTGAGGCAAGAAAAGAGCCCCTTCTGCTGGTTTGAACCCCCTGTTAGTGCTTGTAACAGGTCAGGGCTCCCCATTAACCCCTCTCCCTTTCCAAAGTGGAAGATAACCAGCACAGTGCCATACAAATCCCTGAGCAAGGGCAGATATTTAGCATGTATTTGTTCCTGAAATAAGCCAACATTTTTCCTTAATGGACTAAAGTTCTTCAGAATTAAACTGTGTTCATACTTAAGCTTAGAAAATTAACTGTTAAAAACACAAATGTTTACAATTATTATTTTCCCCTAAAATTCTTGCAGGTTAACAAGCCAGAAGACACAAATACTAAACCCAAGTGTTCACAGTATCACAGTATCACAGTATAGCAAGGTTGGAAGAGACCTCAAAGATCATCAAGTCCAACCCACTACCACAGACCTCAAGACTAGAGAAGCAGGTGCTTAAAAGCAGCATGTATCCTTTCTCAAAGGACATAACGGCTGCAAGGTACTCTGAGCTGCTTACCCTGTTAGTGTGAAAATAACACTTTTTCTTTAGGTCCTTAAAAGGAAAAGGCTGAATTTAAAATCAATTTCTAGTAATGCTAATTTTTCTCTCACTTACCTGCCAACGTCTGGCATCAACTCTTTTAAGTCATCCAGGGATGGTTTCTTATTCAATAGCTTTTTATATAAAGCCAAAGGAAAATGAAGGTCTACAATAGTAAAATTATATATTGCTAGCCCACAGACGACACCAATCAAATGAAACAAGTCACTGTCTTCAAAGGTCTAAGAACAGAAAACAGACAAGATGATTTAAAACAAAGAAGTTATTTTAATCCTGCAGAACTTAAGTATACAATGCAGTATAAGCTGAGTGAGTTTCATTTATCTCTTCTTTAAATATGTATATATTCAGATGTACTGAGGAAAACAGGATGTTTTACTCAGGAGAGAGAGAGTGAAATCCAGTATCTCTTTTTACTTAAACACAAGGCTGAGATACAACATCTTTTGTGTTACAAGCCAGGCATATCGCTGCAAGCTCTACCTTAGAAGTCTGATTTTGCCAGTGACCTACTACTGCATTATTCAGAGCTTAGATACACATCAATATTTTACAAAATTATCTTTGGGGGGCAGAGCTCACTATTAAGTTAATAGTAATTGGAGTTAATAACCAAGGCTTAAAACGCCATGTGGAAATGTAAACGTTGAGGTAACTGTGACAGACAGGCTGGTCAGTGTTTTCCTCTGAAAGACTAAAATACCAATGATCAAAGCTTTTGAGAAAGGATGACCTGATGGCTACCTACAAAATAGCCCCATAAATGTGACTGAACGCAAAGATCAGTCAACGGGCCACTCCAGGAGCTTTATTTTGCCATCCTCATCTACTGATTCTGCTTTTTGAATCAGTTTGCTCTGGATGGCACATCTTCCAACTGAACTTGTCTGAGTTGGGGACAATTGTTAAGGAATAGCATAAACAGAAGGGGAAAATTTTGATCCACAAGGACAGAAATAAACATTTTTTGAGAATAGTTATTTCAGCTTCTGCTCTTGAAATAAACCCATTAGAAACTACTATGTGCACATATTATTTTAACTTAAAATTACTGACTGTATCAATTGCACTCTACCTTATCAGAGAACCAGATCAGCCTGGACTCTTCGTAATACCTGAACATTCCATATTTGGGATCTAGCAACTCCCTCATGATGAGCAAAAAAAATTCTTTGCGAACACCTCCAGCATCGACAGCTTCTTCCCCTACAAAAATAACCTGAAACACACCATTTGGTCAACACCGAATTAAAAACAGATTGTGAAATGAAGTTGGTCCTCAGATATTCTCAATAACTTGAACAGGGAAAGGCAGTATGCACTGAGAATACCTTAAGTGGCTTTTTGTAGTCTACATTCTTTGTTTTCCTTAGGACTTCCACAGCATCTCCTACGATATTGTCTCTCCGTACCATTAATATCAGGCATGGGTTGACAGACTCAAATACTGGCAGGAAGAGAGAGGACAAATTCTGCCTGTGAGCCTGATCAACAGCCATCTGGAAAAAAAAAAAAAAGTTGTGTGGCAGTAGGTAAAGAAAGATTACTGTCAAGCATTAGTGTATATCAGTCTTATCTTAAAAAATGCAGAGGCCATGGATGGGAATACCCATTATGAAAGCTACTGAGTTTGCCCAATTGTTCTTCAGATTCCTTTTATCTCTAAAAATTTTACCCATTAGCCTCATGTCAGATTCCCCTGAATATGAATATTGAGCATAGTTGTTGATATTTCCAGTCAAAACACTTTAGACAACAAAAGAAAGTAAATAAATATTGCACTTAATCTAATGAAAAGTAAACTCTTTAAAATACATCTGGCATGAAAACATTAATTAAAAACTAATTCACAGAATAAGAAGTAATTTGTTACTATCTTTCATTTATACTATCATTTTTCTATTACTATTGTTCAAAATCAAGATACTACTGCAAATGTCCTGAATGTGGCACTCCTGCAAATTTGTGGAATTTTAATACTATTTAGCATTGTTAATAGAAACATTCAACATGGACATTTCCCTAAATTCGTCATTTACTGCGTACATACACTTTAGAGGCATAAGAATCTCTTTACCTATGAACTACAAAAGCAAGCTGCTTTTTTTCCTACATGAGACCATTACTTAAGCATGACTGGTCCCCTCTGTCTGAACAACTTACGTTAAACATTACAAACATGGGAGGGACAGGAGCTGTTACTTTGGCAGCAGCCTCCCCCTCAGGGGAGATTTAGACTGAATGTGAGGAGGAAGTTCCTTACAGTGAGGGTGGTGAGACACCGGCACGGGTTGCCCAGGGTGATTGTGGATGCTCCCTACCTGGAGGTGTTAAAGGCCAGGTTGGATGAGGCTTTGAGTGACCTGTACCAGTGGGAGGGGTCCCTGCCTATAGCAGGGGGTTGGAACTAGATGATCCTTGAGGTCCCTTCCAATCTTACCATTCTATGATTCCTCCTCTCCAAGAGCATGATTCATTATACCCTTACAGCAACTGAAGAGGCATGGATTATGTGTTTTTGGGGGCGCGGGGCGGGGGAAATCAACCCAAACACTGAAAAACACTCAGTGAACAGCTCACCACATCATGTAGGGTTCAGTTCTACCTAGAGAATCATGAAAACACCTAAGATCGTCTCAGATATTGCAGGGCTGTCTAGTGTATCTATTTCTAGACAAGAGATATGGATCAAGATATACTTGATGCAAAGAATTGTATCTAATTTAAGAAAGTCTCTTAAAGCAAAAGTGAACAAATTAGGAGTAATATATAATTGCATTTACAAGGAAAAGAGCTAAAATCTACTGTGAATTGCCAGATCAGAAAACCTACTCCTGCTATCCCAAACAGAAAAGCTTTTCTACTGCCTTGCAGGCACCAAGTAGACTTCAGAGTTCAGCAGCATTCTGAAGGTAGTATGATAGTAGTTCTGAAGGTGGAAATGAAAAATGAGGTGCATGCTCTAGATATCTGAGTGCTGCCAGCACCTGCCCTCTTTGGTATCACCAATCTTCAGAACAGCACTAGCTCCTGAGTCTCATCAAGTATCTGTCACTGGCTGCTGCCTCCGATAAGGTAGATGGACACATACAATGTTTACAGTCTGCTCAAGTGGGAGGTAGGACTGGTTCTTCATTGTTTGGTGGTGATGTGGTTTGTTTTGGCATTCTTTGTTTGCACCTTTGCTATGAGTTAACATCTCAAAAAAACCCCTCACCTAATCTCATTAATGAAAACAAGTAGGCAATTATTAAACAATCTAATTTCAGAGATTCCTAAACGACTAATCCTGAGATTAAAACCACATCCTTCATCCATATGAAGAACGATTACACAGTTTAAAGAAAACAAACACACAAAGAAAACAAACAACAAGCACACACAAAAAAAATATCCAACAGTAAGCTTCCCCCTAACCCCCAAGTGAAACAATCAAACAAAAAAAAATCATAACACATCTCATTGACACAAAACTGTTACCTGCATCTGTATAACTGCATCTGTTTGTAGGAGAGTTGTCTTTGCCTGGGCATCAAACACGAACGGGTACGTGCAGATTGTAACAGGAATATCTGTTAACTGGAATGAAAAGAACACTTAAAACCTACAGTCATGGTTAAAGAAGCAACTCCAATAGTACTCATTTAATACACATTTTACTGGAAAGAGATCTTTACTCATTGTCAATGTATATCCAAAGCATCTTAGGAAAATTAAGTTGACTTGCAATTGTTTAGTGCTTCAGCAAAAAAGATAACAAAACCAACCAAAACAAAACAACCAACAACAAAGAAAAAATCTCAATGAAACAAACCACTCACAAGCAACACTCTCACCCAGTACATTTTTATTTCAGAACTTTTGTTACAGCTACTGGCTGTTTCCAACGTTATTCTGAATTTGCAATAGAAAAAATTACATATTTTTGCCACAAAACAACCTTTTCAGATTACAGCCAGGTTATCTTAAAGCTTTACTCTAAATAACACAGACAAACCCTGACATTCATATTTCTGATTTCCTTACATTCTGCAAAAGAAATCAGATTGCAACCAATCTTACCTCAGTTAATCCATGGTTGACATCCTATGACAGCATTTGCACAAAGGTAGCAATAATTAAGATGAAAAAGCAGCATTAGTGTCTGCATTAATTATTCAGCTCTGATGTAGAATTAAAAATACTTATCTATAGTTTCCCCCCCCCAAGAGAAGGTTTACTAAGAGATAAGCATCAACCATAAACATTCTAATGAATCTACCAAATATAACCCTGCCTTTTGACACCTTAAGCATCAGTCTTTAAAAAAAAAGAACCATTAAAGAATGTTTTCATGAATACAGAAAGCCAAAACATTTGAAATATGTCTAATTCCATACACTAACAAAAGACATTTCCTTTGCCTACATATTTTCATTCTCAAATGACCATACCATGTTGAATTAAATGAAAAACATTTGTATTTTCACAATTTTACTCATTAAAAAAGAACCCCACCACTTTGTCACAAAGTCTCAAAAAATCACTTGGGTCTATAATAAGATATGATATGAGAAAAGCAACAGACTCTTGAAATTAGAGACAGACTAATATGTATGGCTGGGATTCCATGGAGTCTTCTTCAAGAAACTGAATCAGCTTTGCTAAAAAACTAAGTGATCTACCCCATGCTGTTACCCTCCTTATCCTCTGCTGAAAGCTAAGCTCTTTGACAGCTAGCAGGCAGAAAACAGAATCAAAAGGTAATGACAAACCAATAAATTTTAAATTTGAATGTATGTGTGCGTGTGTATAAAGAGACATCTACATATTTCCATGGCTCACAAAACGATGGCCAGAATACTTTGCTTTCTATTTGTATCCCCCAATTCCTACAGGAAACATCATCTCAGTATCCCATCTGTCATGGGCAGATTCATGCAGTTTGGTACTCCTACTGTATCTGCCATTTTTTGTTCCTTATTCAGATTTTTTTTTCCCAAATTCATTTAAGCTGTATCTCAAAAACACCTTCAATAGTTCATTGTTAAGCACCTTCAGTTTTCCACACTGTTGCTGGAAGAATAAAAGTTTGTTCTTCCAAGTTTCTCTGTAAGAATACTTGTGAGTGCTTCTGAGATTCTCTTCTCTACTTCCCCCTCTGCATTTCAGTTAAGGAATTCAACGGCTTTACCTCAAGGTCTGACAATAATAATTAAACCAGCAAAAGAAATTTTGATTCATTACAACTCCTTCAACAAGTAGGTAGAGTTTCTTATCATTGTAAATGCAAGAACACTGGAAACTAGTTGATATGAAGGAGATCTAAGGTAATGGAATTTCTTTCAGTCCTGCAATAAATCAAAGTAACTCTTTCTGCTGAACTTGAAACCCCACAAAAGTATGACAAATGGAAAAGCAGTACCAAGAACCTTCTCAGTAACATCAAGATTCTGCTCAGTCTTCTGATTCAATTAACAAACCATTTTTCCACCTCTCGTTTTTCCATATTCAGTATTTTCTTCCCCAAATGATGACATACATCATTTGGGTTTGTTCACATCCATTTGAAGCACAGCTGCAAACAGCATTCTTTATCTTTTCAGTTCTACCACTTCTGGCCCCTTCACCGCTACACCCCTCTCTGTTTCGCTCAACCTGCCTCTAATTGCAAGGCCCTGCAATGCTCACCCCTAGCTTCTACACCTCATTTACTATACCCCCCCACCTTAGCCACCAGCAGTCTACACAAGATGCTTATTTTCTTCAGACAATCTTGGCTGAAACAAATACCTGCCATGACTGCCAGTACTGATTCACTACTGCTTTATGCTCCCCAATCTCCCTGCTGCTGTTACTTCATGTGGCAATTTTAATTCTTTGCTAGACAGCATCAATTGCTCCATATTCACAAAAAGACAGAAACAGTCCATCCCCCCTTTTCAGGGCCTTCCAGGTACTGCTGCAAAAAATTGAACTGAAATGGCTACAGAAAGCACATTAACTGCACATTCTTTCAAAGCATTAAAGAACTGTGTGCAAAATCCCATCCAACTCACTAATTCTCTGCACAGTCATTAGTTTACTCCCACTTACCACTCTCCTGTTTACAGATCCAGGAACTAATTATCTCAGTTCTTGTAGCAATACTCCAAGTAGAAAACTATGTTAGTTACTCCCTATTATGCTTCTACGCTTAGTTTTCCAAGGCAGTTCCAGCTTTCTCACTGACTGAACATATTTTGTATAGCAATGCTGGTTGCTCTGGCAGATTTACTGTGATTAATCGTCTCTTCCTTAACTTTAAGATGGCAAATCTCAAGTGACACCATTCTAATTACTTTTTCACTTGTGGATTAAAATGTCAAACAGCATCAGTCCTAATAATGACACCCTACCAGAAGCACATCTGCAGAACGGCTCTTGCTTAGCTAATACCTGACAACATAACATGACTGTTCAGCATCAGTGATCTGTGAAGATACATTTATGAAAGTGTCCTTATCTAGAGAATCCACAGGCTTCTCTAATGGGACAAAATCAAAACATGGTGGGGAACACACTAAAAAAAACCAAACAACTCACCATTCCAAACACCTGCTGCTGGACCCAGTTGACATAGTCATTTCTGATATCTATCAAATCTTGGATCTCATGAATGTAAAATCTGTCGTACTGTATCACTTGTCCTCTTTCATTTACCTAAAGAAGCACAATTTATTTTATTAGCACCCTGTAAAACGGTTTTCAAAAAGACATTTTTCATACTTTTCAAGCAGTTGATGTCAGCCACAGATACCCGAGTACTAGAAAAATTCTATAAAAACAGAAGTGCCTACAAGAATGCAAAACACAATGATGAAGGCATGGATACATAAATTAGGCACAACCCCAGCAAAGTTGCGAAGAAAATTAAGATGAACTGAGCACAGAATCACACAATGCAGTGATGCCACTCTGAAGCATCAACGATCTCACAGAACTCTGATGAATACGCAGTCATGTATACAGTGGGACAATGACTTGTTGCTGTATTTGCAGCACATAACCTATGTCTACTGTTCTCAAACATCTCCCCCATCTTCCCCCTTCTAACCAGCACATAACAAATCCATGAAACACTCAACACATCACCCCAGTTTTACCTCTTACCTTAGACTATATCATCTTATTATTAAAGATAATACCAATATAAATAGTTAAGTATCAAGGTAGGTATAAATTTAACTATTTCTACAACATATCTACCTATTAGTCAAAGTTTGGTTTGAAAAAGCTTAGGAGAGCTATGCTATCATTTTACAATGACTCACAAGGCTTTAAGATTTTAAGATCAACTTCAGCTTAAGATTCACACCTACTGAAAGCCTGAGCAGTGACAGAAATGTTGAAGGAGTAAAAACAAATTATTATGTAACACCTTTCCATATGGGAATCGGCAATGGACATCTTGTGCTTCCAACAGAAAATAGTTACTAAACAGTTTTACTCTCAGCCTTAATTTCTTGATTTGATAGTCTCCATAAAGCCATAGCATAACAAATTTCAACTTTTCCATTCTTTCTGACACACTGGGGAGATGGGCTGTTCCATACAGCACATCTGTCCAATTTAGGTATCTGCGCCCATTTTGCTAGATTGTGCATATATGGTACTTAACCAGCACCTTAAGGAGTGCCTAAAATGTTCTTTTAGCATACAAACACAAAATGCCATAGGACCAGAATAAATAGAGGGGAGAAAAAAAAAGATGGTGGGATGGGAAACCTCAGCAGCAATTAGCTAATACACTGTGATGTGCACAGTCTTGTTACTACAAATGGTTTGGTCTATTTTCGGTCGAAGTTCATAAATTCATTCGTTTTCATGAATAAAGTCACAACACTAAAATAAATCAGAAAATAGGCGTGTGTGTGTGTGCGTGTTGGTAAAAGTGTGCAGATCTTTCATGTTCAAAATACAGCTCATTCTTATCTTTCACTTGTGGCCTTATATGCTATCACTCAAACCTTATGAGGCAATTCCTTCCAACATCCCCCCACAGATGCCACTGACTGTTCCCAAGCAAATAAATAATTCCATCGCCATGTCAGATTGGAATCCAGAATTCCTGTGGTTCATAGGATGCAGATGGAACAACTACAACTTGTAGATGGAAGTATTTAAAACTCTCGAGTAAGTTCTTTGAACACAGTACACAGACAGTGACAGAGCCAACAAGATACAGCAATGAGTTATGATTGATGTAAACATACTCGATGCAGTATTTCCAGAACTCTGAAAGCTGTGTGTAGAAAATTGGTAAGGATTCTTCTCTCAGAAGCTGGAACACCCATCTTGCACAACTTCAAAAGGTGGACTACAACATCCTTGTAGAGTTCCACTATCTTGAGGAACAACGGAGGTTCAAGTACAGACCACCAGTTTTCTGTCAACAGATGATGAACACAAGATTAGTACTTGCTACCACCACCACACATTATACTGTTACCCTTTTAACTAAACCCCACATTTTGCTAGAAAGCACAGCCACTTACTGAAGACTCTCAATAAAAAGTTTAACACAGTAAGACTGGTGCAGGCTTCTAAACAGCAAACTTCTCTTTGAACAAATAACGAAACCTCTATTGAAACACTCTCTCGTTACACACTAACTCTTTGCACTAAGGCTGTCCAGCCAGAGAACTCAACAGTACCACAAAGTACTATCTGACATGAAAGCAGATGGCTCAAACCCTGGAAACTTGACTTAAGCAAACAGTTCAGAGAGCGATGGAAAGCAATGGAAAAGGACTAAAACTTGAAGGAAAATATCAGTTTGTTTTTCTTTACAGCAGAGAAGTTTTTTACTCTCACCAAAAACTACTGAAAAACACAGAGATGGGTTATAAGGCAAAAGGTAACTCAGGAAGAAGAAAATAAGTATTCTCTAAAAAAGATAACAAGTAAAGATGAAATACTCTGAAATTTCAGTTCTTTATGTTGAATTTCAAGTGACAGGCATCCTAAGAAGGTGGTGTAAAGAGGAAAAGTTAAAAAAAGAGCTGTTCTCAGCTGCGTATTTGCAGAGCAGATCTTAGAACCACAGAGAAAACATGCACTGATCAATTAAACAGGTGCGATAGTCAAAACAAAGACAATTTAACATCTGTTCTGCAACACTTACATGGTCAGACAGCTAATAAGCTCTAAGCAGTTCATGGAATTTTCACTTTTGAAGTGCAGATATGTATCAAATACACTCAGCTACACTGTTTAATTCCTCCTAAATGGAATCAGTCCAACAATGACAATACCAGGTGAATTCATAGGGACAGTCAATTAAATCACCCAGAAGCAATAGAGGAAATGTTTTCTTACACATTAAGCAATGTTAACCCTTAATTTTCTCACTGAGGAATTCCACAGAACTGTACTTAAACAACAAGTATTGCTGAGACCATGTCTTCACTGATGGAATTCCTACACATTTGCACCTGGAGATCCTTAGCTTCAACAGTTAAGAACTCAGTTTCTTACCAAGGACTTTCAGAGGAGCTTTTTCTAGGTTCAGAATAGCTGTTCCGAAAGGAATAGCTAATGTTGTGAAATTGTTTGGATCACTCATCAGTGGGCATTCTGGTAGAGTGAGATATAGCCTCAAAGCTTCGACATCTGGTAAGGAGCTGGTCAACTTGGGAATAAGGTTCTTTTCCAAACTAGCTGCCACCTACAGTACATCATAAAATTCCGTTTAATAAAATTGTGAATTGAAACAAATGCTCACGTAGATAAAAAGTAACCTAGAAAATAATCATTCAGAGTTTAAATGGCTATTAGACATAGAGAAAAAAGACAGTATACTATATTTTGAAATACAGTATGTGGCAGTATCTGTCACATCACAGTACAAGATTGTATGTTATTGAGTAAAGAAAGTTATTAAAAGGGTCACTGCAAGCATAAAAATGGTATTTCTGGATAGGTGTAATGCAGAGAGAGAATTCCCAACACAAGGTAAACATGCAGCACAAACCTGTTGTGCTATGTGAGTGTGGTCAGGCTGTATAAGTTTGTGAAATAGTAGTCTAGCAGCATTCATATCAACCCCTGAGAATCTAGTGCTGGTTTTGTAATGATCATCATTGCTGTAGGAAGAAAAACACATACAGAGAAAAAAAACCTGAATCCCAGATTCTCAGCAATTCAATCATTTTTTTCCACTTTGAATTTTTAATCCTATTAACTAGTGAATTAAATGCAAGAGATCATAGTCTGAGACTTCCATTTTTATATTGCCTTTTAAGCAATAAAACACCCAACAGTCTTCTCTAACTGCATGCCAATTGTGTAAAAACACCAGGATCTAAACCATCTTAGGCAATAAATTCCCCTGGAGTTATGATGGGCAACCTACGGCTGAGAAGCAATGTGCTTTGCTGACTCACATGACAGTAGCCAAGCAGCACACGCTCCCAAAGACTGGCAGGAGATGTGCTGCACTTGGGCCAGCTGACAAACCATGGCAGGAAAGGAGCTACAGCTTCAAACTGCAGTTACTGGAGTAAGATAAGGAAATAGTGGGAAGTGTTACAGCTGAAACATGAGACAGTAGGAAAGTAGCCACCATCAATTCTGTTTACAAGAACGCTTACCTGACCACTTACCTCAAAGCCAAAAAGCTCCCATTCAGGCATCCAGCTGAGGAGAAGGTTCCATCGATTTCACTGGAATTGTTCAGATGAAAGAAGTTACATTGTTCCCCTTCCACAAGTTAACATTTGCAATAAAAAAATATACTTAATCCCTAATAAATCACATGCTGTAAAGGATGGAACTCTGACTTTAATGTGACTAAACACTAGATCAAATCTCCATTCAAGAAGCAATGCTTAAGACAGCTCTAATGCTTGAGACAACTTTTGCAATCTGTTTAATTTCTTTGCATCCTCCTTTAATAAAGTAAAAGCAATAATCCTTGAGTTGTTCTCACATGTGCTGTTATTTTTCAATGTGCAGCTAAATAATTTAATCTGGTATCGTCAGGCAAACCAGCAGAGATTACACATATTAAAGGATCTCAATTACTTGACAAGCACAACAGTGAAAGCACAGTAAAAGCTCTGCATGTAGTAAAACCAAGTAATTCAAAACAGCTTTGCTAGATAGGTACAAAACTCCATTAACACCCAATTCTTAAGTAAAATTAGGGAAGACAACTTATTTGCTCAACACCACTTACTTAGCTATCTCTACAGGAAGCCTTCCAGAGGGAAAACTCAGCAATCTTTGAATAAACATTTCATTCACAGTCCAGATCTGCTTCAAAAAGTCAGGATATCTGAAATCATCTGGTGGCACCATGTTCTAAATTGTGAAGAAAACACAATGAATCAGATACACAACACTGATTTCCAGAAAGATATCAGTCCTGTGGCTGAGCTTCACTGACTGACAGTTTGCCTACCCAGACTAGAACAGCCACACAAGCCCAAGGATAAATGTGCTGTGTTCTAGCAGTTCTGCATTCACTAGGAAAGCAGAGCATGTACAGCCATTACCTACAGTAGTGTGTTAGTTTGCACCACAGATTGGTTAATGGGAAAATCCCTACACATACAGACTTTTCTACATGACTTAGACAACAGTAGCAAGCATCTTTTCTCCCTAGTGACTACAAGCCATTTAGCTCAATGTCAAACTGTGAGCATACAGAAAAAGAGCTATCAATTTTTTTGGACAGCTGCTCTCCCATCCCACTTCCATCAGACTCCTTTGGGAATGAATCATGTTTCTCTGAACATTCACTGCACCATCAGATGAGCTGCATTTCAATGTGCTGCTCATGCCAAATGAATTCCAGCAAGATTTCTAGTAGTAAAGAAGAGCAGAACCAAGACCACGAATTTGAGTAGGAGCACTGGCTCAGAAGAGGAATCAAATCCCACCAGAAATAAGGCTGAAAAAGCAAAAAGAAACTATTTCTCCTGAGGGTGTAGTCTGACAGCACAGCTGACTCAGCATAATGATGGTTAGCTGTTGCCAAAAATCAGTACTTCTGATCCCATCCTACATGATCAGGATGGGAAACCACCTTGCCGCTTTCCTTGTGTCCCATCAAAGCTCCATTCAAACCCACAATTAAGCAACTCAGAGAACTGAGCTGCCTAAAAACTAACTTAAGGAGTCTCAGCCAAAATCTCTTTTCTCAAGTGGCAAGGAAGGACACACAAGTCCTAGGAGTGCAGTGCACGCGACTGTGAAAGAATTCTCTACACAGCACTGAACTAAAAGGGATACTTTTGCAGCAGCAAAGTTCATCTACTGTTAACATGTTTTGTATGGAACAAGGCACAATAACTGCATTCATACTCTCTAGTTCACCTCAATTAGTCAGAAACCAATTCAGTAATTATGAAGGTTGCACACAAGAACTTTTAAAAGGAGTTTTACTGGAGAAGCTTTGAGTCTAGGCTATCAGTAATTTTTCCAGTCCACGTCTGATCAACAATCTTCTCTCAAATAGAGCAATAGTTACAACTTCATCAACTTAAAATAAAATTAAAAAAACCCTTCTATTCTGTGCAATCAGAGCAGTCTGTGGGAGCACACGGCTGCTGCAAGCTGACCTGTATTCTGTTTTTCTTGACCAACATGTTTTCCATTAACATCTCCTTTTCTTCGTGTTCAAATTAGTTTTTGCACCACATATTCAACTCTTGATGCTTCATTAATCTCTGTGGTCTAATATCTGCTGGGCCATACCTGAAACAGTCCTATTTATCTTCATCTTGGTTCTTCCTCCAAACTCACCCTCTAGTAGCATTTCCTTTCTATCACACTCCCACATTGTCATTTGTACTGCGAACTCCTCCTAGAGTTATTTATTTTCCATCCTAGAATTTAAAGTGGACCAATTCTTGTCCTTTAAAAGCTTAAATTTTAATCTAGCATAACAAGCCACTACTGTGGCATGCTAAAATAGCTAAAGATGAAAAGATAGCAAAGCTGAATTCAGGAGTTCCTGAACAGGACTGGGCAGGGGCGAAGAGCTCAAATATTCAACTACTTTTTACTTCATGAAAAGAAATACATGCATCAATCACTCAGGAAAAAAAAAAATTCTTACACCAAAAAGCCTCAAGAGCTTACTGACAGCTAACATTCAATAAATGGATTCAAGTCTTTCAATCATTAAATTAACCTCACTGTTTTGTGCTTCTACATTGCTGTAATGAACTTCTCAGTACAGACATGCACCTTCAATGCAAAAAATCTTTTAACATGCATCAGAAATATAAAAATTAAAACTATGACAGACTTTGGAACTAAAATCTATTTGTTACCTGTGGATGAAAGTAGTGTGCAAAACTTTGGTCCCCACCAGAGAAAATTCTCTTTACACAGTAACAATCCTCACTGTCTGCAACAGAAACAAGAAACAGAGGCAACTATGAAAATGTGAATTTGAGAAATAGTCAGGACACCGCATCCAACATTCAGTTAGAAAAAGGTTCCTTCATTACACAGCCTTGCTGAAGCAGGTCTTTACGATACCCTAGTTAAGACTACCTTTAAAGGTAGAGGTTAACAGCTCTAAGTTTTAGCTCTAGTACTAACAATGGATCTAAGCTAGTAGCACAAGCATGTATTTCCTACAGCAAAAATGGGCTTTAAGGAACAGAGCACACTGGCGGAAAAAAAAGAACAACCACCTGTTTGGAAGAAAATTATTAGAGCTTACATTCAGTTTGAAGTCTCACAATTTGTAAGACATTACAAAGGAACGGGAATCCAAGTAGGAAATATCCCTGATGCTGCTTACCTGTGGCTTTGGGGCATTGAGTAGTATAAGGAAGCCAGTTTCCTTTTACTGTGAAAGGACTTTTCCTGTTACTGGTTGTTCCAGTACCTAACTGCCCATTCCCTCCAAGTCCAAAAGAATAAATTCTTCCAGATGAAGGAACGAACGCAGTGGTGTGCTGCCTAGGGCAAACAAAATTGAGGAACAGAACACTAAGCATTATAACATGCTTTGTGCAAGCCAGCCTAAGAACCATGTTAAACAGCATCTTACAGGCCCTGTAGTACCACACACTCCACTTCTCTACTGGCAATGCATTGCCATTGGCAATACTCCATTCATGCTCTAAGAGGCAACACTCCACTTCCATGGAAAAGTTCATAGAAGAGAGACATGAGGTTCTGCCTTGAATCTCTGCTTAATCACAGTCTGACCTTTAGAGCTTTTCTCTAAATGTTCAAAAATGTGAAGTTTCTAACAGACTGGCTGCATCTCCTGTGCCCTCCCATCCTTTTCTCAACTCCAGGTGTCTACTCTCCTATCGTGAGTGTGGGAATAATCAGTATCAAATTTAAGTAAGCTAATAAAAGGCAAAGGGTCTATACAACAGCAATCCAAATGCTACAAAGACAGGTTTACATTGCATTTCTTTAAGCCAAAGTGTGCCTCCCTCTTAAAAAAAAATCTGCTGCCTCTCTCATTTTATCTTCTTAGAATGCAATCCTTTCAAGAATTGCATTTTCACGTGTGCTGGGAACTTTTCCAGTGTTTTGGGTGCTATTATAATATACTCAATAAAAATCTAATAGGGACCAAAGTGCCATACAGGATTAAAGGTGTTTCACAACACAAATTGTGTTTCCAAATACCTCATGTACCTCCCCAAACACACCTTTATTTAGTAGGAAATGATGCAGTGACAGCAATAAACAACACTTCACATTGATTGTTCATGCTTTCGGTTTAGAAAAATCAGATGCCCTCAAACAGCACAACTTCCTTTAGTTCTGCTACTGAAAATTTTTAATACCCCAGTAAGGCCTCTAAGCATCTTCTTCTAGAAACCATCTTTTCTCCTCTAACCACAACAGGCAAGGAAAAAGCCCACTTCACTTTATAATATATATAAAGTTTTATACAGAACAAGTTATTTATACAATTCACAGTGCTAGCACAGAACAGATCTTACCTGCCACAAGTAATTTGTGTGACAACGCTTCCCATCAGTTCAAAAACTTTCCTTGGGTTTATCTCATGGCTGGTAGAGTTATGACCCAACTGACCATAGCCTCCAGCTCCAAATGTAAAAACCCCACCTTCCTAAACAAATCAATTTTTTGTATTAAAATGATAGTATCTCTCAGGACAAGAAATGT
Organism: Ramphastos sulfuratus; assembly: GCA_013399055.1. NCBI lineage: Eukaryota > Metazoa > Chordata > Aves > Piciformes > Ramphastidae > Ramphastos > Ramphastos sulfuratus. The sequence goes on from WBNM01026962.1 coordinate 78,652, forward strand.
AACAGAAATAGGGGTTAAGTACATCTCCTTGTCTGATGATTCTAGAGAGAAAATACACACACACAAGAGGGGCCCTGAGACAAGGAAGGGTCACAGGTTAGCTGCAGTTATGAAAACATAGCAGAGCTATCAAGTGTTACCTTATTTGTGTTACATCACATTCCTTTTACTTCCGTATTATTATACATTACTCCTGCCATTAATTTGTGTCGTAACAGACACTAATCTTCCTTTTCTTCCTCTTTTCCTGTCTTTTATCTCTCTGGGCAGCCTGTTCCAGTGCTCCATCACCCTCACTGTAAAGAAGTTTCTCCTTATGTTGAGTTGAAACCTTCTATGTTCCAGTTTGTAGCTGTTGCTCCCTGTCTTATTGCTGTGCACTAACAAAAAGAGATTGGCCCAATCCACTTGACAACCACCACTCAGGCATTTGTACATATTGATGAGATCTCCTCTCAAGTCTTCTCTTTGCCAGACTAAGGAGCCCCAAGTTTCTCAGTCTGTCTTCATAGAGGAGATGCTTAAGTCCCCCAGTCATCCTCATGGCTCTCCACTGGACTCTTTCCACAATGTCCCTGTCTCTCCTGAACTGGAGGGCCCAAAATTGGAGACAATTAGTGTCTAGTAAAGTTGTTTCTTTCAAGTCTACTCTGCATCTGACTGGACTTCTGCTGGAAATCATCATTAAAATGGCAGCCCTCATTCACTGAGCCAAGGTACCAAACAGTGACAGGCTTTTCTGAATTTCAGGTCCTGGAGAATGACAGCATAGACACAGTACTGTCTGCAGACAGTACAAATCAAGCCCCTCACTCTGCAAGGCCCTCCGTGCAAGGGAAGAGGGAATTACATAAACAGGTGACTAACACATTTGTAGAAACTTTGTGACAGTAAATTCAGTGCCGTAATTGAGTCCAGCAACTTTAAATCAAATTCAAAGCATGTCCATCAATTAAAACAGTAAAAACATTTAGAATACCAGTTAGAGATTGCTGTTTTCTTTACATTTTGTATTTCCCTAACTTTCCATACATCAATTTCAAGATTACAAAGTTGCCACAAAGTTGGGAAGGTATTATAAGATCTAGTTTTATTCCTCGTTACCCTACTCTGTCTTAAGATCCACCATAACTTAATTTCCCCTAGTAGACTCCATTTTGAAGACAGCATTAGTGGTGAGTGATCTCCCTGTCCTTCTCCTGATCCACAAGCCTTTCATTGCATTTTCTCTTCCCTGTCCATGTGAGGCAGGAAGCAATAGAACAGCTTTGGTGGGCACCTGGTACCCAGCCAAGGTCAACCCACCACAAGAGCAAACAGCAGTTCCTAAGAAAACTAAGCAACTACAGATGTCAATGCCCCCAGCATTTAATTCAGACTCAGAACTAATTTGATCTGATCAGTAATAACAGCAATGGTAAATGCATTACAGCCAGAAAAGAGCTCATCTCTTCAGGATACACTGAAGTAAAATTTACTGTCTGCTTAATTTCAGCAGTGTAATGTGCATTTTCATACAAAAAAAATGCTCTATCTTGTACGTTCAGTTTCACCAAATCTGACCAAAATGTATAACTACCAAGGGATGTCTTGCATTTACAAAGTTTTTTTCAAATATTTAACCATTCTTACAGTGTTTCCTCAAATTTGAAAAAATTTATGCAGAATTTGGTTTATTATATTTCCTATTCGAGTAGCTTACTCTCCTGAAAACAAAAAAAAAAACAAAAAAGCACAAACATATCTTTAAACATTGTACCTTTGTAAGGGCAGCAGTATGATCTTCTCCACAACATATATGAACAATCTTCTGACTTCTCAGCGACTTTAGCAGTGTAGGAACATACCTGTCTGAGAGGTGTAACAGCAGCAGATGGCTTATTTTGAAAATAAAAATGAGAAAACAAATAGTTCTGTTCATCTATTTCACTTTAGTTCCAGCTAAACAAGCACTTCAAATCTGTTAAGATAATGCAATCACTGTGGTTCTGTTTGTGTCTTAGAGATGGAAGTGTTACTGTAGGAAAACAGAGGCTACTCTACTGCAATACCTCAGAGTATGTCTCATTTTTGCCAGCATAGGATCATCTCAAAATATAAATAATGAGATGGAAACAGTCCATTAGAGCTGCCACTGGCTATGAGAAAAGGAAACAAATGAGAATTTTTCCAAGTTATGTGCCTCATGTTTTTAAACTGTGCATTTCAGTTGGCATTAGTCAGGCATAGTCCCATGTTATTAAGCATGTAATACAATGTTCCATCCTGTTCTATTACTGGATAATTAGGAAGCACAACCAATAAATCAGTGAGAACATTTTGAATTCATTAAATTAGCTATGGATTGTTTTACACTGAACTGTGTACTACAGGAACTTCTACTCCCATCTTGGAGCACTGCATGTGGATAGTGCACACAACACAATACAACTAAGAAAAAAAATATTTGTCTAACCTAACCACTTGCTCAAAATCATTAATGAATATCAACGAAATGGAAATGGTTAGCTGAAAACCATCAATTATCATCAAAAGTAGCCTGAGAAAGGCAGATACCCAGTAAAACAACAAAGACGCTTTAAGTGTGCATGCTAAGGGCAACCAAATAATTCTGATAAAATTGCTTGACAAAACCAACAGTCTATCTAACCAAAATGTAGTTCAAACTTTAGCTACTGCACATTGTCTTCTTTCAATCCCATTCAGAAAGTTTTAAGTCACAGACCTAAAACTTAATCTAGAAGAGGGAAAGAAGGCAAGCTAAAATTGCAACATAACCCTGTCAAAATTTTCACTACAAAACCTCTGTCTTCCTTATGCAATCTAATGTGACATCAGCGCTCTCCAACAGTATTTAACGAAGGTCCATTCTGCCTGCTCCTTTTCTTGGAATACCAGTGTCTTCAGATTCACAAACCCAGACCTTCGGCATGAGCTCTTGCTGAGGTAACGTTTACTTACCATTATCATCATTAAGACCCAGCTGCCCAAATTTGTTGCGACCCCATCCAAAAATGGCTCCAGAAAGAGTGAGTACAAAACTATGAGCTCCTCCTGCTGCAATCTGTGCAAAAGGGATTCCCAGCAGAGATTTGATCACATGTGGCGAGCTTTGTTTTTTATACTCATAACCTAGGCCCAGCTGGCCATATTTATTTTGTCCCCAGGAAAACACTTCACTTCCTGTTTAAAGGAAAAAAAAAAAAACACAAACTCCATGGCATACAATCAATACAGTTTAATTATATGAAGCTTATTTTGTAAGAAAAGCTGAAAGACAGTTAATCTTCAAATATTTCTGAATTTAAACGTGTATGAATTACTGACTTCTGAAGCAATCAGTCTCTTGGAATTTGCAGACATGCAACACTAATATTCAACCAGACTGAAAGTATATTACATTCACTACCCTCAAAACTGTTTTTGCCATGCCTATTCCAACAATGTTAGCTAAACTGAGCTTGATTATTACAAAGCAAGATCTGTTCCCTGGGGAGTTGCACTCCTGCATATATTTCTAAGCAGGTATCTTGTTGAAGTTGAATCCTGGACCTGCAAACAGTTCCAATTTCCAGTCACAAGCCTCATTTAAGCATTTAAGCTTTTACACAGTAACAGGCTTAATTTTCACATACAAGTGATGTACATTTTAAATTTTACAATATTGTATTAATCAATGAAGCACAAAGCGTATAATGTCATTTAATGTCTTATAAAGGAAAGCATTTTAAAGAACTACCAGAGTGAATTAATGTTAAAATTGCCTCCAGAATGTTCTACTTAATGACCAATAGTTTGATGAAGTATTTGTTATCCTAAAGACCATCATCTGATTATAAAGATATTTTGCTTCTGTGATACATTTCAAACGGTAATGTCCTCTCCTAACAGCAGTGATTCCTGTGCCTCCATCTTTCCCATAACAGTTTTATCAAGATGGAAAACAGTAAAACTCAGCCCCAGGGTATAAATAAGTCTCTCAGATTGTATTTGAAGAAGAACCAAAACACCAAAACAAAACCTATAATAAAACCAACCACCAAACCATCACTTTTATACAAAATAATCTTCCTAATACAAAAGCAATCCTGTGCCAATTATTTATAGTCACATGAAGTAATCCACTGGACCAAAATGCCCGGTTCAAGTTAAGTTTATCCCATTTTCCTCCCCGTGTGGGTCTATTTTTACAGCCATGCCCTTGCTACATTGCAAGCATTTCTGCAGGTTTTCTTATAACCAAAATAAAGACACCCAACAAGAATCACCCTGCAATGCACAAAGAGCAGAATCACAGAGCTGGAAATCCATGAAGTAGCAATAGAATAGTGATACTGGACTTGAAGCTTGTACCTATTTAAAAACACTGAGTGAATTTTCAACTACTCACACATCTTATATTTTTGCACCTTTGTCCAACAGAACACTTAAGAGCACAATTCTGATACTACTCACATTCTACTGCTAAACTTAGCCCGGGTAAAGGATTACTTGTAAATATCTGCTCCTCTTGAAAATACAGGAATCTCACTAGGTTGTAACAGTAAAGATGCCTGGGAATGCATAATGGCACAGAAAACACTCAATATGAGCCCATGAAAAGTCACAGAATCAAGGCAGTGTAAAGTCCTTAAAGAAAAATCATCATGCAACACACAACTGCTATCTCCCTCCCCGCAACTTGTCTAGTTTCTATTTTAACCACATATTGTTAAGAAACACTGTCAAGCTACAGCCTTTCTGGAAATTTTTTTTTTTGACCACTTAAGTTCCCATTAAGCTTGTCCAACAGCCACAACTCTGTTTTGTCACAATGAACCAAACCAGCAGCAAATTTCAGTTCTTACTCTTTTCTGGAGAGCTACACCAACACAATACTCTCACACAAGTGAGGCCAGCTAAGCACGTTTCCAGAGCCCTGGCAGAAGTTTGAAGAATGACATTTAAGTCTTTCAAAATGTGGGTCATAAAGCGACATTACATTTTACCTCAAGAAATACCAACAAAACAGGCTTTTCAACAGAAGTGCAACAGAGGAAGTCATAGCCTACAACACTCAGCACCTGGAGGTCATAGGTTAAAACAGAACAGTGAAGTGCAGTGATAACAGGATGAAAATAAGTGAAAACAGTGAGAAACAAAAAGGAACTCACAATGAAAGTTACACAAAAGCAAGATGATAAAAAGAAAAAAGCATAACACTACAACATTTGTACATTTGTTTTTCAAATTCACACTTGCATCACTAAGTGATGCTTTCCCTGCCAATCTGAAATCCCACCTGTATTGTGCTGTAATATACTTTCTAACAACAATTAAAATCTTCTTTTCAAAAAAGCAAAACAAATGTTTAAAACTTGAGAATTAGCAGGTAAAAAAGAGTCACAAATTCGGCTTACCTTTTGAGAGTGCTAATGAGTGATAATAACCACAGGCGACTTGAACAATTTGGATCTCTGATAAGCTCTTAATATTTCTATTGAGGCAAGAAAAAAGAGAAATAATTAAGAAAATGTTACAAAATATGAAGTCATGCCAAAGGGTGATACAAAAGATTAATCCTTTTTGCTGAAGTATATATGAAACTAATTTAAACATTCTAGCTTTAATGAGAAGTTATTTACTAGTCTTGAATTACAGGATGGTTTGTGTTGGAATGGACTTCAAAGATCATCTAGATCCAACATCCCTGCCACGGGAAGAGACATCTTCAACATCTGCCACTAGACCAAGTTGTTCAAACTCAAGACTGCTTCTTTTCTAACACTTTCAAGGACAGGTTCTGTCTTACTTTCTAATTAATAACCATAATGAAGCATTAGGGAGGCTCATGTGCTAAGAAGGAATGTCACAACTGAAAGGAGGGAATAAGTACTGGATGCAAGAAGAAAACAATACCTACTTTCTAGTTACCAAAAGAAAAAAGGTTTTATATCTAATATATGAAGGGGACTGTAAAGACTGAATCACTTTCTGTTAAAATCTCAACACTCAGTTTTTCATCTCAACATTAACTTAAAACTTGTTTACAGAGCTGTTAAGTATTGCACAATATTATAAAGAAGTTGCAAATGCATACAAATGTGCGTGAAGTCTAGAATGTTTTCAACTTTTGATGAGAAAACTAGGGAGTCTGAGGCCTTTTAAACAATACGTGATTAAGTAACTCCTCATGCTAGTACTGATATTTTTCATGCTTATACACATCACAGATATTTATAACTTTATCAGTTATAACTATTACTACTGTTACCTGGAATTGTTTCTTTCATGCCTCTTTTTCACAGGTAAAAAGCAACATTAAAAGAGAAAATCCACAGCTTACAAACTTAGTGCTACAACCAGTTCCACTGATGTCAGTGAACCACAGTAAAACTGTATATTTCAGCTAGCTGGAATGCTTACAACATTCTGAAAACAAGCAAGTGACTCTAGCAAGCATTCGTGTTTGTAGCTAGAAGATGTGTTATTTGATCACAACTAAAAAACTGTAAGATGAAAACTGAAGTACAAAGATCAGACAGCAAACATACCTTCCCCAAAGATACTCCCACAACTGGGTTTAAAAGTTTAACATTCTAATTCTCTAGTTTCACTTAAATGGCAGTTATCAATCCCCATTCACATTCTTAAAATACCCATCCTACTTCTGCAACATATTTCTCGTTCTTAGTAGATTACTATGAAAAAGAAAAAAACACACCAAAACCCTCAAACCAAATAAACACAACACACTTCTCACATAAAGCTTTTTGAGAAACTGTTTACAGCATGCAAGTGCCACAGCTAAAATAAACTTCTTGATGTGTTTTTTTTCAGTTATAACAGCAGAATAGCTTAACCAAAGTAATCCAAGAATATTTTTTAATATATAATTTAATATATACAAATTATTTTTAACCTTGGCACTCTGATGCATTCCTCTGTTCCCGGCAAGCCAAGCTGTCCATCAGTAGCCAGACCCCAAGCATATACCTGACCCTTGTCATTTAATGCAAGAGTGTGAGCTTCTCCACATGACACAGCAACAATATTTTGGGCATCCAGTGCACCAACATGCTCTAAAGAATCAAACAAACAAAAAGTTAGTTGTTTAAAAAACAAAAGCTACTAACAAGCTAGTGTTGTTCAAGACAGTTTCACTCAGTAACAAGGTATAAACTGAAACGACACAGAAGCCCAGAAGTCAGCCCAAACAGCCTTTATCTAATATTGTAAGCATCCTGGTTGAGAAGCACAAAGTTAAATCCAACACCCCAAAGTAACAGAGCAATATACACAACTGCACAAACACTGCAGCTTGATCATAACAGTTCCTTCTAATCTTGCCATCTGAAAATGAGTGCAGAAACTCAATTAACATTAAGGTCAAATAGATTATTGTCAAATGACTACACGTGTAGACATTATGTAAGAGGAAAACGTTCCACCACAGCAAATTAAATTCACCTATTCATTATTAACAAAACAGACTGCAGAACAAGGCAGGGCAAATTAAAGACTAAAGCTACTGATTTTGCAATGAGCTACACAATGTCCTCTTTATAATGCAAAATACTGTAGAAACAGATCCTAAACAGTAATTTTTCTAGATATACAGTGCTCACCTCTGAAAAGCAGACCTAAAATATGTCATTCGTTTCCAGCAGCAAGCATCGATACCTTTAAATAAGGTGGAAAAAACTTCTTTCATGCTTATGACTTGATGTTAGATTTCTGAGCACATTTCAGCAATAGTGAAGTGGCTGGAGTTTCCAACAGTTGCCTTAAGTAAGTCTGCTTGCACATTTTACGCCAGGTTTTCAAACACACAAATTCTATTCCTTCCTACAAACAGCACGTCACTGATAAAGCCTGTGTAGCATCAACGAAACAGCTGTAAACACAGCCCAGCTCAGCCTAAGCCCATCTCAAAACAGTAGCTAACAGTATCTACAACATGCCAGGCACTGTTTCCAAAATAAAGCACCCAATGCAGCAGACCCAAGCTCATGATTTTTGAGCAGCTGGTCTGATTAAAGGGGCTACTACCCCAATTCAGCCCATTACAGCCTCCACAGCTCTGCCAATGGAAGACATCACATCAGCACTCTCCAGCCCAGCTAACAGCTTGTCCATTAGCTCAGGCTATCTTCACCAGCTGCTAAACTAGCCAGACTGACTTGGCCTAATATGGATTAAGGAACATTCACACAAGCACTATGGCAAGCGGAACTCTGTGGAGGTAAGATGTAAGGCACAGCTAAAAAGTGCCAGTGACAACAGAGGTGGCAAAATTATCTTTAGTTGGCAGAATAGCATTCAAAAGACAGCATCCACCCATTTGTAAAGATACCGAACCTCTTTAGGCTGCACAAGTTACCTCAGTGCACTGACCTCACATCAGAACACTCAAAAGTACTGTCAGTAATCTATAGATGAAAGAAAAGTTAGGGAGGACAATGCAGTCCTCACGACTGCAGTGTCTGAAAATATTTAAAATAATAATAAAAAAGATCTATAGTAGTTCCCTTGTCCATTACATATGAAATATCATAAAAAGTTGTTTAAAAAAAAAAAAGAGGTACCTGATATTAGTTAAAACTTCCAGATTTAAAAGATAATTCAGCACCATCTCCCAAGCAAGTAACAAGTATTCAGACTAAATTTGACAAACTGAGTTTCTAGTCACATTCATGAAGTAGATGTTTGCACAGGATTAAGGTTTATGAGTTTTAACATCCATTTACTATTTCCCAATAGAAGTCCAAACTGGTTTTAAAAAGTTACACATCAACTACACCAAAAAAATAAAATAAAAAAAATCTTTATTTGGCACCAAATCTGAAATTCTGAGTAAAGATCTACTAAAACACTGCATAATGCCCTACCTCCGTTTGAAATATTTGTATCAATGACTGTGCCAAGGAACTACTACAATTGCTTTAGCCATGACTACAATAAACTCTTACTAAGCCTTTTCAGTTTGCTTACATTATGCTGCGAGCACTGTCAGAAACACTGCTTTGTACCTAAGCAGCACGCAGCTATGACTCACATGCACAGCTCTGAACAGAGCCCATGTGCACACTCCTCTGCAGTCCCTGCAAGATGTTTACCCACCTCTGCTATAGAACTGCACTAGTAGGAAGCAGAAATACGCATAGAACGTAGACAGGGAAGGTTTTATGGCGCAACCTTTACACTTCTCCAAATCCTCTTCCTGTACCACTGCAGGCTGATGTCTTTTATCAAAAGTTTTATTTTTAGTTCTTAAAAAAATGAAAACTAGAACATTGCTTTAATCAGACCTGCTCCGTATCACATATTAGATAACTAAAACCACACACCAGGCTTCTCAACTATGGTATGCTAAATACTCATTGCTATCGTATTGCAGCTGCCAAACTCATACATATAGTAAAATGCTAAATCATGTATTGAAGCAGGTCACCTTCCCTTGAGGTTAAAACCAGCCACTTAGTCTGCTAGGTCTTAGGCAAAGTGATTTCATACTGAAAACAAAAATAGTGGTACTGTCCAGCTGCACAGGACAATACATGTGGGGGGCATCCATGTTTCACAGTTGGCTGTTTCCAGCTGTCACAAAACATGACCCAAGCAAAGGAATGCTTTGAGTTAAAAATGTGCCTATTCTTGGAAGAGCTGTGTACACAATTCAACACACAGACACTGGCAATCTTAGCTTTATGCAGCATAATAGAACAGAAAAATGCATGCACAACCATATGTACTCTCCACAACTCATTACTTCTAAACTTACCAGGTCTTTTCCTGGCTCTCTCATGCCCTAGTTGTCCTAGGTCATTGCATCCACACGTGTAAACAGTCCCGTCATCCAAGACAAAAACTGTATGTCTCAGTCCACACCCTACATCTCTGATCCTTTTATTTAGGAAAAAGTCACTTCTTCTGGGTTCTAAAACAATCTCTTCATCAATTCCACCCAATCCAAGCTGTCCAAAAGATGCATTTCCCCAGCACAACATGGTTATGCTTCTCTTGATCACAGAGATTTTTCAACTTCACTTTTCCAGATTATCCCTTCTGTGTAGCTGTTAAAATAAATAAAAAAAAAAAAGGGGGGGGGGGGGGGGGAAGTAGAGTTTTTCAGTATTGTCCCTAACATCTATGTTATCTAGCATGTAATCCATAAATTCACTTTTCCTACACCAATACACTGAAACACTGAAAATTTTTACGGAGCATGATTTACTAGGTTTGGACATTATTTACATTAGCTGCCATAAAATGCTTTCCTTCACTTTTCAGATAAGCTTTTAAGGTGTGCAAGTCCCTGGTTTTGTAAAATTTTATTTCAAAAACTTGAAAATATCATTCTTTGTAAGGCTTCCCCAATCCAGACCTGCAGAAATAACAGTCATGACCACCTCTAGACAATAGAAATTACCTCAAATATCATTTAGGCAAACAGAACAAGTTAGTTTCTTTATATAAGGAGCTGCATCACTCCAGAGAGCATTGCCTTGAGAGCATTCCCAAAAACAACACTTGACTCAATGCTTGGAAAAAATTGGTCAGCTCTGATCAATTCAGTTATACAACACGAAGAGTAGTATGATGTGTCAATCATTGCATTTAAAAAACTATGAGTCAACTCAAGTTGCAATTTGAAGTACACAGTTAAAGCTCAAATCCCTAGTATTGCACTGCAATCACACAGGCTATAGCTTCAGAGTTACTCTGCAGCAACAGGAGACCACATATACTAACTCCCAACTCTAAATTACAATTACCAGCATTTGTGCTGACAGACTCTACCTATGTGGAAAGGACCCAAAGCTACATTTCTTTTTCTTTTTCAGTATGGCAGACAATGAAAAATCTATGTTTATACTATTACTTATACTATCTTCACAACACTTTAAGTTTCCCCATACTTTCAGAGCAACTTAAAAAGCACAACTGCTAGAAATAATTGTCTGTGGCCATTATTTGGAAGGCATAAATGATGGCAGGTGGAATACAATGCACTACACATGTACTGTCTTACATTCTGCAGGATCATAACATGTATAAGCCATCTAAATACAAAACTACTCAAAGAAGCCAGCTGTCAGTGAACACTTCAGTGTTACACAAACCAAAAGAGGACACGATTCTTGCTAGCACACCACCACTTTTCTCTGCAAAAGTGAAAACGCAAGTAAACAAGATGCCAATTTTTGTGGCCTCATAAAAGAAAAACAAATCTGTCAAGAGCTTAAAATATACTACATTCTTTTTACCTATCTCAGATGATGACGCATGATCAAATATTTCCCTAGCTATCACTAGCTATATCCTACCACATTCAGAAGGGGACATCAAAATGAAGACATCTTCGGCTAAGACATTGCTACACCATCGCAAATGTCACACATCTGTAGCAGTAACTGCAATGAAAGCTTCAACCTGCAACACAAGAAGGTAGAAGAGATCCATAATTTTAGCGCATCAAGGTTTCCATCATCAAGATTTAGCTCCATCTCCAGCAGGGTAAGAAAAGTTATTTTCTGTTGAAACACGTATTTCCATAGGCAGTGGGGGGTTTGTTTCGCTTGTTTCTTTTAAGAGCCAGTAGCCAAGTAAGTTTTGTACTTTGCTCTCAAATCATGGCAGTATTTTATCCCTTTGTGTAGTCATGAAAGCTAAGTCACGCTGTCAACTGCTGGATACTACCATGCGTGACGTCAAAAGCCGCCCAATGCCGACTCTGCAAACAGAAGGGAAACCACCCAACTCATTCTCTACCAACAAACACAGGAGGCGAGCGGAACCACCCCACTCAATTTCTATCAGCAGAATGCGAGTAACTGCGCTGCAGGAAGGGTCTGGACGCTTCCCGCAGGCTGTGCCATCGCTCTCGTTGTGCTCAGGCACTGAAGCGCTCCTAAAGCGCCCCGGCCAAGGGCTGCCCGCCCGGAGGGACCGACGGCTGCATGCACCGCACGCTCCTGTCCGCTCCTCCTGCCCCTTCGAACGGGACGCCGCCCGCCGCCGCCGACATACAGCCACTGCAGTAGGGGCTGAACGGCTCTACTCTTCTCGGGGCACAGATTTGCCAGCCACCAGAGAGCTCGCCCGGCGGTCCAGGGAGCACGGCGGGGGCGGCCCCGGCGGAGTAGAACGGGCCGGCGGCGACCGAAGCAGGGCCTCCGCTCCTTAAGACGGGGGCGGCGCTAGGCGCCGAGCTCCTCTCAGCGCCCCACAGCTGCTCAGTGCTGTCGCCCGTAACGGTCCTAACCGCCCCAGCCCACCGGCCGCTCCCGTGGCTGTCCTCTCGCCCCGCAGGCACCGCCGCTCCTCCCGCCTCGCTCCCACAGCGCCGTCCCACCGCTCCCGCCGTGCGGGCCGAGCGCGGCCCCGTGCTCTTTCCCGTTCGTCTCGCGGAGCCGAAGGTGAGGCAGCGCCCGGGGCCGAAGAGGTCTGGCAGCAGCGAGCCGTCCGACTCGCTCCACCCGGCCCCACTAGGCCGCGCCCAAGCCCGGCTCGCCCGCTGCAGGCACTCACCGGCCACCGCGAGGGCGTGAGCAGTCCCAGCGCAGCGCGCTGACAGGGCCCGGCCGCCACTCCTGCGCAGGCGCGGACTCGGCAGGCGGGGCCGCCGCGCGCCCTCCCCAGCCTCGTGGCCAGGGGCGGTGACGCAGAGGCGGCGCGGTGTGACGTCAGCGTGGATTTCGGCGACGGGGCACCGACGGCCGGGCTGTCAGTGGAGGCTCTCAGCGGCCCGCGCCTATACCGTGCTGTTCTCGGGTCCAGGCGACCGCCAAGGGTGGAGGCGCTCTGGGGAGGTGACGCTACATGGGTCCCCAGCAACGCTGGGGCGGAGGTCACGGTTGGAGTCATCATGTGGCTTCGGTTCCCGCCGCTGGGCTGTTGAGGCTAAGCGAGAAACCGGTAACAGGAAATTTAGGATGGCCGTGAAGTGATGGGTGGTGGAGCGGTGCCTGCGTCTCCCCAGTGCGCCTCCTGGGAGACAGCAGAGCTGGCTACAGGAGGGTGCCCAACCCGGGGTGTTGACTGCAGCTGAACGGATCTGTGGCTCGGGATAGGTGACATATAAAATACGTAAGCTTTAAATCGCTGTGAGGGAGAAGTGTTTTAAATTCAAGAGTTAAAAAAAAAATCAGTACATTTTGATCCACTCCTTCCACATTGGCTGAGAAGAGGTCTCCATGATGCCATGTTTTTTCATCCTTGCACTGTGGCTGAGACCTTGCACCATGTTGCTGTTCCTGTCTGCGGAGATCTGCAGAAGCCTCTGCTTGATCTCCGAGGGTACGAAAGGAATGATAAAAGTGACTGGGAAGGAACTGGATCCACCGAGGAGAAGCAGAAACACACTGTTCTTATGTTCACTGGTCTACAATTACCTGTCATTAACTTCTGACCCAAGGGGCTCCTTCCCCGAGCGTGATCCTGACGACGCGGCGGTAGGCAGCAGTGTCAGCACCGACCCTGCCGTTGGCTTCTCTGGCTCAGGAGCAGGGCGGCCTGAGGGTCTTCTCTCTGTCTTCGGGGTTCTGCATTCTCTCAAGTCTCAGCATGCACAAGACGGGCATGTTTGTTTCACTGCACATTTCTCTCTAGTGGAGCAACTAAAGAGAAGCTTACATGATAAACACATTTTTTTGCCTTTTCTGATGATTTTCCTCAGTGCTGGGAGGACAGTCCATTGCAATTTATCTAAGTGGAACAGGTTAGGAATACAAATGCAGCTTTGTTATTTAGCAAGCTCACTGTAGCAGCTCTGCCACCTACTTTTATGTAGGTCAGGAAGGCCAGCCAGGCCCTGGTGTGCTTCACAGTGAGTGGTTTTGCAAACTATGGATAAGAAATGTGACGTGTTTGCTGTCATTTTGCCCTGTAAAGGAAAGCATTTGAGAAAACCCTACAAATGGCATGTCAAGACCATTAAATGCTTCTTTGTGTACCTAAATAGGTAAGATTGTGCACGACTCCTCAGGACTTATAGGTTTAACAGTAAAGATCCAAACCAGAAATAAATTCATGCACAGAGATGGATGAGATGGCTGCATGGCTGGCAAAAAGGCTATGTGGTGCAGTACTTTTCAGGGTCGCAAAACCTCAAGTTTGTTACTTAAAGGGCAGATGTGTTTTGTCTTTTTCCTATTCCACATATGAGAATGGAAGGCTAGTAGTGGCTGTTACATGCAGCAAACGGAGGAAACCATTTTGTTTCTGAAGTAGATTTGAGTCATTCATTGTGCAGTGTGTCCTCTGACCAGCGTGTGGGGATATGTGCATGTACTTGAAGAGAGGATGACGTGCCCAGTACAATTTTTGTGCAGAAAATAAGGTATTTTGCTATAACTGCCCTAAAGCATTAAATAAGAAATATAAAAAGCAAGAAACAATATAAAATATTGCACAAAGCACAGCTTGCCTGGGTAACAAACATAGCTATCTTATTTAGGAGAATTATTTTAGTCCTAAAATCAGATTACTGTAAGTTAAATAATTCAAATGTGTCTTCAAGCAAAGTATAAGCCATATTTTCATTCCACTTACTACCTATCTTAGCAGGATTTTCTTTTCTGTGCTAGTAAAGTAATATCCTACCTGTCTTAATGCCTTGAGAAAACGCTTTCCTTCATGAGGTTGAAGGTACACAGGAGGCAGTAGAAAGAGAGTACCTGCTCTTACATATCACTTCTTGGACTCCCTGCCACTCAGTACAACCAATCCTGCATTAAATCTGCCAAAATATGGCTCTGTAGGTGCAGCAATCAAGAGAACTGTGGCTGAGCAAGCCTGCATCTTAAAGTTCATATGTCCATTCCAGCACTGTAAACAACCCCAGTATTTTGCAGTGATGCAAAATCCAGTGAGAACAAGGAGTATCCATCTGGTTAACTTCAGGGAAGGGATTTTTTCCTTCCAAGTGCCTTAGCACAGAGGGTTTCCTGTTACAATTATGGTCTTAGGGATGGTCACAACAAGCAGGAAACTATTTTCAGTTGCCCTGCTATTATTAAAATAGCAATGCTTGGCTACTGCCTGGTGATTGCTGTCAGCACAATGGTGGCTTTTAACATGTACCCCAGTTAATATAAAAATGAAAAAATCATCTAGTCTTAACTAATGTATACTTTATGCTTTCTTACTGGCAAACAGCTGTCGGTTAATCCACATGTTTTTGAAGGCTACAGTGTTACAGCATGAAACTTTCTGTATAGCTCATAACCAGGACTGACTCTGCTCTCTGCCTCTGTTTTCTCCTGGCAACTGTCAGTACCTTCTTTATCAACATGAATTCCTCATTTCAAACCCCTTTGTTTTACAGCTTGATGTGTCACCGACTGCAGAAAATAAAAGTGGGTGTCCAGAACAGCTGATACCGTGAAATTAAGAGAGGTCAGCATTTTGCTGTGAGAAATTACTAACCTTTGTGTGAAGTCTTTGTGGAATATTCTTCATTTAGACAAAGGAAAGGCTTTAGAATGCAAATAGCCTTACAAACAAGGTGTGGTCAAACCCTTTTATGCTATTTCAGTTTGATATTTTATCCTTACATTCTTCACAGTATCAGTATTTGGATGTAAGTAATTAATGAAAGTGCCAACATAGACAGGCAGACGTAACTCACACACACAAAGTACATGTTTTATATGTTCTGCTACTTGATAGCTGAGCCTGTTCTGGTTCTGTTTGCCCATCCTGCATGATTCTGGTTAGTTAAATGCTAGTTAGTTAATTATTAACTGATGGCAATATGGTGAAAAAAAAATGAACTGGTTTTGACCTGTTTGTGAAAGTAAATCACTGTATAAATACAAGTAAATCACTGTATAAGTACTGAATTGTTCTGTATCTGACTTGAGGCACCTCATTAAGGGAGCTATTTAAGGGTAAGCAGAGTCAAAAACCTACAACATCCCATTCCCTCATCCTTTCAGGCCACAAAATGTGGCTGAAATAAGCAAAAGGATGGCGGATGTGACAAAAATGGAAATGCAGCGAGGACAAGGATGAATTCTGGACAGAAACACTACAGTGAAGGAAACAAGCTGACCTTTATTTTAAGTATGAAGCTCTTGTGCTCACAAGCTCCTGTGGATCCGATATCCCCAAGCCCACACAAATTGTAGCTGGCACCCAGAGTGACCACTTTATATCATGGCAGAAACCAAACAAGTGCCCAGGCACCTGCAGGTTGGAGCTGAAGATACTGAACATTTCTGAGCACCCTACACAGAGGGTTGGGAGTGAAGCCACTCCTCACATATGGCCCCCTATCCTCCCACTGCGGTGACGCTTCACACTGTTACCTGACTTTTTCTGTTACAAATAGATCAGCAGGCCAGGTGCTAACTGAACAACAGTAAATTCCCATGTAATCTCTTGAGGTTTTTGACTTAAGTGTCAAATGCTGAGAGACCAGTTCTCATGTCATTAAACTGGGCTTTAGCTCAGGCTGAAATAGATCTTTGATTTCAAAGGTTTAGTCCTACAGGAATCCAAGATCAATACTCAAGCCATTTCTGCCTGCAGAGACCATTTTAAGGATACATCGAACCTCAGCTTATAAAATAGCAGCTCCAAGTGGTGCCACATGCTGCTGATTCTGACATGACACTGTGTCTTTGCATGGCAGGATGATGAAGCACCCTAAAATTAGCCTTCTTACTATTTTGTGAAGAGCAGGCAGAAAGGTAGCAGCATGAACAGAGGAGAACAAAGCAGCCCAGGAGAGGACCAGGACTGAGGCTAACACACAGGCTAATCACAACACTTCATGGTGAGCACCCTCGGCTTCTTTACAGATTTCCATGTTGGATTGTTTAGTGTCATTTCTTAAGCCAAGCACAGGGGGGCCTGACTGGGAAAGAGAAAGGTGCTTCTATAAACAGGGATAGGGTGGAGGGATCTCTTCTCTCAGGGTTGTTGGGAGACAGCAGAAGGGAAAACTAACAGTGAAAATTTCACATATTTCTCAGAGGTGTGCTGGGAGCTGGCATTTAATTCACAGAATCAAGTTTGTTGTTAATGGAAAGAACTGGGAATGGAAGGAAAAATAGTGCTGGCACCAAAACCAGAAACACCCCAGTAAAGCTCCCTCTCCGTTGAACTAGACTGATTTTTTTCCTGATAGTCAGCTTTTTCTCCACCCCATTTCTTAAGTGATTAAGTCCTTGGATTTACAAGAAGAGTTCAGAGAAAAAAAAAAATCTTCTAAGTAGTAGGAATATAGGCATAAATGTGTTTGGATATGGGAACAGAGATAGTGAAGGAAAAAGTCATAGATCAGAATAATGATTGCAGATGAGCAGGGGGAAAAAGAACTGTAAGGAAGTATTTGAATGTCAGAGGGCACAATAGGTGTGAATGAAGTGGATGTTAGGGTTGATTGCTAGGAGAGGAAAGGACACAGCATGTATCTTTAGGAGGCAGAGGACTGTGCCATCAGCTGGGTGTGGCAGCCTGTGGCCCTGTGCCTTAACAATTCTCGGGACATGCTGTTTTCTCTGTTTCTGTGATAGGACTGCAAAAAAATAGCTGGGAACAAAATAAGTCTGAGGAGTAAACTGTGACCAATATGTTCAAACTACATCCATTTTTTTCTGCTATTACTTAAAACCTAGGGTCTGTTTTTCAAGAAAGATATTTCTGTTTAGTATAGGACGGCAGCTTTTGTGATTTAATTCAGAATAAGAGTCAGGATTGTACAGATATTACTGAAACACAGAGGGGCATGATACTGTGAGATCTATTTTGGTGCAGTTAGCAACTGATAGGTATTTGGTATAGCATGGATTGAAATGTGGTGTGAATCAGTGCCATTTTTATCAACTACAGCACAGGACATCTCTACTCAAAGAGTGGATTAAATAGACCCAGTGGACAAAGACACTTGGACAAATGGAAAATTAGATCTCTCTTGCAGAAGTTGTTAAGGAGCTCCACAGACATTATATGTGAGCAGTCAGAGCTTGAAGTCCTTGGGTGACTGTAACTCTGAATTTCCTATGGTATGGTGTTAAGTCTTTGCATTGGAATAAAGTATTTAAACTAAATTAACAAGTTTTTACTTTGGAGATAGAAGGAAAGTGAGCTGTATGAGATAAGCAATCAAATCCTCCCAACTGGGAAAAATGAAGTCACTGCTGCTATCTACACACAATCCCTGTGCAGAGAAATTTACTGACTCCTTGTATTCCCAGAGATCTCCTATACCAATAGTTACTGAGCACCCATTTAGGGATGAAAAATTGCCACAAACTTGTCATCATTTGTGTCTGTTTAGGGACATTGTGCAAAATGCTGACAGTCTTCTTGCTGGTTTATTAATAGGAGTGATTTAGAAGCTCTTCTCTCCAGAAAATCTTGAGGCAATGTTTATGGGATGGTGTTTCTTTATTTGGTCTAGCAGCATACAGAAAATTGTTACAATTTAGAATGTCAAGCTTGTGAAGGAATTGCCAAAGCAACTGTGTATCATTTGGAAGCAGAAACAGTAGAGCAGCCACCTGTGCCAAACCTCCATTGCATTCAGCTAGCTTTTTATTCTTGGATAGGGAGGGAGGTAGCAATGATTCATCACCTATGTCTGACTGATGAAAACTTTCTCGTTACCAATGTCAGTAAGCCGCTAGGACACCATGAAATAGGATCACTGAACCCAATCAGAAATGGTCGTTTGACAGGTACTGGTTAGTCCCCACTTAACACATATGCATTTACTTCTATAAAAGAACACAGGGCTATTTCCAGCTTCTGCATAGTGTTCTAGAGCAGCAGAATTACTGTTAAACATACACAAACATAAATCTGAGAGTAGTCTTAGGGGTAAGATCCCTGAGAGTCAAGACAGATTGTTCCTGACACTGTCTCAGGAAGAGAAACAGCATTTCCACAATATCTAACCAAGACATAGCAGCTTCTGTTCACCTCATGACCCAGTGGACACATGCAAACCCAGACAGATTCCCAGCAGGAAAACCATCTTGAAACTGCAGTTTCATCAGAAAACACTCCCATAACATTTTTTAGCCAATAGACGTGAAAAAAATGTTGTGCTCGATGTGATCAGATAATTCCAAATGCAAACAATTCAGTACAAACAATATTGTATGCTTTTAAGCTTATAACAAACTCAACTAGGCAAATTGGCTGTTTAACAGACAGTATCGATATTACAAATTAAATTGCATTAAGTAGCATGAAAGGATATTTTTAATAAAATAAAATTAAAAGAAAAAGCTTATTTGGCCTTATAGCCAAGTGATTGCTCTGTAACAAACAGCATTAGGATCAAACATCAGTTCTCCTTACATATGATCTTTACTTTTCCTGTCCTCTTACTCAAGTTTGACCCTCTAAATATTTCATCACCATTATAAACCTGTTTGTGCTATGTTCTGAGTTTATAATAATAACCATAAACATTAAACCAGTCTGTTCATAGCTATAATAATCCACCTGGCTTCCCTGCAGAATTATATTGGACACAAACATAGAAGCCTTTTGTTTATAGTCATCATTTCCAATGAGTTGTATCAGCAGTGATTTCAGAAATCTAGGCTTTAGCATTAAAATATCTGCATATTTTCAACTCAGATTTATGAAAGTTATCTTTTGGCTAAGATTCAGGTTAGAAAAGTTAATAGCAGTACCATTTTAAAGCCTTCACTTGAAAACTTCCCACAATTTTACAGCTAATTTTGACTGGATGCAGAACTCATTATTTGCCTAAGTAACCACAAAAGAAATACTGTTGTTATCTTAGTTTTCCTGGCGTTTTCTAACAAAGCCACAGCAAGTTGAAAGAAATACCATCTGACAAATAGAATTACAATATTTTTAAATACACTTTAAATGTACATATTTTTAATGACATTTAAAAGCTCAAGAATTACCAAATTATGGTTTTAGCTATATTTCAGGAAGCTTACAATATTTTTCATATTTGGGAAATTAAATACTCAAATAACATACTTGTCCCTGCCATTACTTATTTGGACATACAGTGACCAACATAAATAGAATAAACCCAAAAATTAATACAGTAATCAGCACATATTTTCCAATGTAAATACTTGGCTGCATCTCAGAATCTAGATGACAGTGTTCGTCACAACTCTGTAGAAGAACTAAAGGTCTTCTCTTACACCACATGAATAGAGGACAAGTGTTTCAAGATTAGAAAAACTTTCCTAAGTTTTTCAAAATGGGAAAGGAAGCAATGCTACTTAGAGCACTGTTATCCCTCCTTGATAGTTTCAGTGCTACAATCAAAAGGATCCCATGGGAGTGCACAAAAGTAGGCATATCTGCAAGGTTGAGACTAGTATTAGAGGCCTCATTCTTAGAATCAAATCACTCATTGGTTCTTAAATTTTAAACTTCATTATCTTCACTAAAGCTGAGAAAACTCTGGAAGTTCTTCCCACTGAGTCATTTGTCCTCCCTGGACAGTAAGTCAAACTCATCATTTTCCCTGCTTCCCTTTCCTCTAGGTCAGACCTTCAGACAGTAAGTTGTAATTCTAAATGAAAGTCAATGGAACTAATACCAATTAAAACTAGCTAAGTCTCAAAATCCACACCTGAGTGTGTCAAGTATAAAAAAAAACATGCAGTGCAGTCAGCAAACTGAAATGCATTTCATGTAAACTCTGTCCATCACAGCATGATACCAGCAGTGCTGCCTTCCTGCTCCAGCCCCTAGTTTAGCTTCTCTATTCACTCAAACATCTTAAATCGTCTTCAACAACTCAGTGCACAACAAAAACAAATCTGCTCTATTCAGAAGGAACAGTTTTCATGTACAATACCCATGGATTATGAACATTATGGATGAGACTTTCTAAAGTGTATCTCTTCAAAATACGGATTTCGATTTTTTAAAAGGTGAGTGAAAATTTAGGTGGCTGCCTCTGGTCAATCCAGTCTCAAAGCCTTGACCAATATGAAGATATGTAAACTGCCCGAATTAGAATATACAACTGGGTCCACAAACATAACTCCTTAGCTTTTCAAAACTGTGTAGGAAAATCGAAAGTTTATATCTTTTAACTACTTAATGAAAGCATAGACAAGGCCTTCCTATCTTCTCTTTGAATTTCTAAGCTAGTAAATATACCTTTATAAAACCAATGTTTTCTTGCTTTACCATGTTGTCATGATTTAACATTAAGCATATACTTTAAGAGCATTATGTCTAAAAAGAAGTTCAAATAGTTTCCACAGCTCCACACCACCAATTAAGCATGCCAAAAAAGGTTTTGTTGTGATTTAAAAGACCTTTACTAATCAAGTTAAATGAAAAATACTTACCATAATATTAGCATTTTCTTTCAGAGTGTCACAGTTTGGAGCCTTCCAATATTCTTCCTTATCTAAAAGAAAAGAAAAGAAAAATTAAGTAGGACATTTTAAAGGCATTTTCAAAGGCACCTTCTATTGCTTAAAGTAGTATTTTGACTGTTCGGAAATTACAGAGTTCTGGAGACTGACAACTGCATAAGCAGAGCCACTGGCTTGAATGTGGCCTGGAAAAGCAGTTGTAAACATTTTTTAAGTGATTTGTTTGAAATTAATTAGAGGATTTACTTAGTTTCCTGAAAAAGCTGGGTCTTCCTCTATTCCTCCCTTTCTCTGTCTTGCATACTTGTGTAAAAGTCATGTTTGGCATAGTTAACAATCTGCATGGCTAGCCAGAATGGGCAGTACCCCCTTTCCCTGCTCTGAGGTTATTTTCTGGGTCATGATCCTTCCTTTGGTAAGTGAGCTCACATTATCTGATTATCACTTGTTCCTTAGCTAGACAGAGTGACTCTGACACTACTCCTTTACTTTAAAACTGATTCTGTCAGTAAAGTTGTATTGTAAACAAATGGGGCTTTTAAAGCTTCATCAGTATCTATAGAAACAAGTTTTGCAGCGCATCTTCATACACATTTTTACTGTTACAATATAAGTCAGTGTAAAATTACAATTAAAAAAATAAAAGCAACATTTAAAGCAGGAAGGTGACTCAGTGGCCTGAGGGTAGGCGTTCCAGAGGGATGAGGCATGGTAAGTGCCAGAGTCATCAGGAGGGGCTGGTAAACTGATCTCAAGTGTGGAGAGTAAGGTGACACACTAAAGTGCTGGCAAAACAGTAGCTATTTATTAAATCAGCCACCTACTGAAATTCAGAGTTTGGGAATGATAGCTTAGTTATGTTTTTGTTACAGAGTGGCACTTTTTTACTACAAAGGAGGAAAATTTTATAGCTGTAGAACTTGCCCAGAAGCTGTTTTCTTCCCTTGGCTGTACAGTCAGAGAGCTGGGCATTCAGTGCTTTCTGATCACTGTACACAGGGGGTCAAATAATAGCAGCTAGCACTCCTGCTCCTAGCTACAAACTGACAATATGATTCCCCAAAGACCCCACAGTCTATTTCTGCATTTTATTTGTTGGCGCAAAGACTGCCATGCTTTTCTGCTACAACCATGTGGCAAGATGATTGGTTCCCTGTAAGCAGGGAGCTGCTGTGGCCCTTCAGACTGACCAATTCTCAGTTCATCCTGTTGCACCATTGCAATATACTGTACAAAGTCTCTCCTCTCCATGGAGAATGCGTCTCATATTTTAGCCAACTGTTCTTAAACTGTGCTCTCCTGCTCCCTAATCCAAGCATGTCGAGTTCTTGTCTTTAATTAGCTCCTGTAGACATCTCACTGAACTATGAAGTTGCTGTCTTCCCAACCTTATCCCAGGCCTGGCTAGTTGAGGTGATCCAACAACCACAAGTTCAGAGATGATCTAACTGCCATGTACACCACTAGGAAACCCCTGACACTCTAATCTGAGTGTGCTTGGAAAGCAAGTAGGCTCACAAAATTAGTTTTTAAATGTTGACTTCCCATGAATGCCCTTTCTTTGTTACTTCTGGCAACTATCCTTTGACACATTCTTATTAGGGGTGTATCTCGTATAATCTTGACACCTAAGTTATTGAATGTCATGTTGTATTAAAATTCTGTCTAGAGCTGATATTCTTTACACCTCTAGTTGTCTGTAACAGGAGTGGAAGCCTCTGGTGCTCAAAACACCAGACATTCAGTCTGGGTTTGATTACTCTGAAATCCTAAAGGTTCTGATCTGTGCTACCATTAGGCTGAGATGCCTCAGGCTCCTGCCGGCCACCTGGCTCTTGCTGTAGGCCTAAGAACATCTGATGTAAACCAAAGAAACAGACTGGAAAGCCACTATACTTCCGACTATGTTTTCCTCATTACCATGCAACTCACAGTAATCAGCTTACCACAAACAACAATCAGACTTACTTTGCTCTTGATGTTAAAAGCACTTACAGGTGGGCTCTTAGTGAAGTCTCTCAGCTTTTTAAGGGTTTTAGCATTTCTTTGTAAGTAGCCTGCATGAAATTCTGCACTCTGTTCTAAATGTGCAATGCCATTTAAGTGATAATAAGGACTGCACTGTAAATCTGTTTTGACAAATATGGAATTGGAAATAGAAACTGTGTAGTTACAAAACACAACTCACTAGACTGACTCTTAATCCACTTTTAAAAATACAATCCATAATGTGGTGTTGTGTTAATCTCAACCCCAAGTCAAAAGCATTCATATGTACGACCCTGTCTCAGGACCACAGTGGTTAACAAAGGCAGATAGTGTAGATGTCAGCTCTGCTTAAAAGCAAGCATAGAAACAGCGACTGTGAGAAAAAATATAAAAATTCCATTACAATAAAAAAAGATAAGTTCAAATAATCAAAAGTACATAAAGTATCTTTCACTTCAGTAATGTAACTATTTCCTTTCCCTTTAGATTTAAGTTAGAATGTACTTCCACTCTTTGTACCAGTCCTTCTGACACCCGATTCAGTTGGTATTACTCATGATTACAAACGTCCTTTTTAGATGTTTGGAGATGTATGTTCTGAAGAAGCCAGGTAAAATGGATAGATCTGTACCTACTAGGGTATAACCCTCTTTCATCTGAAGAATAAATTAGACAAGCCTCAAAAAGGGGAAAAGCAAAACCCAGAAAAGAACATCAGAAGTACAAACCTGTGTCTGGCTTAGTGCCCTCTCTTGCATATACTCTCAGAAAACCAAGTCCATTGTTGTATCAGCTACAGCAAGATTGAGCAAACTTGTACCATCATCAGGCTGAGTTGGAGACCTGAAACAGCACTGCAAAGTTAGTTTTGTCTACTAAGCCAGGTTCTTGTTAAAAACAAGAAGGAAAGACATGAAAGACAAGAAATGAAACAAGGAAATAAGAGGAGAGGGTCATCATGGGAGTGCAAATCTCACGTATCACAAAGTGTCCCAAATTAAGCAAAGACAGCAGAACTAGCATTTCCAGATCCCATTTTATGATCTGTTTTGGATTAGTCATGTCTTGCAATCAGGACAGTGAAATCCTATAGTATCGGACTGCATTCTGTCATTTCTGATGGCGTTGGGAGTAGTAAACCTGACTGTAAATCTCACACCTTACAATCAAGACGGGTTTTTGGCATCAAATCAAGCTTCCTCTTGCTTCATTTGGCCAAACCAGTTTCTGGGTTATTAATTTAAATCCATTGAGCCTACACACTTTATAGCTGAACCCTAAAGAGAAAATATCCACTTTAAAATTTGAAACCTAGCAAATAGAAAACCCCAGCTGCTTGTAGAATGTTATTGCTAGCTCTACTGTCTTCACTTAACCTGGGACACTGTGATATTGTGAGATTTGCACTCCTCATATGGCCTTCTCCTTCCCTGTCTTCTTTTATTTCCTCACTTAATTTTATGTCTTTCATTTCTTCTTTTGTAGAATGTCATTGTTTACAGATGCCCACTTAGGACAAGAATTTTCCCTACAAAAGGGAGAATGCAAGAAAACCTAATAAAATATTGGCTCTCTGGGGAACAATAAACTGTCTGTGAACAGACACTTTCTGCTAACTCTTTTGTACTTCAGGCACCTTTGTGAGCTGACCAAGTTCTTTGAAAGGCCAATATTGTACAAGATAGTATTGGTCAATGGACAATAATGCACAAGGGGAAAAGATTGTAGTTTAAAATAAGCACAGTGTCGCCCATATTTTACAGGCAGGGAATACACCACCTTAAAGAAGCTGACATTTTAACAGCTGAGTACAATTTTTTTACAAAAAAGGGATTTTACAAACCCTCTTTTACAACTGTCATCAATCACATCAATTATTTCATGTTCTGGGGATTATCTCACTGTTTTATAGAAATCTTTATAACATTTTCCAGCTGTATTGTTTCTTCTGCAACAAAGCAAAAGAGTGGTGTGTATTTTTTGCAACTGATTAATTCTGAAAAGCAAATAGATGGACTGGGAAGGACATTGGATGGAAGTGGGTGAGGACAGTACAAGAGATTGTGACTCTCTATGGATGACTGAAAGACTGATTTCATTACTGTGCTTATACCTAACTTTCTGGAAAAGTCTGACTCCTCTCCTATCCTGTGATATTTGTGACGTGAGATCATTGGCTTCATTAGAAACAGCTTCAGGCCCCATAAATTACTGGTATATTTAATGTAAATCATTAAGGAGACCAAAACATTCTGTAGTAACACTCAAGCAATCCCCACATGAGCACTGCCCTGTTAAATGATAAAGCTGTTTTGGGCTGGGTGAAACAGAATAAGCACTGAAGGAACGTCTCAACGTTACTTTTTGCGCTTTCTACAGAAAAGAGCGACTGTGTCTGTCATCCATCTGATTTGTCTCCACTTCTAAAATTAGAAAATTAGAATTTGAGCTAGTATCACACAATACCTGGCAGGCTAATGCTGAAACATGCTACATGATATCCAATTTGTACTATCTTACACAGGGTTTGCAAATCACTGCTGAACTAGCTGGGCTAGAAACACCCAGAAAATTGTTTTTAACACTTAAACAAACAAAAAAAGAAAAAAAATAATGTCTGTAATCTAAAAGGGAAACTGGGCTTGCCACTGCAGTTCAAATTTAAATATAATTCCTCAAGCAGCAACTAGTCACTGACATCACTGCTATTGTTTGAAGGTATGGAGCAACTCACTGCCCATGGAATAGGTGAGTATCACTGGGCTAGTATAACAAAGACAAAGAGTTACCTGATGAGTTACCACTGGTTGTTCAACCACTGAAACGGTCATTGCCCTGCTAAGCCTCTCTTCTGAAGTTATTGAGGTGCTTGAACATGTCCAGAGAAGGGCAACAAGGCTGGTCAGAGGCCTCGAGCGCAAANCAGCCCATT
Source organism: Ramphastos sulfuratus (assembly GCA_013399055.1). Taxonomy (NCBI): domain Eukaryota; kingdom Metazoa; phylum Chordata; class Aves; order Piciformes; family Ramphastidae; genus Ramphastos; species Ramphastos sulfuratus. The sequence goes on from WBNM01026962.1 coordinate 104,905, forward strand.
AAAGCAAACTTGTCTAGCACACTACTTCACACTTCACATTAGAAAGAAGTGAGTTCAGCCTTGGGATGAGCAAGAACAGCGGTTGGTGTGATTCAGCCCAAAGTGGGTAGTAACTCTGTGCTGCACAGGGCTCCAGAGAGATCTGCAAAATCACTGCCTCACTAGAACTTAACCACAAAGAACCTTATGGAAGCTTTCAGATAAACTTAGTGTTTTGTTTACAGAATTTTCGATAGGAATTAAAAACACTACAATTTAAAACCCTATCAGAAATTTAGGACCAATTACAAAGTCAATATTTTTGATAGCAATCTTGAATTACAGCCACAGACAAAAACCCGGTCTTGTAGAAAATCTTGTTTAGACATTGTGATATTCTCCCTCTTTTTCCAGTTTTCCTCATCTCTCCACATCTTCTCTTTGTGAGAAAGCTGTACAAACACCATCTTCCTGCTCTGTGTAATTGAAGGTCACCTGTGATAGTCACAAGAACACAAAGGCTATTGCTGCTATTGCATATATTTATAGGCAATAATAGACTGTGCTGTTGTATAGTATACTGGGATCAGAAAAAATGCAATAAAATGGGTATGCAAAATAGGGTAATTTTGTCTTTTTTTCAATACTTACACATGAAAATTAAAGACACAAATGTAATTATTATTATGATATCACTGCTTCTTCTAAAGTCTAGTCTTTGTAGACTAGACTTTTATAAAGTCCATGTGAAACCTGCAGTTATGTCTTAATGGATTTTCAAAAGCATGTATTGTAAATCAAGAGCAAATTTCTACTGCATTGTATAGTACTTACATCAGCTTAAAGGCACCATTTGTGACAGCACAGTAAGAAGTTATTATGAAATATCTGATACCAGCCTTTCTTGCTATCAGTTAGAGCCCCTTGGATGTAAGCCCCTTTGTCAGTTTTGGAGAGACAGTAGGACATGTGTTTGCTGACAGTCCAAGCACTGATTTTTCATTTCCACCGTTAGTGTATCAGTTCCACACAAACTTGCTGAAAGACCTTCATTAGACAATCTTCTTTTTTTCTTTTTTTTTTTTGGCCAATGTGATCTATAGAATGTATCAGCTGGATCTGACTCAGCTCTCTGGCCTGTCTCTTGCGGACATGTCACAACCTGTAATGTGCACATCATTGCCTATATTTTGAATCATACTGCAAACTCCTTGTATTGGTTTAAAAATTAAGCAAAGAGATGTATGAGCTGTACAATGGAAAATTCTTCCTCTGGCAGACACTGGTGGCACTTTGTAACACCCCAGAATAAGCATTCTGAGTGCTATTATGTTCTTCTGAAACAATGACAGAACAAAGGGAAGAGGACATTCGAATGAGCTTTCATTACCAGAGACACTGCCATGTGAGGAAGTACCACAGCTACTCTTGTGAGCAAAGACACCAGAATCTATCGAAACTCTTTCAGATTATGAAACACAGGAGAGCAAGTTCTGGTTATAGATGTTAGGGAATACTCCATGGTGGCATGGATTGCTGACAGAGATTGATCAGCACCAGAAGGAAGCATAATTGTGGCACACTGACTTGTGCTTCATAGGTTTCTCTGTGACTTCATCATCTTGCTCTGATTCTGCACGTGTTCCTTGACTGGTGTGGCCACACTGCACTGTTGCATCATTGATAAATTTGCATTTTCTCTAAAAATTCAGATCAAGTTCTAATGGTTGAATGAGTTAGGAAACATCACCAGAGCTACAGCACCATTTTACTTACTTACAGCAGAAACTCTCACTACTTTCATCTCCCCACAGGCACCCAGACAGCTGCTGTGTGCAAATTGACTGGAGTTGCTCTCAAGGTGGCTTGGTTTAGTCCAGTTGAGCTTAATTAAAATCAGAGCCACTTCACAAAAGACCTGTAAAAACATATTGCCAGCAAGTGTTTCTTTGTGACACGGATGCCTTTTTCCCCTGTCAGTTGCACTGCTGATGTTCACAGAATCACAGAATTAATCAGGTTGGAAAAGACCTTAGGTCATTAAGTCCAACCTATCACCTAACCCTTCTAATTAACTAAACCATGGCACTAAGTGACTCATCCAGCTTCCTTTTAAACACCTCCAGGGATGGTGACTCCACCACCTCCCTGGGCACCCTGTTCCAATGGCAAATCACTCTTTCTGTGAAAAACTTCCTAACATCCAGCCTAAACCTGCCCTGGCACAGTTTGAGACTATGTCCTTTTGTTCTGTCACTGGATGCCTGGGAGAAGATACCAAACCCCACCTGACTACAACTTCCCTTCAGGTAGTGAAGAAGGTGTTAAGTACCTCTGCCTTTTCCTCATCTCTAGTTACTACAGTTTCCTCCTTGTTCAATAAAGAGTGGAGGTTATCCTTGACCCTCTTTCTCTCAATATATTTATAAAATCATTTCTTGTTATCATTGACAGCAGTGGCCAGTCTAAGTTCTAACTGGGCTTTCGCCTCTCTAATTTTCCTCCTACACGACCTGGAAACATCCTTATTTTTTTCCTGAGGTTATGTCCCCTTCTTTCCAAAGACAAAACACTCTCTTATTTTCCCTTAATTCCTTCACAAGTCCCTTGCCCATCCAGGCTGGTTGTTTTCCCTGTCGGCTCCACTTTCAGCACATCAGGACAGCCTGTTCCTGCCCCTTCAAGATTTCTTTCTTGAAGTAGGTCCAATCTTCCTGCACTCCTTTGTTTTTAAGGGCTTTTTCCCAAGGTACACTTCGAGTTAGTTCCTTGAATAAGCTGAAGTCTGCCCTCCAAAAGTCCAGTGTAGATGTTTTGTTGATGCCCTTCCTAGCTTCACTGGTTCATCTTGGTGCAGGTGTTTTTTCTTCTATGGACTGCTTGAGGCTCAGTCTGGTTCTACGTGTATGGCTCTGTGCTGGCTCTGGGTCTTCTGGTTCTGCATTCGTCCTCTCTCTGATTCCAGCCCAATGAAATGTCAGCATCTCTCAGTTGTATGCCTTTTGTTCTAAAGTGCCATTCCTGCTCAGAACACAATTTTGAGATTTTTCCAGCTGTCTTTCATCACTATCTTCTTTTATAGGTATCTAACTAATCAGGATGCCCTGTAATACATGTCCCAAAGCTTACTGCCATCTTGCAGCTGTCAACACTATTTCCAGCACTAACCTCTAAAGCCAAAATAAACCTTTGTACATGCATAATTCTGTACTTAAGGTAGCCTGAAGAATTTATTATTCCAAACTAATTAAGCAAATAAAAACCATATGCTAGGCACATGACACTGATCTATATGTACTATGAACTGTAGCAAGCCTGCGTTCACAAGAGGAGTGCTAGTCTGCCCCAGTTATTCCAGGATAGGACATTAATTAAGCCTTGCTTCTTCTCAGAGATGTTTAAAAGAAAAAAAAATATGGTAGATCAATGTCATAAAAAAGTTACTTCTTCAGATCTTCAGGTGCCTTTTCTTCTTTATGTTCCAAGGCTATAAAACTCTCCCATACTGTACTTTAGATGGCTTCTTCCAGTCCCAGCCATAATGACAGGCTTCCTGTCAGGCTGAAGAATATGACTCCTGAAAGACAGTACAGACTTCTCATACAATTCTGTCTAATAATTGTTGTCTACTGAATAGTTATCAACCCATCTTATTTCTCAGTTACTGGTTCAGCACATCATTAATAGGATTGTATTCATTTCATTCTAACGTCTACAAAATCAAGAATTTCCCACCCATGATAGATCCTGGAGGCTTACAATTACAGTCTGGTGATCCTACTGTGGAATTAGAGCCAACTAGCTGTGTACAAAGTTCCGTTTTAAGACTCCTTCTGCTTGTAAAAGTACTTTGGGCTTTGACAGGCAAGATCTGGAAGGAATTAGTGCTTGTGTAATTTATTCTAGGACACTACGCCTTCTCCTAGGGAAGCTGATGTTCCCTTCTGCCAGCCAGCAAAGAAAAAAGGACATAAAGCTGGAGATCATGATATCTGAAAGTGTTTGTTGGGATTATTTTTTAGCGCTCAGCAGTCAAAAGCCTCAATTCAGTGTCTTCTACAAAGGCAGGAAGAGGGCCGACAGTATTTTCATGGGCTTTATGCTGTTATTTACCAACTACTGAATGTGAAATTCTCCAATGTTGGTCTCTGAAGATGACAACTCTGCAAGACCTGGAACATTTGCTGTATATGCTCTCACTTCTGGTGTTTTCTGCAAGTTTTGTCCTTGCACCACCTGCTGTTACAATGGTCAGTCAGTCTGCCACAGGAAAGGCTCAGAGCTTCTGTTACTCAATACTGTACCCTTAGCTCACTCGTTGCACAGATTATTCAACAATTTTGCAATTCAAGTATACAAAACTATCAAAGTGGAAAAGTTCTGCATTTTTTTTTTTGATTGGATTGAATAGTGCTTTGGATTGCTTAATTTTGTGTGTCATACACAAAGAGCAGTTCGCAGCTCAGCAAGACTCCATGCACATTTTATAATAGTTGCAATTCAGCAGAAGGCCATGTACAGTTATTTTACCAGACGCATCAGACTTTATTTTCATGATTCAGTTCTTGTAGCCTACAGATGTACAGATACTGTAATGTCCAAGCCACAGCAGCATGTGGTACAGTATCAACATGCAGTTCCTGTCAGCACTGTATGGCTCACATCTACTGTTACAGATATATAAAGAATACATTGGAGCTCTATTCCAGGTATAATGTTACATTAGACATCACCCCACCCACAAAATGTCAAACTTCTCCCCAGAAGTGCCTAACCTGTCCTCAGAAGAAGGGCTGCCTTCACCATGCAACTTTTCCATATCACTGAAGAGCCCACAGCACAAACTAACCCTCACAAAGTATTCTGACAGTGACAACTTCCAAAAAGAGGGACAAAAAAGAGAAAACTGCCTTCAGTGCATCAGGAAATTGTTCATAAAATAATTACCTTTACCTCTGATTTTTCACTCTATTGTGCCTCATAAAACATCTTTTTGAAGGACTACATCCCACAGGATAAACTTTCCTAGCAAAGGCGCACACTTGAAAATTTTTGTTTTGAGAGAACTGGGAGAAGGTCAAAAAGCCAGCTAATGACAACATCAGCTGTGGAGAGGCATATACATCAATTATCCACAATAAATGCATGTTAGTGATCTTTTAAAACTGAAATTGTGATGTGCATTTTTAATCAACAGTAAAGCAGCACTTTTGGTAAGCCAAACTGTTTAGAATTATAGATTATTTTCTTTAGCTGATGTATCTTCACATTTTCCAAGCGCTGTGGTAGGTTTTAGTTACTCAGGTCTTCATAGTAGCTCAAATTTACAAAACAAAATTCTATATAGTAGCAGGATTTCTCTGCATACACTTTGACTATTTCGAAATTATTCCATATATGTTTATATTACAGCTAAGTTTCATTACCTCTTTTAATTACTTAATCCCACACATTTATTTCTGTGCAATCAGTAACAAGTTTAGAAGTTCTAACTTTTTGGAGGATTTGTAGTTACAGGATTTCTGCTTTGTTGCCGTGTTTATTAACCCAAACAGTTCAAGCCAGGAATATTTTACTATTAAATCATATGTGCTTGCTGAGTTTGCCATTAGAGTTAGAAAACTTACACACCGTTCCAAGCTGATGGGTTTCCCAGTGACTGTAACCTTTGAGTTCTGATCAAAACATAAAGACAACAGCAATAACCAGTAATTTGGAGAGGCTGAAGTCTCAACCAGCTGAGGAGAGTAATACAATGACACTCCAGTGCTTCTTGGATGAATCAGCAAAAGCCACCTAAGCATCTACAGGGGCTGTTTCATCAGTGAGGACAAGGCAGTGGGTGCCCATAGGTGCTGTCAGAGCAGTGGATTCCCTGTCCAATGAGGTGGAATGCTCCGTGGGCACATGGTTTACGCTGCTCAAAATAACTTGGGACCTGCAAACTGACAAATGCTCCGGTGGTGACAGGTTGTCCAGCTTCTCACAGCCATCCTTGTAATAACGAAGGTTAACTTCCTTCACCGTATGGACTCATAGCTGCTTCTGTTCCTGAGGACTCCAAGAATTCCCTTGCTTCCTTAACTTTAATCTCACACTTCTGGATAATTATCTTCACTACTAACTGCCAGGGTTGGGCAGCAACATCTGGAGGAATTCAAAAAGGTAATGCCTCAACTCGACATTGGTCTGTATTTTGATTTTGCAGCATGGGTGCAGAAGGGTTTGTCGAGCATGGATATTTGAATGCTAATTACTGCTGGTAAGACTTATGCAGGGAATGTGTCATTTTTAAACAGACTTACTTAAATTATGCTGAGGCATGTGTGTAAGAGAAATTATGTTCTCCAGCATTCTAAAGGGCTTGAATAGTGTTGGTCGGATTCTTAAAAGCCCTGGGAGCCTGTCTGACTCCTCCAAACAGTCAGTGGAAAATTGCAGTGACCGGAAGAGTTCCTTGCTGCCACTGCATTCTTCTTCCTCCTTATTTTCCCTCCACATTCTGAAATAGTGACATTCTGGTATTCAGCTTTAAACCAAGATGCTGTCATTTAGATTTGCTTCTTAAACAAAATCAAAATGAATTTAATGTGACCCCATAGTTAAACGCTTTCTCTTTATTTATTCTGTCGTGTAAAATGACCCCACTGGCTATATTTAGTGCTGGAAGATCTGCTCTCTGGATTAATGTACACAACAGCTGCAGAAACAGTCCTGCTAGAAGGGCATAGCTCTCACCCTTGAGCTCTCACTATCTCCCTCACTCTTTTTCTCTCTCAGGAAAGTATTTGACTGTCAGTAGCAAATGTTTGGCCCAATATATTGCAACATTAAGCAGTAATCAGAAGCCCATCTTAAATTTTACAAAATAATATGTCAGCAATTGACAAGAGAACAGAGTAGCTCTAGCATTTACGTCAGTAGAATGTTATACAAATTATGCTGAAGACATAGATTACTTTATCAGGAGTTTTGTTTTGGTTCTGAGGTTTACATTGCTGAAGATGCTCTAGAATTTCAGGGTGGAAACAGTATCAGCAAATGTTAATAGAGCAATTTCATAAACTTCCACTCTTCTCCCTCTCCTACAACCCCTGAAGGTTCCTGAGGTCAGGATATTTCTTTCTTTTTGTCTTTCTCTTTTTCTTTCAGAAGCAGGCAACAAAACTAAAGAGCACTAGGAAGCATGCTAGTTCCTGTGGCTGAGCAGAATGATATTTACTTATCAGAAATTATTTATAGCCATTCAGGAGTTAGGCTTTGTATTTGACAGACTACCACAGACAAAGGAGAGCTATGTGCTCTGTACCGATTTGCTATTCCGGTGCATTCTTTAGAGATTTTACAGCAGGTCTTACTGTGGGACTGAAAGAATGTTTCTTACCAACAGCTGCGAAGAATTAGCAGTCTAGGTATATTTATAAGGAAATACAACATTGAGATGACTTGTTTAAAAGTGACACAATACCAGCAATTGAACAATGCAATGTAAATTCTAATGTACCTATTTCTATAAACAGTAATCTCCTTCAGGGACAGGCAAGTTAATTCCACCTAAAATAAATCTCATTTAAACATCACAGTTTGAAAATAGGATTCAAATGTGAAGGCTTTTGTGTTACAACATTCTTAGAGAAGACTGACAAAAAGAAACAAATACCTTGAAAGTGTGAAAAAAAGGCGCAACTGAAAAGCTTTGAGGGAATAAATGCAAGCCAGATTTCTTTTGTGTCTAATTTAAGATTTGAGTTCCCTTTTTCACTACCAACCAATATTTGTATGAAAACTGAATCTCATTTTAAAAACAAAACAGCCCAGAATTTGGAAATTACAAGGCAAAGTGTTGTGCAAATGCCACGTAGTTTGCATACCTCTGCTTTCCAGGCTTTTCCTTTGTCCAGTCTGTGCTTGTTCTGTCTGGCTGCACAAGCAGTCAGGTATCCAGCCTTCTGACACGTGTGATTCCCTTAACACTGGTGCCAAATGCACTCACAGACAAAACAAAGACTTTTGCTCAGTGTTTTAAGCTGTGCAAATTCTCATTACAGTAATTTGTTTTGTCTAGACTGAGCCCATGCAATACTCAGTGACACTGAGCGCTAAGATATAGCTTCAGTCCCACTCCAAAACTTTACAGTAGTCCTCAGCCACATGCATTTGTGGTGTTGTGTGCTGCTCACAGGTACTGTTAGCAGAAACAATAGAAATTACGTATTTTAAATCATTTGGGACACAAGTGCATTGTAGTGGATTTGCAGCTTCAGCCAGGAAGGGCTTGAGAAGTGGCATACCCACACTTGGACCAGGATAAATGGATATTGTTGCCTGTTAGTTATGTTTTCCATTGAGGACTTTTTATATATCTGGCACCAAATTGTGGAGCTCTGCTGTATCTTTTAGGCCTTTCCTATAAACTCTTTCTCATATGGTCAGTTCTTGAAGGAAACTGACTGATAGACATTGTTTGAATCAATAAAAACTTACATTGTGAGCACCTGAAGTGTGACACTCAGAACTTGTCATGACATCTGAACCCCCGGCCTTCACAGAAGGATGGAGAAGCACTCCAGGCAGGCCTTAGAGACAGCCATCGCCCATTTTCCTTTTTGATCTCCTAATTTAAAAATCAGAATATATTTAATTCAGTTTCAGTTTGACTTTATGTGGAGTTTCTTCAAGATATTGTTTACCTTGCACTTCAAGTCACTGAGAAAGCAAGGGGAACTTGAGACGCAGGTAAGAATAGGTCTCCGTTTTCACTTTGAGAACTACTATGGGATGATATTAATTACAAAGAAAGAAAAAAAGACTTTTTGTGATCAGATGAAAAAAAAACAAAACAGTAATTTAATTATATAATGAAATGCTGACAAAGTTGAAGAACTTTGAATATGCATTTTCCCTGAAGAAGAGTTGAATATTTTGTACTGCTTTGAGTGCTCAGTATTGTAATACTGAGGTCACAGGCCAGGGCATGACTCCAAGTGCACACAAACCTCTGGCTGTGTCTTCTGCACAAGGACTTGGAGAGAGGATTTATCTCATCCCATTTCTGAGATGATGAATTCCAACTTTTGTTTTTAATTTGTAGACTATGTGATTATGCTGTCAGCAGGAGAGGGAAGAGACATTAGGGACAAAATAGAGTGGTAAGGGAAGAATGCATTTCACCTCTCACATTTCTCAAACCAGAAGGACAAATATCACTGTTTGCTTGCAAAATAGGTGCTCTTAAGGCTCATTAAAGTTCCTTAAAGCAAAATAAGTGCTTTTAAGGCTTTAGCATTTGCACAGTTGAGTCTGACCCAAATGCCTGTGGGTGAAATGGTGAACACCTCCAGACAAGAGGAAGAGAATTGTGTTAGAGGAGACCAAGATCACTACCTAGTGCAGTCTAGGTAGATCCTCTGCTACAGAAATCTGGACTCAAAATATTCCCAGCTCCTAATCACTTGCTTGTGGTTTAAGATTATTTACCTAATCATCATAAAATGTTAAATGAACATGTTATGTGTAAATACAATTTATTACTTCAGCATAATATTTTTTAACTAAATATAGATTATAGATCAGTGTATATAGACAATTCAATTCAATATTCCCTTTCAAATGAAAATCCACATAGCAAGTTCAGTTAAAAAGTATTTTACAAGTAGCTTTACCAGTTAAGGTCCCAGTTCATTATCACAAGTGTTTAAAAGATGAGGCATTGTTTAACTTCAAAGCCATTAAGTTTATTACAAATAGTGACATTTCCCCATAACTCTACATAGATTTTTTTTCCCCCTTCTTTCCTCCATTTACCTTCCCTTTCTTCCCTTCCTTTTTTTTTTTCCCCCTCCTTTTCCCCCCTTCATTTTAGAAGGCAACTTTCTTTTATAGGTAACACCTTTTCTCCAAGGTTTAAGATTCAAGCTTGTAGAGAAAAAATTTGCATGTTACCTGAAAAGTGTTTACAAAATTTAACTGCATGGCATTTACAAATGGAGGGGCTGAGAGTTAGTGATTCTGTCCACAGCTACAAGTAAATCCTGGGCAGTTGCTCCAAATCTATTGTGCAATGTGTCTAAGGGCAGAAGTTGGACTATTAGAGGTTTTGTTTGCAGAAAAAGCTCTGAATCTACTTATTTTTCTGAACAGAAGCAATAGTAACTACACATCAGTTATAAGAGCAGTTAAAAAATCTGCCTTGAACAGCAAACATTTACATGAAAGCAAAGAGCTGCAAGGTGTGAAGATGTTTCAAAACACCACCACCACCATTTTTTCCCATTTCCCACTATTTTCAGAAGTATATAACAGTGAGCAAGAAACTGCTACCAGCCTCCTTTAGACTTACAGTCAAGGAGAGTTTTAAGGTCTAGATTTTATAAAATAGATTAAAGATGGAAGAAACTATATACCTAGAACATAAATATAAATTTTTTTAAATATGTTGAAAAGTATACATAAAGAAGTAGGATGTTACCTAAAACTGGACATAATCTTTAGCCTACTTGTTCTTAGAGGGACTTTGTTTCCCTCAGCAGTTGTTACATTCACAGACTTGGAGGCTCTCTGTATTCAATCATTTAATTACTTGGAAATGAGTATTTTGTTAGCTGGCTTTCTTGAATCACTACAAGGAAAGGAATTTGAAGCTGCTAATGTTTTTAAAACAGGAAAGTAAACCACCATCTGGCACACAGCTTTCTAAATACAGTTATTAAAAATATCTCAAAGCGACACACCCAAACACACAAGACTGCTAACCTTAGTCCTTTGCTCCAGCCTAACCTCTCCCGTGTCTGGAGTCTCTAGGTCTGCCTGCAGCAGCTACAGCTTGTGAGCAGGCAGCCACAGAAGCTGTAACAATTGCAACTGCTAATTGAGAATTCCTGCAAGCACCTATGAATGTGATTATGATCATTAAATGTCTGCAACACAAACTAATTGTCAGCTCGTTATCACTGTAATTCTACAGCTGAAAACCGTATAGCTGTTAGTGTTCAACAGAGTTTGGGTAAATACAATTAAATTAACAGCAAAAGGATGTAGGCTTTAATATCTGCTCAACCTTCTAGTTTCCAAACACAGGTGCTGAGCAGAGCACCTCTTGTTGAGTAAAGGCCACAAAGGTACCACTATGTAGAGGAAGTAGTAGCACTTTGCTGGTTGTTCTGACACTGGACATTCATACACAAGCAGTCTCAATAAAAACAATGGTTAACTTGAAAAGCTAGACAGGAACAACGTGCACTGAATTAAATGGTCAAATGCTTTTTGCATTGAATCTGCTATTTGCAGATAATCTCTTTATTATGGTACAGAGAAGGAGTGTTTGAAATAAATATCTTTAGGGCATCTGGCACTCAAAGATGTCTCTCACCACATAAAACAGGGGATCTGCACTTAAAATATATCTGGGATTCCCTTCAGCTTTGCTGAGATGACTCTACTGCTGTTTTGTTAGGAAAAGCTCAAATTCTTTCAGTGATGATTCAGCAATGGGTCTAACAAGACTCAAAACAAGAGGAAATGAAAGGTTTCAGGATCACACTCTTCAAGCTTCCTGCTGTGTGATTTTCTTCCCTTCCATGTAAGAATTTTCACATTCAGCCACTGCCAAAACAAACTATGGAAATTAACTCTATCTTTGTGAGTATTTTATCCCAAAGATCATCACTTGGCTAATAACATTGCCTTAAATGCAGGCTCTGGGAAACTCAAAAGGCTCATGTAATTAGGTGGCTAGCGGAAACTGACTAAGCAAACTGAAGTTCATCCAGTCAGTTTTGTTCATGGCATCCTCTGATGTCTCTCAATATAACAGGTGCCCAAAGTCACTGCTATTAGTGTTCTAGGAAAGCAGAAAACCGTTGTCCTCAATGCACTCCTTTGGTGCTGTAGTTAATGAACCAGTCAATAGTGCCGAACTGCTGATTGGCAGAGTCAGTTACCCCATTCTCAATCCTAAATAACACCAGTTCAGACCTATTATTTGCAATTCCTCCCCTTCATACTGTTTCAGTATGAGGCGGTTATTTCCAGTCTGCAAAATTATTGGTGTTTTCATTAACAACACAGATTGCTCTCTACCGTGTTTTCACTAGAGTTTGTCCTTCTTACTGCTTACACAGAGTTATCTGCAGAGTTATCTGCACTTACCTGCTCAATAGAGATATCTGCAATTACTGTATACATTTGCTAGCTCTGTGATATGGCAGCAGTGTGCCATGCACTGCCACTCACTGCCAATGCGCACGGTGGGGACCGTGGGATAACTGCTGCACAGCAATAACAACAATACTGTTCCATAGTCTCAATCAGGAAAACAGAAGGCTCAAGGCATATTAAGGCAAATTCCATGTCTCAGTCTGAGCAATCCAGAAAGTCAGGCTGAATTAAAATCAATGCTGAACTAAAGGCTAGATCTTAATTTTGGAGCTAGGAATCCCATTTTGGCTGTAGAAAGGATAAATCGTTATTAATTTTCATTAATCAAACCTGTAATAGCACAGTTGCTCCTCTGGTGATACATTTTTGCTCACTAGGAAGGTGGTTTAATAGATATTTTAGAAAATCTATTTAATACACCCTTACTGAACCTTGCTGATACTGTGAATCTGTGATACTGCTTTCTAGCCCAGAGACCCTGTCAAGCTGTATGCTTGGTGTCATTTGAACAAAAGCTATTGTCATTTGATTCTGAAATCTGCATGGCTCAGCCTACCCAGTGCTTCATTTGTTCATCAGTCCTTTGTAGGCCTTGGAGAGGATAACTTCTTGTAGAAAAGAAAAGAAAAAAAAAAAAAGAAAAGAAGAAGCTGGATGTCTTTCAAGGCATAAGTAAAGCATAATCGATGATTCTAACTGGACTGTCTGATAGCCTCACAGCAACATTTGGTAAAACACAACATCACAATATTAGAAATATCACACCATTCAAAATATCATCAAACTTCAGTAGCCAAGCACTGCCTCAAAGTGCTACATTTGACAAGTACCCAACTTTTTCCTAACAAAAAGTGGAATAAAAAGTTATCTTCTACACAAGATGAAAATAGGGAAGAGTTAGATATAATATTCTGAGCCTGGGTGAACTCTAAATAAAAATTATGACTATCTAAGGATTAAGAATTTGGCATCAGATTTATTTGCATTGATATCTTGCTTCCCGGCACAAGAAGGAGCATTCTGCTCCCTTCTACCTCTTCTGCTCTGATGACCAGAAGGAAAGAAGTTGTTTCAGCTCCTTTGCTGGGAAACTCTTGGTTTTCTCTCATTCACAACTGCCAAGTACCCTGAGAGAAGCAGAGACAGGGCTTTCAGTGATTTGCCCATTTGCTTCCTGTAAGTTCACTCAGGACTGTGACAAGTGGGCTTCGCTGTTCCATATACAGCTGTGCTGTCTTGCCTGGCCATCCAAATGGAAGATACTTTGTACAACTGCAGTACAGCTAGCCAAAATGAATCATGAGTACAAGGAAGTTTCTCCTGACTAATTTCCTCTATAATTTTGTATTTTCACCAGGTTTGTTATGTTGCGGTAGTTTGCATGTAGCTTTCCTTCTTTTGCTGTCAGACAGTGGCTTCTTCACTGTCCTTCTTTGCAAACTACAATTATAAAGCTGTTTAGCCAATCTAGATATATCTTCTTGGAGACCATCTCCTCACAGTGCAGTAATAGCCCTTAGGGGAATTAGCAGAAGTAGTTTCTTACATTGTAAGAAATTTTTTTTCATGTTTCAATGCTTTGTTCAAAAGATGAATAGAAAATATGTAAGGCCCCAGACAAAGTCTCAAATAACCATAATGAACAAAACTGCTTTACTACAGCAGAAAAGCTGCATTTTGATTAACAATCTCTGTTGAAACAGACCACTTAAATAAGGAAATCAAGCACTATCAGCACAAAGGAGGAAAATGAAACCCCGAAGAGTCACAATCAGATGACTTTCACATACCCTCTCAACAAAATTATTGCTAGAGTTCCTTAACTTCATTTGACTTTGGCAGGTTTTGATTACCCAGTATTATTTCCGTACTTGAATTTCCTCCTTAGAGCACCCAGTGTTCTCTAAAGACAATTTTATTTCAATTCTGATGATCTTTACAGACAAACAGATGAAAAGATGTGCCCTTCCAAAACCTTTCAGAGAGTGGCTAAGAAATACAGCAAGATGTGTAAAACACACACTTTCCCACCCACACGAAACACAGCCTGCTGTGGCATCTAAAGCTCCACATAGATCCATATGGCTGGATGTTATCAGTTAGCCACAGCCACATGAGGAGATGGTAGTGTGGACTGCATCCCTTCAGAGATATTTTGAGAGACTGTGCCTTTTCTGATGTCTTACTAAAGGCACACACTGCTCTCTTTTTGCAGGACAAGCCAGCTGCTTGGGGCAGAAAAGAGAGCTGGATCTGGATCTGCTTCTTCCCTTCTGTTTTGAAGCAGATACAACACAGCACATGGGGAGGTCTAGAGGAAACTTGCCCTATCTTACAGCTATATTCTGGGTCTGCAGTTTCTCCCTGTGTGAGGTTTGTCTTCCAGGCTCTAAACTCCTTGTGTTAGAAAGTATTTAAACTCTTCAGAGTTCAAATCATAGCTTTAGCTGTGACCTTTACAGCACATAGTATGCTATCAGCACATAAACAAGATAATGCAACCTCTTAAACACGCTCAGCTGTTTAAGAAGTAAAAGCTGAATAAACAAAAGCAATACTCTTAGAGCAGGAACTCTAAGTCTTGCAGAGACCTCTTTGTTCTCTTAAGAGGTTAAATGACATACTCTGTCCAGTCATGAAACAGCTTATAACATTATCTCATGCAGGCTTTCCAAATCAACGTTCTCTTATGTGCCACGGCCTCACTGAAAGCAGCGCCAGGTAATTGAACGCCAAGTGCTCAATTAACATTTCAGGTCCTGGCTCAGCTGCAGAGACTAGATTGGGTGCTTACAAGCATATAATTAAATGGTATTTTTATTACCATTTTTTTTGTTGAGTGCCTCTGTTGTCTTACTGATTTTGCTTGCTTCTTATTACCTAAATAAATTAAAATGCCAAATATTTACATAGGAAAAAGAATTTCAAAATAAATTGTGCCGCAGGTGGAGGGATTGAGGTCTCAAGAAGGAGATCAGATTGTGATAGCTTTATGTTCATTCACTGAAGAAGAATATAAACAGTTTCAGTTTCCTTTTTGTAAATAAGGAAGAAGGGCTGTCACTCACATTCCAGGAAGAAATACTGCAGCAGTACAAGGCATTACCCCCTGATTTGCTTTCTACCAGCCCAGACAGCCAACCGAGTCCTGGGCTGCATCAAGAGAAGCGTGGCCAGCAGGGCAAGGGANAGACAACTGTCCTGCTAGCAGAGCAGAAAACCTATCACAGCAGAGATACCTTTTTTTACTTTTCCTATCTTTCTCTGGAAACTTAAGCTGCTGCATATAGCTATGGATGAAAATTGCTGAGACAAAGCCACGCATGTTCCCTTCTCTTGATGCCATGACAGAAACAGAACCTTCTGCAGTTAAACAAATCTACCTTGGGGTAGAAATATGTGAAGCCACCACAGCAAGGCTTGCTAGGCCACAAAGAAAATAGGAGATACTGTGCACTCCATATTGTGAGACAGATCCAGTAACTAGTCGTGCACTGGTTTCAGTATCTGTGAGGTATCAGCTCTCTGAAAGCTTGTGAAGAGTTTTTGTCTTGTCTTCATATTTAAGTCACTTCAAGATGAGTGTGGTAGCAGGATGTCTGCTTCCCTCTACATTCACAGTGGCTCTCATATAAATAGAAGGGACAGTCTTGTGCAGAAGTACCTACGCATCCAAAGGGATATTACAGGCTTTGCTCATCAGGCATGCAGGTGAAATACAGGATTCCTGATACTGTGTTCTCATCTGTGGTACATTTTTTCAGAAACAGGATGACCTAAGATAATGATTTTAAAAGGCCTGTAGTACAAACAATGTTTGGATAAAATAATGATATAATTCTCTACTTACTGTAAATACCTTAAGTAGCTTGTTAGAAATAATGCCTAATTTAAAAAGGTATAGAACGCTTAGCACCATTATTGCTTCCTATAATGCAATAGCTTAAAATTTTTTTAATTAAAATGCCATTACAGAATATTTTTGTTCTTCCTTCCCTTCCTACTTTCTACTCTGATCCTTCAAATTCTTTTGAGGGTTCTTTCACTTGTACTTCAGAGTCTTTCAGGCCAGATTTACTTAATTTAAAGGCACAGTTAGTTGTTCTCCTGCATCGTTCAGTCCTTGAAATACCCAGCATTTAATCTATATGATGAGGTTCTTTCTTAGCTAAAATACTAGGTTAATAGCTCTGTAGCCCAAGTTTTGCCTGGAGCAAAGTCTAAACTACCATGCCTGCAGCTGCTTTAGCTAGGTAAGGCTACCAACAATAGAAAGTAATAAAATATGAATTTTACTGGGTAAAAGCAATAGCATGTGGCAGTCGTGTATAGAAGCAGGCCTTTGAAACAAGGCCTTACTCATGATTTAATATTCAACATACACATGCACTTTGAAAATGTTGTGTTCTGTGTTTCAGAAGCCTGTAATTGCGTGCAGTCAAAAAAAAAATTATATTGATAAGGTGTGGTCCTGTTTGTCATTTTTGTTGGCAGCATGCAAGACGACAGTTTAGAAACTTCAATATCTCAACTTCTGAGAGAAAGTTATTTAGCTGAAACTAAACACCAAGGGAAGAGTGAAAGAAGCCGATCAGAGCCAGCTTCTCATAATTTCCATTATGGCAATGCTTCTGGTGATTCAGATGAGGTAGTTGCCCAAGATGAGCTTCCAGATCTCTCTGCCTTTTTGAGCCAAGAAGAGCTAGATGAAAGTGTGAACCTGGCAAGACAAGCTATTGGTCAGAATCCACTAGAAACTAACCAAGATGACCTTCACTTACATTCACAGCATCCCCCAGATCAACTGAAAACTACAGGAAAACACAAACAAATGGCCCAGTCCACTGCTTTGAAAACATCAGACAATGGTCTGCACTCAAACTTTTGTCAGGGCCATGTCAAAAATACAAAGAGCTCCAAAGGGAGCTCTCAAGACCTAAAGAAACACCTCCCTTCTGAATCAGAATCAAAGAAGGAATTTCTAAACAAGGCGGCGGATTTTATTGAGGAGCTCTCCTCACTTTTCAAAGCTCACAACTCTGAAAGAATAAGACCTCGAACATGCAAAAACTACAGGAGCAAAATGGATTCTAAGAATAAGCTGGCTGAAAGAGTTAGCTCTAGCCTATCTGGCACATCAGAAACCAGAGAACGCCTCTCCATTCCAGTACCTCAAGGCTTTGAAAGTGAAGCAGAGAAAACACTTGAACAAACATATGACCAACAAGCAACAAATTTGGAATCTCTCAATCAATTAACAAGTGCAGAGCTAAAAACAGAGTCAGAATCTGCTTCTGTAAGTTCTGATGAGGCTCTTGGACAACCACCACGCTTTACTCAAAAACTTAAGAGCAGAGAAGTTCCTGAAGGAACCAAAGTGCAATTGGACTGCATTGTGGTAGGAATCCCAGCACCTGAAGTCAGGTAAACATATTCTACACTTGTCATTTTGTATTTCTGTAACAGTTACTGTATGCCTTACTCCTTTCAGATATCTTCACCTATATGTTTCAGTAATCTGTAGCTGAAATCTCTTGATCTTTGTTAATAAAACTGATAGAGAAAAAAAATTGCTCTAAGTCATAGAAAGGGTGCTTATATCTTAAGATAGCATATTTTGGGATGCATTACTTTCTTTGAACTTTATAGAACTGCTTTTAAATGTTGTACTTCCATAATTAAAACTAAGTGCTAAATCGTTAGTGAAAAATGGTAGTTATCTTTATGGAAAGCAAGCATGATTGTGTAAATCACCAATGGCTGTAATACCTCATGCTGATGTCTGAAGGCATTTGAGATGAGTAAGAACAGAGTTCTATAAATCAAAAACATTCATATATATCCACACATGACCAGAGAGGAAAATAGTCCACTGAAGTTATTACGAAAGTAATCAGGAGCAGCTCGGTTCTCATTCAGATTCTGCCAGTGATTCTGCTATGATCTTAGGAAAAAACCCTTCTGCTTTATCAGGTATAAGGCACCCTGATTAACTGATACTCATGCTGTGTGATTAGCCTGCTAATCACAGTGCTTCAGCTTTCACCCAAATCAAGGAGGATTCTGAAAGTTAAATGAGTAACATTTGCAAAGATCACTGGACATGAAAGGAAACAGGGAAAACCTACACTTCATTTATCAATGACATCAGTGGAAGGAGGAAGAGATTATTGTAACTTCTACATTTGTCTTGAAAATTCTTAGATCTCATAAGCATTTCTAAATCTAAATTTGCTCATATAGAGCTCATTAGTCAAATTTACCTCTCACTTACAAGAGTGGAATCATATTTCCTCTTCTGGGACTGTACCAGTCCAATAGAACAGAAAGCTCTATCTATCTTATCTATATACCTATAGACCTATAGATCTATATATCTGTATACATACTACACATATTTGCCTCCTAGTTTCTGCAGTATCATAAATAGATACCCTTAGTCTAGACAGCTGCCTAGCCTTTTATAGGCATTTTAGAAATCTGTTGCTTTTCTAAATACTGAAAAGAGCTATTTTCATCTTCAGCATCCAATTAGAGGACTCTGAGCTTCACAGATCATTCCTTTTTTTGAAATTGTCAGGTCATTGTTTCCTTAGATATTGAATGCAGCACTGCCACTGCTTCTGCTGCACCTTTTATAATCATTCCTGCTGAACCAATAGGCACAGCCACATGAATACCATCTCAGTGTCCAAAGACAAAATTTTTGTCTTCTACAACCTTGGATTTCTGGCACACCAGCTGCTAGTTTTTCAAAAGGAAGAAGCTTTTACAACTCACTATTAAATACACAGGACCAAGGATCTCCAAATTAATTCTCTTGTTATGGACAGTCTTGTGCCAAAGACAGGAAGCTAAGTTACTCTGTTCATAGGATCCCTGAACTGTGACTGCCAGACCACCCTGCCCAGTGCCTTCAGTAGTAGTAATATGTAGATTCTCAGCCCCTAACAAGACCTTGACTGGTGGTCCCACACAGCCACTTGTGCATGATAGGAATGTGAACTTCTACAGGACTACATTATTTGCCTGTAAAAGAGGCACCTATTCTAAAGCTGAGGGAAACACCTTCTTTAGGAGGAATATGCTTTCTACTGAGCTTCATGCTTAAAGTCACTGCTTTAAATAATGATTTTGAGGCATGACTTTGGTGGAGCTGATGTCACTATAAATGTTGTATTGTGTTCAGCACTTAAATTTATGGAGAAGCCTGATTAAAAGAGAAAAGACTGTTAGAAAATTTTGGGAGGTTGACAGAAAACAGGCAGGAAATATCATCATCACCCCCTAGATATTAGCAACACTCTCTGAAGACTTCTTTACTTATAAAGATGTTGAGATGTTTCTCCAGGCACTTGCCTTGTTAAATCTTTTTTTGTATTAAAAATATCAGTAGGATACTAGTACATGAGAATTATGAGGTTTTCTCTCACCATTCATAGTTTATATTACAAAGAAAATAATTGAAGTAATTTTATCTTCTGTATATAGACCTGTACAAAAACTCAGTCTGGCTTTCTTTGCAATCAGGAAAGGTGACCAGGGAATTGCTTCTTTATAGAAGCATTGTCCAGTGCACAAAGTTTTAGGTATTTTTCAAGAAGGGAACACCTCCATCCTTAGGTATATCTCCTTTCTTACAACATACATCATGCCCATGCTGTTGACACACACATAAACCTGACAAAGTGCTCATGCCATCTAAGCTGAGGCCTTTAACAGCTGATTTAGAAGCTGACACTGTGAAGTCACTGAAGCCTCGCAAATGCAGACTGGAGAACTTGGGAATAATGACTCATGTTGTGGAGTATCATTGGATGACCAGGATGCCTATGCACCCAGTTCAGAGACTGTTGATTCCACAGAGTTAGATGATGGATATCTTTGTAACTTGGGTCTGGTTTTGTTCCAACAAAATTTAAGATTTTCCACTGAAATTTCTGTTTCAACATTTTGTTCATTTTCAATAATAAAATAAGCAACTTATGTGGAGAACAGTTGATACAGGACCTGATTTTATACACCTTTACAGAAGTACTCATGAGACTTCCAATGCTAATACACTGCTGCCAAGCAATGTACTACTCCAAAAACAAATGCACATTTGGTTTACTGACTTATGCTTCCACCCAGATCAGGGTCTTGCAGAAGCCTACATAAGTCCAGTGCTCACAGGCTGATGCCCCAAGGCCAAGGGAAGTAGGTACAGGGGGAAAGAAGCCTCATGGGTAATATCGGTCCCAAGTAGTCAAGTTAAAAAAAAAAATCTGACTCAGTTTCATTTTCACAATTTAAAGAAAAATCAGAAAGGGGTGAGTCTGAACTCTTCCTTTGTGTTTTTGTGTCTGTATGTGTGCACTGTATTAAGGAGAAATCTGGGTATGTTAGTGATAAATACTCAAGTGCTCCCAGTGATTGTGGCCTTTGTAAGACAGAAAACAGAATGTACTTCACCATAGATGTTCCATTAACCATGGGGACACAAGGTTGCAGGTTTTTTCACTAAAAATAATACTTGTCTTTGATCTGTTATGCAAAGCTTCCAAAACAGTGAAGGAAATATCTTGATGGCCACAGCTGTGGAACTGTGTCCAGAACCGGCATTTGTCTTGTGTTGAGCATAGCAGTTTTCTAAGGTTTGTGGTGAATTAGTTCAGTATCTGTGGGGCTGAGCAAGAATTCTAATAGATAAACAAGAGAGATACAAAAATCAGTGGTCCCAGGAAAGGACTGCTTGGCAAGGTGGCAACTGATAATATAAAATTTAATGTTGACTTGCTTTAAGGCACAGTTTCTTCTTTCTTCAACTCAGCTGAATGACAAGGCTCAGAAACCTTTGGATACATGTGTGCTCATACATGCTTGCCTGTGTCTTTTGCCTTGAAATGTACTTCCTAACCACAGAAAGGGATCCCGGGTTACACTGCCTATTAATATATACATTAATGATGTAGAAGTGGCACTGTGGGAACCCAGAGCATTGTGAAACTAGAACAAGATTCAACAAGCACGGTAATGTAGTTTCCCAGTCAACACGAGGTGTAATCTGATGTTTTGATTGATGTAATGAGGATTATAAAACAGAAATTAAGAGACAGGATGTTTACAAAGAAGCTGATCACAGGGATAGAAAGCACTGGGAAATATCATGGACAGACACCCTGTTTGAAAGCAAGACCGTTGGTTCCAAAACTGATGATGTGAAAAAATAGTGTAAACGACATTCATGATGGATCATTGGCAATGATAAAGCTGGGTGGGTAACTGTCTGGCATATATGAGGCTTCACAGAAGGACAAAAAATTGGATGGTGGAGCAAGAGAAGAACCTGGGAAGTGATTTGAAGTACCATTGTACAAAAAGCTAAATCCTGTCTGAATACAGGTAGACCTGAGCAACTGCTTCTTTAGGAGAATTGAGCCTTAATGCAACAAGCCCACATGCTAGAAGAAGTTTGCTAAGCCTACCTAGCTAGAAAGAATTTTCATGGAAACGTTACCCATCTTTTCAGTATTACCAGCTGAAAGCAGCGTCACAGAAGAGGCAAAGACTGATGCAATCACATAGGGGCCTCCATCTAGCTCAAATATTAGCTCACAATTAAAGAGCACTACTACAATTATTCATTGATTGCTCTACTCTGACTATACTGCAGCTTAGAAATAATCATTTAAGGGAAGTGTGTGGCATATTTCCAAGGTGCTAAAGGTTTCAATTACCTCCTTCTCATGCTTCCTTCTACAGTTTTGTTTCTGTATGAGTAATGCTAGGTGTGACATTCACTCTTCTCCCCAAGAAGAGCATTCCTTATTCCAGGTTCAGAGGTGCCTAGATTTTTCCAAACTGGCACATCACTCCTAGGTTAATTTTACTTATGAATCACATTGCATGTTTTGGCATACACAGCTACCTTGGAAGCGTCATGAGGATTTGATGTTCTAAAAACAGGCTGTATGTCATAAGGTTTCCATGAACACATTCTTTAACACAGGCATACAGAGCTTAAGTAGTGCATTTTAGTGCTGCTTTGTTTGAAATTAATCACATTTTCTAGAGACTCTGAAGTCATGTAAAACTGTTTAAGTTTTTTTTTATCTTCCTAACTGCCAAATGAAAACATTTATCTGTTTTGGTATTCAAAGTCTAGAGAGCTGAATTTCTCTTACATGCAACTCCAGTCAAATCAATGGTTTAAGACCTAGGTGAATTTGGCACAGTGGGTGACACTGCTTGCACTTAATGTGAACCTGCCTTGTATGATGAAGCTATCATTACAATTCATGGCAGGAATGAAATGTCAGTGACGGAGAGTATTGCTACTTCAGTCATGCCATGTATCTCAATGTCAGAACTCTCCCTGGAACTGACATTTCACTGCTGCCACGTACGACGTTTTGACGTTAAGAATAAAATACAATGTTAGTAAGCAAGAAATAGATATGGCCAAAGCACAGATTTACATAAAGCTTGATTTCACAAAATAGAACAGTTTTCATTGTGAAGAGATAACACAAATTAAGCACACTGGTTTTTTTGGTTTGGTGTTGTTTTTTGGGTTTGGTTTTTTGTTGTTGTTTGGTTTTTTTGGTTTTTTTGTTTTGGCTTAATATCAAAAACCTTACTGATGATGAAAATAGTGACTGACTAAAGAATACCATGCATAGGAGAACTAAGCACAGGCTCAAAGCAGAAGTTTATTCCTGAAATTTGAAATAATTTATCCTGAAATTTTTGCATTAAAAATAACTGCCAGGAAAATAATTAAGTCACTCCTGCTTCAATGTCAAAGTCTACTAAAGGAATATATTACTCACACAGCACTCAAATATTGGAAGGAAATAGCTTAAATGGTAGTTTTAATTTTGCTTATAGGAAATTACAATTGTGCCTCTCAAGGCATGCAATACAGGTTTATCACTGCACTAACCCCACAGGTTAATTGAAAAAAGCTGATCAGTAGTTACACAAAGAGTTCTTGTATATTACTAGTGATTGTATTGCAGTATTTTGTGTAATGTGTTTTGCTTTGTGTGTCACCTGAGTGGGGAGCCACATTTAAGTGGATACAAAAATATGACAGCACCGTACTATAGAGGTTGTTTTAATGTTCTGAAAAGATGCTGCTGAAAATGTCTGTCTTTAATAGTTTTTCGTATCTGGTAACTCTAATATGCTTCATGATAGGGAAGCAGCATGAGGTAGGCACATAAAAAGACATGACTAAGTGCCATGACTCACCTCCCAAAGCACACACAGATGCCTACATGTATTATGCACCTAGAAGGCTTCATAGAATCATAGAATAGTAAGGTTGGAAGGGACCTCAAGGATCATCTAGTTCCAACCCCCTGCCATAGGCAGGGACACCTCCCACTAGTACAGGTATACCAAATTTGTGCTTGTAGTCGTACAATTGTGCGCTGTCTCCTCACAATTACCAGCAATTGCAAATCTTGAAAACAAGACAAGAATGAAACATAGAATCATAGAATAGAATTATAGAATGGTCTGGGTTGGAAGGAACCTCCAAAGATCATCTAGTCTAACCCTCTCTGCAGTCAGCAGGGGCATCCTCAACTAGATCATGTTGCCCAGAACTTTATCACCTTGAATATCTCCAGGGATGGGGCCCCAACCACCTCCTTGGGCAACCTGTACCGGTGTTCCACTACCCTCATAGTAAAGAACTTGTTCCTAACATCCGATTTCAATTTACTCTTCTATAATTTGAAGCCATTGCCCCTTGTCCTACTACTACAGGCTTTTGTAAACAGTCTCTCTCCATCCTTCTTGTAGGCCCCTTTCAGGTACTGGAAAACAGCTATCAGGTCTCCCTGGAGCCTTCTCTTCGCCAGGCTCCCCTCAGCCTGTCCTCATAGCAAAGGTGCTCCAACCCCTTCATCATTTTTGTGGCCCTTCTCTGGACCCGCTCCACCAGGTTTCTGTCCTTCCTGTGTTGAGGGCTCCAGAGCTGGATGCAGTACTCCAGGTGTGGTCTCACTAGAGCAAAATGGCAGAATCACCTCACTCGATCTGCTAGTACTGCAACTTTTGATGCAGCCCAGGGCGTGATTTGCCTTCTGGCCTGCAAATGCACACAGTCTGCTCATGTCCAGCTTCTTGTCCACCAGCACCTCCAAGTCCTTTCCCACAAGGCTACTTTCTATCATTTCATCCCCCAGTCTGTATTGATAGTGAGGATCATTCCAGCCCAGGTGCAAAACCCTGCACTTCTCTTATGAAACATCATAAGGTTCACCTGGGCCCACCTCTCAAGCTTGCCCAGGTCCCTCTGGATGCCATCCCATCTCTCTGGCATATTGACAGCACCGCTCAGCTTGGTGTCATCTGCAAACTTGCTGATGGTGCACTCGATCCACCTGTCTATATCACTGATAAAAATATTAAATGGCGCAGGTCTCAGTGTGGACCCCTGAGGGATACCACTTGTCACTGCTCTTCATCTCGACTTCCAGCCATTGAGCACTACCCTCTGGATGCGACCATCCAGCCAATTCCCTATCCACTGAACAGTCTACACATCAAATCCTTTTGTCTTCAACTTAGCAAGTAGGATGTTGTGTGGGACCATGTCAGAGACCTTGCAAAAGTCCAGATAGGTCACATCCATGTTGTACACAGAATTGAAAAAATCCCCCCTTTGGGATTACAGAATTCCTGTGTAATTTCCTGGTCTGGAACTTTAAAATGGCACTAATCAATTTCAAAAGACCTTTTCAATCTGCTCTGTAATGCACATTGCCATCCTTCTCCCTTGGCTCTGTCAAATGTTTTCCTCTTCTTCCTCATGGTAGAGTTGTTCCTTTATCCCAGGCACTAGGTGCTGGTGTTCTGGAAACCAAGGACTCCTCTATTGCTATGGTGTCCTGTATCTACATGTTGATAAGGACATCACTGACCAGAAATGCAAATATGATAGGAACTTTTGCAGAGCTGCTCAAAACCCCCTAATTATTAGTCGGGAAAATACCAGATTTAGACAACTCATTATAGGCAAAGTCTAAAGCAGGTGCAGCTGTTTCTTCTGTTTGAAGAAGTTTGTACTAGTGGATCTGAAGGTTTCTGACTAGACTATGATGTAATATAAATACTATAGTTCAGTTGAAGGAAGCTAGAAAGACCATTATTTTTATGAGAGATGTGTTTTGAATGGAAGTGTAAACCAATACTTTCAAAACAAAGATGACACCAATAAAAAGCAGGATTTGCAAACTAAATGTTAGTAAAGAACCATACAATCTAGTTTACTAGACAATAATGGTCATGATATTGTGATAGTGAAATCTTTTAAAGCAGAAGTAAATAGTCACAGTATCACAGTATCACCAAGGTTGGAAGAGACCTCAAAGATCATCAAGTCCAACCCATTACCACAGACCTCAAGACTAGACCATGGCACCAAGTGCTACATGCAAACCCACCTTGAACACCTCCAGGGACGGTGACTCCACCACCTCCCCGGGCAGCCCATTCCAGTAGCGAATGACTCTCTCAGTGAAGAACTTTCTCCTCACCTCGAGCCTAAACTTCCCCTGGCACAGCTTGAGACTGTGTCCTCTTGTTCTGGTGCTGGTTGCCTGAGAGAAGAAAGCAACCTCCTGCTGGCCACAACCACCCTTCAGGTAGTTGTAGACAGCAATAAGGTCTCCCCTGAGCCTCCTCTTCACCAGGCTAAACAATCCCAGCTCCCTCAGCCTCTCCTCATAGGGCTTGTGCTTGAGGCCTCTGACCAGCCTCGTTGCCCTTCTCTGGACACGTTCAAGTACCTCAATGTCCCTCTTAAACTGAGGGGCCCAGTAGTCATTTCAAGACCATTGATTTCACCTTTTTGAAATTATTTTTAAATGCTTCTTCTCACTTTCTAAAAAAGATAAAGATAACAATAGGTAAAAGACAAAAGAGAAAGAGAAAAACCAAGAATGGTTAGATACTTTAGAGAAATAGATAACTATACATACATGTATACATAGATGTTCACTCTGTTCTTAGATGCTTCCTTAAGTGTCAGCTTTTGGCCACTGTCAGCAGGCTGCATTAAGTGGACTTGTACTTTGGGCCAGAACACCCACTAATTTCTTATTTATCTTTTCACATGTGACAGCCAGTCCTGGTGCCCTAGGGTATGCACTAATATTATTACTCCCTTTTATATGATGACAGCTGTCTCTTAAATTCGCAAGAGTGCTGCATGTAGTATGGTTTTGGATATTATCCAGTACACTGCTCACAGCTGTACTGTGAAGCACCTTAAACAAGATCTATTGAGGTCTGAAGTATAGCATGAATGGCTGCTGAAAGCTATCCTGGGGTAAAGTGTTGTCCTAGGCAGACTGTCCACTGACAGAAGTACTTTGGAGCATCTTATTTTGCCCAGCAGAATGGTAGAAAAGCTAGAAGATTCCCTTACAGTTGTTAACACTGAGTTCAAGCAAACACCTGTGGCACCTTGAGATGCAGCTGTAGTGTCCTGACTGCCTAGCCCACTACGGTTCTATGGTTATTAACATATACTAAAGGTGATATAATAGGAGAATTTGTAGGGTTCAATTATCCTAGTTCCACAAGTCTAGTGTCCTGCCACAAACTCATTTTTATCAGACAAGAACCAGAGCATCTGGTTCTGGGAACATATTTGAACCTGTCATCCTTGCTTGAGAGAGAGAAATCTCCAGCAAAGAAGCCAGCTTTAAGATTTTAACATTTTCAAGAACTGCCACCAGATCTGCAAGACCTTTAAGGCTCAAAAGAGAGAGAAATCAGTTGAAATTCAGTTGAAATTCAGTTGAAGCACTCTACATAAAGCAATGCCCTGCAAGAAGGATGTGGGTGTATTTTAGTGAAGCAAAGCTGCATGCCAGCTGTGAGATGTCAGGGGAAAGAGCTGGGACTGCTGGCATCCTCTTTGCAAACAAAAATACTAAATTCATAAAACTTTTCTTAGACCCAGTTTCAATTCATTGTTACAATGGAGACTTGTAACTGCAGGGTAAGCAGGTAGATGTAGGCATGAAGCTACTTTTCAGTTCTAGCTCTCTGGTTACAAAGGTTTGCCTTTCTAAAAGGGGAAATTTTGTTAAGCAGCGTGATTCGCTCTGCAGTGCAGGAGCTCCCCTCTGTAACAGGCAGCCCTGTATGCCTTCCAAGCTGTACTCTCAAGGAAGTTGACTGTACAGCTACAGATTACACTAACGTGCAGCTCCAAGTGGACTGGGGAACACCCTGTCTACTTTAGGAAAGCCACGTTGGACAGCCAGGACTGATGGTGCACAAATAGTGCATGGTTTACTTCTTAGCTATGTAATCAGCATTTAAGTTTCAGATCTGTACTCCTTCATATCTCACAGCCCCTTTGAGGCTCCTTTTTCAAATCTACATTATACTGCTTTATTTATTAATGTTTTTCTAAGTGATCTGAGATGGAAATGTACCAATGTACCTTATAGTATGAGCCAGGAAATATGACCTGTTGCCGTTTATTAGTCAAAACCCTAGCCTTAACCTCTCCAGAACTAATGTTATTTGCTGTAATATACAACAGCCAATACATTTGCCATTGCTTTGGTAGCATTTGCGTGCACTCAGAAGTTTGCAGCTACTTTTACCAAGTTACCATATACAGATGGATAAAACAACTACTAATTGTTAAAAAGCAATTGAATAAAAAGTGCTAGCAGTATGACAGCCCACACCATGCAGCAGTAAACAGAAAATGCAAATATTTTTGTGGAGTTTGATATCTGCCTGTATTTGTAAGGAAAGTTAAAATGAAGATGAAGGCACCCTAGTTTAGCTTTGTAAATTTAGCTAGTTTTCTAAAAATATAGGTATCTCTAAGTATTACCTGGACTCCTATCCATAGTACTGCACCTTCTCTATAAAACTTTGTCTTACTAAATTTTGAATCTGGTTCTGCAAACCTATTTGTGTTTTCTCTGTCTGTTCTTCTTTTTCCATATTAACAAGCAATAGCAATTAGGCCTGCTCTCTCCCCCTGTTAGTTCTCAGGTTGAGCTGATGGTTACTGACACCAACACATTCTATGGAGCTTCCTTTCAGGTGCTGCTTTCACTTTTGCTTGGATTCCTGCAATTTCTACTGAAATAGTCCTTCTGAACACTGAGTGACTTAGAAACACCTTAGATGATAGTGTGGAGTCTCTAAAGGGCCCAATATATTCCTGAATGTGTAGCAGAGTTTAAAAGAGAAATATAGCAAAGTCATGCAGAAAAGAATTTAAGGTCCAGCTGCCTCAGTGGCCATGCCCCTATAAGGAAGTGCCTCTATACTGCAATAGATTACTTCTCTGCTTGTGATACACTTCTGCCATCTCTTATAAAAAGCTGATTGTCTTAAATACATGATAAAACAAAGAGTAACATTATAGTAAATTACAGTCACATCCTGAATCACCATGAACTTGGTATCACAAGTTTGGGGAAAATAGGGTTTGGGGGTTTTTTTGCTATAGTTTCAGCCACAACACAAACCTGAATACAGCTCAAAAGGAATGCAGAGATAAGGTGATTCAGAACTCTTCTACTCTACTATTGCATATCAAGCAAATATGTGCTAGAATCACTTACATAAACTAGTTTGCTAGTATGTGTAAATAGTGCAAAGAAAGGAGAGCTATTATTTACTGCAATTGAATATTATGAAAATCATTTTATGATGGTTGATTCAACACATACCTGCAGTACTCTGTCAGAATCTTCAGGCTAAAACCCACCAATTTTATCATCAGAAAGACTTCAAACATTACCATTCTACCTTTCAAGTCTTTTGCATTGATAAACAGTATTCTTTGCCTTGCAGGTGGTACTGTGAAGGGAAGGAGCTTGAAAACTCACCAGACATTCAAATTATCCAGACAGGTGATCAACATTCACTGGTTATTGTTGAAGCTTTTGAGGAGGATACAGGACGTTACTCGTGTTTTGCTTCAAACATCTATGGAACAGACTCCACTTCTGCAGAGATTTACATAGAAGGTAATGTTAGAATTGTGGCAGCTGGTTGTTGACATTGGTCATGGTGGGTTAAGACATGACTATGCATTGTGTATGTTAACCAAGTGATAGATGTGCTGCAAAAACTGTATAGCAAGAAATCAACACTTTTTGTCATTATTAACATATTTATAATTTCTCTGTAAAACAGTCTTTTTTAAAGGGCAAATACTGTTTGCCCTTTATATCTAATTTTAGTGTGAGGCTTCCCAGAGATCTTATATATCTCACTGCCAGATCAAAGTCTAGAAATATTCTGATTCTGGTTAGTTTTTGTCTGAGGCAGAAATATTAGACTCCAAGTTATGCATCTGATTCTTATTAATCCCTTTTCCCTACACTCTTTATTACAAATTGAATATAGGATAGCTTCCTCCTAACCCATTACTGGAACCTTGTGATCAGAATAAATATGCCAGCAATTTCTTTTTTTCCCTGTACGACAGATGCTGTAAATAGATTATGTACCTGCAGATTTAGGTCTTTCTCTTTAGGCTTTCTAAATGTTTTACTTTAATATATTCTGCTTGAGAGAGGTCTAGTTATTATATTTCTTTTTAGTGCTTTTTGGGGTAAGATTTTATATTGTGTCTACCATTGTGCTATCAAGATTACAAATTGAAAATAAATACACAGAATCATTTTTTCCCTTTTTCAGGCAAGTAAATGTACTATGAATACCACCAGTGACAACAGTGGGTCCATTCATAAATTAAAGCACCTACCCTACTTAATACAAGGTTAATTTTGCTATGCTGTTACTCTCCTTTCATGTCCCTAATCTGACAGTGAAAGGACAAATCCTTTTTCAGTATCTGCACTGCTGCTGACGTTAATGAGAGATGTCTGTACTTGGCAAGGACTTACTAGTTCTCAAGACTGGGGCCAAGGTCTGCTTTTACTTAACTCAGTGTTGGATGGAAGCCATGGCTGAGGGAGATGCTCACTGACAGGAACTGCAGAGAAAATGCAAATTCCACATGAGAACTCCGAAATGTCTCAATAAGACAGCTGTCAGTAAACTGAGCCAGTATCTTCTGCAAATTATGCAAGGCACTAATTGAAGAATAATAGTTATTATTCCAGTTCTCTTTTTTACCCCTTAAAAAACAAACCAAAACAAACAGATACCATTAGGTGTCTGACGAAAAAAAAAAAAAAACAAAAAAAAAACCACCACCAAAAAACCCCAAAACAACAACAACATAAAAAGAAACCAGAACAAAACAAAACCAAAAATGCTTTTCCTTGACTCACAGCAGCAATTACAGAGTAAATCATACTAGTGTCATTTGAAAGAGAACCTGAGGAAGACCCAGGTATGCATTCATTCTTCGATGATTTCCTCATTTCAGCTGCACTTCATCCCAAATCTGCCTTATACCAGTATCTGTATCTTACACAGTATGTGCAGCATTGGTTCATTTCCACTGCAGCATGAACTTTTCTTTTGGCATAGCTTTAAAATATAGATCCTTAGAATGCTCAAGAGGAAATTTAAACAAAGGTTTATATCATTCATAGATAAACTTCTCAAAAAATTCTTCTAAGTTGTTGTTTTGTTGTTTCGTTTTTTTTCTTCTTTGTAGGAGTCTCCTCTTCTGACTCTGAAGGTGAAATTGTCAAAGACGAAATGGAGCAGTATGTTTACAAGCAATTACATCTTCCTTATTTCTTGCAGTTAAAAATCCCATAACTGCAGACATTTCAGTTTCCATACATATTTTGTAACTTTCACGTGCTAGGCTTTCGTTTGGGATTAATTCACATTGTTTGGCTTGGGTTTAGCTTGTGTGTCTGTTAGTTTGCTTTACAAATAGTATGGACCAAATGCACATTTGCATTTGTGTGGCTTCAGCTTTAGCTTAAGAATCAAAACTTTAATATTAAATATAAATGTAAGTAG
The DNA here is from genome assembly GCA_013399055.1 of Ramphastos sulfuratus. Taxonomy (NCBI): domain Eukaryota; kingdom Metazoa; phylum Chordata; class Aves; order Piciformes; family Ramphastidae; genus Ramphastos; species Ramphastos sulfuratus. The sequence continues at coordinate 135,976 of WBNM01026962.1, forward strand.
AAATATGCTACATTAAAGATTAAACTACTAAAATTGATTTGCTAAAACAAATTGCATTTGCCTAGACCCAACTTAAATGCTGATTTAATCATCTGACATGCAAAAATACCATAGTAAAACATCCCACATGAAAATATGGTATGTCATGAAGTTTTTGGCAGAAGATGGCTATCCACTGGTAACTTAGATTTAAGGAAAATAATGAATACATATGAACTAGAGCAAACTGCAATGATTAATATAAAAGACTACTTAAATATAAAAAGAAAGAGGTGTCAGATGCAATGTAAAACCCGAATGTAGAACCCGAAAAGCAACTAGTCCTCTTTAAAGAGGAAATGTTCATCAGATCAGTTTACACATCCTAGATTTTTTCCATTATTAAGGAAGGTTACATGCATTACAACTGTCACTTTCTTTTGAAGTGCAAATATGAAATACTGTAGCGTGTTTGACTGAAGACCTCAGGCTGCCAGCAAATCCTGTCTAAAGTGATTTTGATTTCAAAGTCATAAAATACGCCATATTGGGCTGATTTATGGACTTTGAGAAATGTAGGAGTTTAATAGAAAACTTAAAATCATGACGATCCCAAGGGTTTGGGGATGAATTACTAAAGTTGTTCATAGTTCTAGATCAGAGCTTTCCAAATGTCTCAGGTATAAATTTTTTTCTTATTCATCTTCCTAGGTGTTAATGTAGTGTTGATTATGGTGCCAATTGCTTGATGGCATCTCCAATTTGCTTACCTCATTAAATTGTGATGTACTGCATTCCATCTTTCTTGGAGAAAAAAAGTTCAACAGAGTGCTGCTCTGACACTGTAACACGATGTCATCAGATGAGATAATTTTGAAAGATCAGGTTTGAGTATAATCAGAGTGGCCTTATTTTGCCTAGATTCCAGCTGTGGTCACATGAATCTAAATGCCTGCAATTAAAAAGAATTCATATCAGAACAGGTAAAAAAGGGGGGGGGGGAAAAAGTTCCCAATTTCAAAAGCTATAGCAGTGATGACAACAACTGCAAGTTCACCCTGAGCAAGGCTTCCTCTGGTTTGAAGGCTGGCTTTCCTGAGGGACGTGTGGTATATTCCAGGGCAGCCCATACGTACCTCAAACTACAAGTCTCTTCATTGTCTGTATTATTTTACTAAGTGATAAAAACACATAGGGTCAACACTTTTCATTGCATATAGAAACCTAGATGAAAAGCTGCCAACCCAGACACTACCAAAATTGTAAGGTCTGTTGCTAGAAAGCAACTTTTTTTCTCTTTCTGCAGTAAATTGCTGAATCTGTATCTGAGCAGACCATGATATTTTCACTACCTTATAGGCCCACAAATTCATACAAGCTCAGAGGACATAGAATGAGAAACTAGCATCACTCTCATGCTGTTCAGAGCTGGTGACAGCAGCTTTCAAGGCACAACTGGGTTAATCTAGGCCATTTATTACATTTGGTGTAACTGAACTAAGTAGGAGAGATTAGACTAGCAAGATATGCAGCCTGGTTTCTATGAAGTATATATCCGTTTGGATCAGTTGGAATTCAACCCTAGAAGGGAGGCTGGGTTTGAGATGTAACCGGGACAGCCGTGACTCAGAGATACACACGTAGCTCTAGCTTCCAATTAGAGCATTGGTTTTCGGTTAACATTTTGCAGCAAACCAAAGTCAGCTGACACCTCCTTGAATGCAGCATCTCCTGCTGTTAGAACTGCAGCCAAGCATCAGGAAACATCCACAGCACCATCTGCCGTGGTTCAGCCTGTGTCAACGCCAGCTAATCAGGTATGGGAGATAATATGGTGAATTTCAAAGACCAGAAATAAGCTCTTAAAAAGGTGTTTCCTTCACAGCTTGTGACTCAGAACCTCATTTTCTAGTTTTTCCTTTGCTTTTGAACTTTAGCTTTGAACCTTACAGCCATACGAAAGTTCCATACACAGTGGAGATGATCTGACTACTAGCAATCTTTAGTATCCAGCAAAGGGAAGGGGACCTTTCATCCCCAGGTTAGAGGCATCTGTGTGGCAGTGAGCAGAAGGAGCAGCTGCTGCTAGCTCAGCCAACAGTGGGAATCTGTGTGTACCCCAGCAGGTCAGAGACTGCATGCCAGGAAGGGCACTTGGTGTGTAAGTCAGCTCACTGGCCTCTTCATATTGCAAACTGACTCAATCACTTCCAATAGCAGCAGCCCATAACTATTTTTTCTCTCTCTCTCTACAGAGCTCACTTGACATAATTTTCTTTCAACAAAACTTATTTTAAGCTAAATCATTTCACTTATAGGTAGATATGCTTATTTACCACCTAACATTTGAATATCCATATCGAAGAGTTTCTAATTAAAGTTAGCATTTAAGTCCTTTTTAAGAACTATCAGAATATCCATAACTGTGAATTCTTTCCTAATAGGAAAGATGAGCTGTATTTACTTAAAATAAAGCTGAAAAGTTATTGAGAATATTGCTTTATGCTGCCTTTTCAATGATTACAGCCTAGAATTAAGTGGTAACCAATAATCACATAGTGAATAGGTTAAGTAATGCATAGTTATTTTTGACTACCAAGAGAACAGAAATAAGCCTTTATGACGTTTTGAAGGGATTGCCTAAGTCAAGAGTGATAGTTATCTCAAAAATCACCACTTTTAATCTTCTTGGCTTAGAAGACACTATCTATAAAATCTGGCTGTTTCCTGAGATGCTAAATTGCAAATTTTGATGTTCTGGGGCAGCTTCTCTCTCAATAAAATGAAAAACTTTATTAATCAAGTCATACAAGAATGTTTTCCAGGAAGAGAATTATTTCATTCTGATTTCACTCAGGAGGACCAATTTCTTTGGTTTTGGCAAAGGGAGTTACAGTAGCAGCCACACACAACTGGACTTAACTTTCCCTTATTAACACCCATAAGTATCTTGTAAGTAAGAATTTATAAAGGGAGACTACCACCAAGCAACCTACCTAGATTTGCCTTAGTGAAGTATTAATGAAAAATGTAATAATGCACTGCAGTGAAGTTTTCTTTGCTATGATGAACTCAACCGGGTGGGCAGTTACAGCATTTTTGTTACTCAGTACTATCAGGAAGATCACTTGCAGTCATCTACAATAGAGCAATTTTTATTCATTGGATTAAATATTTAGCTTTGGCTTTTACAACCCCAAATCTCTTTTGCGTCTTTCCAAAACCCATATTTCTTCTATATACGGAAAAAGAAATTCTCAACATCTAAACATCATCATGTGATGTTTTGCAATCTGCAGGCTCAAAGCCCCACTAATTATTTGCAAGGACTGGATGGAAGACCCATAATTGCTGCTCCTGTATTTACAAAGGTAATTTGTTCTATGACCTTTGGAAACTAAAGAGGTATATTAATTGTATAGAGAAATAATTGAAGTGTTCTACTTATCAAATATTTTTTAAAGGGATTATGCATTTCTTTAGCCATTCGAGCACTCAAGTGGCTCCATAAAACCTCGCTGAAATTCATATTACTTCCAGAGCAGTAAGACGTTTACTGACTATTTGTTTTCTTTGTTAGATGTTACAGGATATTTCGGCTTCTGAGGGGCAGCTTGTTGTCTTTGAATGTCGGGTGAAAGGAGCTCCTTCCCCAAAAGTTGAATGGTATAGAGAAGGAACACTGATAGAAGATTCACCAGATTTTAGGATATTACAGAAAAGTATGTGTCTTGCGTGGAAAGCTTGTTTCTAATAAAATACAGGCAAGCACAAACTGCTAACATAGCAACACTTTAACTTTCAATGGTAAGAACTATATAAGCCATGTTTATGGCAATAAATATAAGTTCCAGAAGCCAAAACCATGGATGAATTGAACAGCACACTCACAGGTAGTGTTTTCTGGGATTCCCTAAACTACTGAATAGTTTTGCCTTCTGCTTTGAGCCCTTTGTCACTTCAATGTCCTTTTCTAATATAGTCTTACTTCTGTTGTTTGGGGCTGTGTCTGCAGAGTTCCACTGCCCATAAATCCCTCACCTTGAAGTGCTACAATAACCATGCTCATGGGCAATGGATTCATTATTTATCCACAAAAGTAACCTGATGTACATGTTAGACTGCTCACACATACATATGCATATGTGCAGATGACATATGCTAGGCTGTAAACATATCCTCCTTTTATTTTCAAATGCAGTCTAAACATTTGCAGTTTCCTCATAAGTCACTGGAATGACTGCTAAAACTCAACAGAAATTCATTAAATATCACATTAAATCAAATCTAAATGAAACTTGGATTCATGTGTGTAATAGTTTCAGAAACTGTCTTCAAGACAAAATAAAGTTACATTAAGACTGAAAAAAAACCCTACTTCTTGCAAAATTTATTTTCCTAAGTTATTCATAAATTCTCAAAAGCCTTCATAGTGTTCAGTGGACTTGACATACCATTGAGTACAAGGTGTGGCTGATTCCACCATCCCTTGAACAGAAAATTGGATCAAAAGGAGTATTCTGTTATACTGAGAAAATTAAGCTTCATATTTAGGGTGTAAGGGGAAAAAAAAAAAACCCACAAACATTATTGGCAAAAGCAAGTCTATTCAATCTACTAATTCTGCTCTTCTTCCCTTTAGAACCACGCTCTATGGCTGAACCAGGTGAGGAGCACCCAAAGGCTCATAGTTTTTTGGTTATACAAATGGATGACTTAACTTCACAAAATATTAACTTATAGAGTTTAAATAATTAACATAATTTCCTCTTTTTCTACTACTACTTCCTACTAGTGAGATGCATTTCACACCACAAACATGTAATTTGAATTAATTCTATCACTTTTGAAGAAATTAATGTTTCCGTTCTGCTTTGACCCAGTTCTAATTTAGGACCTAAGTGTTAGCATTTTATGAGCTAAAGATTAACAAGATTAAATGTATGAGGGTCCCCTGTATATCTGAGGTTCAGAATTACAGCAGATGATGTAGAACTGAGCTATTTTTATCTAGCTGACCAATTAGGGAACATTGCATCAGATGTTTAGCCATGTCAGCCATTCCCTTTGCTCCCTGCCAGTGTAATGTGAGAGTACCACATCAGGTGTTCCACTCCTGGTATCAGCAAATCCTATCAAAGTGACTGGATTTGATAATTGCAAGAGACAGAGGAGAATTTAGGTTAGTCTGCATGAGTTGAAGCCTCATGTATTTTGATCACTTCTCCATAAGACAATCACTTATGGAGATATAAATAATTACATATGTATTTTGTAACTCTTCTTCTTGCCCTTAAAAATATTTATCCCAAAGAGCATCCTGAAAGAAACTCTCGCTGTCTCCAATGTCTTTTGCTGAGATTTAGGAATGAGTAAATGGAGCTTCTACCAGACCCCACTGATGCTGTTCCTTTGCTGTCCAGTGGCATCACTGCTGAGTAATGTGAAGCAGTTTTTAGAGGGTAATCAGTTGGGTGCAGTTGTCACTGCCTCATCGCCTGCTGCTCATTCAGAAGGAATCTGGATTTCCATGAATGCAGTGGTTGGCAAATCCAAGTACTATAAACTAGATACTATAATGCCTTAAAACTAGTTCTGTAATCCACAATACTATAATAAACTATTACTCTCCTTTAGTTGTTAGCAAATAGTGTCTTTGTTGCTACTAGATTTTCCTCAGTGATGACAGGAAACAATCAAGTGTGCGTGTGGTATGCCCTTCTACAGAAATAGTCATATAATACTGATTCTCTAGGGTTTTAGGAAAGTTTCTTGTGAAATGGTAACAAACCAGTCACTGACTAGCTGAAGAAATTCTCTAAGCCCACATTTCAATACACTTCAGATGCTACTCTGCCTCTTCATCCCATCTACCCAGCCAAATGGAAGATTTAAAATCCCATCACTGTAAGTATTTATCAGCTGGCACTGCTGCCCAAACATGTCAAATACTGATCAGATGGGAATGTTATAACCCTAGACATACTTTTCAAGATGGAATTTAATTTTTGATAGTACAGTCTCGTTAGCACATCTTTGGTGCCCATTCGTCTTCTTCACAAAGGAGTGAAAGGGCAACTTCCTAACAAGCACAATCCCCTCTGTCTGCAGATCTGCACTGGCACTTTGGGAAACTGCCAGCCTATGCGTCTGTGTCTTCTATTTGAATTGTTTCCAGTTAATTATAACTAATCTTGCAATCTTCAAAGAGATTAAAACACCTGTATTTTAGCAAGTTGTGAGTACACTCTATTTCTCCAAATTAAGTTTGAAGTTCTTCAGAGATGAAGTCTGTACTTCATGTGATTAGGAAAATATTTTCTGATGTTTTCCAAATACTGCTGACACCTGTTCTTTAGTTTTGTTGGGCATGCTGGAACACAGAGGGTACCAGTTGCTGCAGACAATGCTGATAACAGCTGCTGCACACAAAGGCTGCCAATATTGATAATACTGATGAAATTAAAATCAATCCAAGCGAGATGGAAAGCCTTAAGGAAATGTTCCTGAGGTTAGTCAAGGCTTTGTGTGCTTGTTCAGTGCCTGCAATAACACTGCTCTGAATCTTTGCAGAGGAAATTTGTACTCTTGTTATCGCTGAAGTGTTTTCAGAAGATTCTGGCACTTTCACCTGTACTGCAAGCAATAAATACGGCACCATGTCCAGTATAGCTCATCTATCTGTCAAAGGTAGGCGCTTGCTTTAGTCTTTTGCATGCTATTAAGTATAAGCAGAGAAGCTGCTGGACTGTGCAGTCCAGGCTGCTTACCAAGCAGACAGATTTCTATGGCTTTTCAAAGTGTCCTCCCTCAAGTAGAAATGTGAAGCAATGAGGAACATTAGGGAATGACTTTCACACAGCCTTTCCAAAACAACTCTTGCTGACCTCAAGATTTGAGCAAATAGCCATTTTTGGAATTTCAATAGACTGCCTAGTTTGCTGTTTCAATACCCCTCTGGTGCAGAGCCCAAAGGAGGAAACCTTTGACACTGCCTACATGATTTATGCTGCCAAGGCACTGAGCAGTTAGGTGAGCAAAGAACAGTACATAAAACCATAGTGCATTGGTGACTCCAATTTCGCTCAGGTTCTGCCAGTGTTCTTCATAACTAAAAAAGTTAGAGAAAGAAAGAAAGTTTGTATTTCAGAGATGCTAGTGGAATTTCACAGGGGACATGGGCGAAGACCACTGCTGCATCTTTCCAAACTAGAACTGTCTTTTTTACCCCCACATTTACAATACTCCTTTGTAAAGGGAGTTTGTTATTAAGCAAATGAGGTCAAACAACTCAGTCCAACAGGTGAAAGGACATCAGAATGAGTTTATTCAACTGTAATTTTTGTGATTTCATTTCAATATAATTTATGGCATTTACACATCACCTAATGTTTGAAATTTGCTATTCCAGCATCTGAAGACAATAACAATGCTGCTACCCTACACATGACCAGCTCAATCAACTTTGCTCCTGCTGAACATCAACCTTCCCAATGTACTCCTTCCAATCATGTAGTAAATCAAATCCCTAAACCTAAACTTGAAGGTGTTCTTGTGAACCACAATGAACCCAGATCAAGTTCCAAGATAGGTCTCCGTGTGCACTTCAAGCTGCCTGAAGATGACAAAGGAAGTGAAACATCATCAGAGGATGGACCTGGCATTACAAACCAAAACAGATCAAACTATTTCCAAGAGAGGATGAATGGCCAACCAGTGAAAATACCAGAGCCAACATCGCCATCCAAGGAACCCCCCCCAGTACTGGCTAAACCAAAGCTGTAAGTAAAAATGATTCTAAGTCACAGGAGCATCACTGATACTATTTAGCATTTGCAGACCAGCATATTGCGGCACTTGCACTAGAAGAAACAACAACCAAAAAAAAAGGTAGAACAAAAAAAACCCAGTGGGGTGTTGGCCTAATTAACCATATTCTGAGAAAAATAATTCTACAGAGCTAGTTTTGGTGGGTTTTTTCCCCCCTCTATATCTCTCTTAGGAAAAATATTCTCCAATTTTAAAAGGAAAATGTTTCTCCTTTGAAATGGTATTTAATTTCACAATGTTCTCTGCTGCAGACAGAAGGTGAACAACATTCTTTTTGTGCAGGCAAAATAAAAGCAGGTTCACAGAATCCCAGAAACCAAATACTGTAGGGATTGGAAGGGACCAACCCCACTACTAATGCAAGGGCACCCAGAGCAGGTTGCCCAGGATCATGTCCAGGTAGGTTTGGATTCTCTCCAGAGAAGGGAGAGATAGTCTGGTTCATTGCTCCAGGACCCTCCCAGGAAAAAAGCTTTTCTTTATATTCTTCAAATGTAAATCATATATGTGTTCTTCAAATATATCTCACTCAATCCTGACTATGTAATTTTGCCAAAACCAGATATATTCAGTTTTATTGCACAGTATGGGCTAGAAACTTTAGTCCATAAGGCCTTGCTTCATGATTTTTACGTCTCACAATCATAATCTTCTCCTAAAACAGATTAAATACCTGGAAACTTTGATAATGTGAAAGCAGTTGAACTAAAAAGCACCTGAATGATCAGTGGACTATGACCCGAGGAGGAAATTTTAAGAAGTAGCATAGTTTTCTTAGAGGTCAAGTTTCTGACATTCACACTGTAGTTTATTAAGAGATACCTTTTCGGCATCTTTGAAATCTCCCAAGTCTAGTTTAACAAAAAGCAGGCAGAGTCCTTTATTTAATTTCTTAAATAGGCAGAACCTTTAACTAGAGGCTAAGGGAGAAATTTCTAGAGTAATTCACTGGTACTCTTACTTAGGGATGTAATTTCATGGGATTAGCATAACAAGTGAGCAGACAGAATTTACATACTGTGTAGCAGCGGAAGAACTTGGAGCAGTGGGGTTTTTTTAATTTGTTAAGCTCATATTCACAGCTTTATTTACTTTCAGAGTTATAGTGTGTTCAAGAGAGGAGTATAAACAGCATTTAAATTGCTCAATGCTTGCATAAAGCAGAATTTCTCTCACCACCACCCCCTAAAAGACCTATAACAAGGATACAAAAACAGGATTGCAGAACTTCTAACTCTTTAACTTTCTACTTTTTGGAAGCTTGAAATTTTTATTTTTATCTACCTTTAGTATGATTTTTGTTTGGTACACTATAAAACCAAAATTCTTTAAAATTTTGTGGACTTTATGTATTTTACTTGTCAGTACCAATTGAGGTTGCTTCTACATTGTTCACTTTTTAGCACTAGTTATTTAATACTTTATAATTTATTACATAATCATTTTCCATATACTATATGTCCTTTTGGTTTGTTGGGTTTTTTCTCTAGAAGGGGAAAAATTAGCCTATTTTCCATATGCTGCATTTTCATATACATAATAACCACTTGACAAGGCAAAATAATTTTCCTTAATGGCAAAAGCCTTGAAGACATACACAGTAGATAGCACCTAGGAAACAACAACTGCATGAAAGGCAAGTCCTCTCAGAATTATGCACTCCTGCCTGCCCCTGCAAGTGAACATCATCTAAACTACACTGGAAAGATCTCTTTTTGTGGACTTTTACAAAGCTTATTAGCTGAAATGCTGTGTTCAGAACCCACTTGAATAGGAGCTAAATAACTGCAACCTGGCTTACAAACATTCATTTAAAATCTGTTAAATCAAATCCTACTCTTAATTACAGAAACAGAAAGGTACTATGATGACACAGAGCAGAATTTGACAATGCTATCCCTTCAATACCTTGAAGTAAGATTTATCTTACCATTTCTTGTGTTATAATGTAAGAATCATCTTCAGTCAAATAATTCTCAGACAAAAAGGTTTTGTGCCTCTGGCAAAGAAAGGCGGAGGAAGGAAAAGTTTATTTTATTAGCAAACTATTTTTATGACCTTTCCATAATGTTACAGAGTGTGTTATGTAGCAGATTCCCCTACCTTTTACTGTATCACAGGACATAGAATTTTTCTCTCCTACTACATTCAAGGCTCATGACCAATTCGGCTCACGTTTGTTTTATATGCAGCGATCAGACCCAATTAAAACAGCTCCACAACCAGGTCTTGCTTGAACAACAGCAGGTGCATCAGATATCTACAAGAGAATTGTCATTCAACACAGCTTTACTGAACTCTGCCGCTTCACTCCATCAACAATCCGCCTCAACCACGTACCAGCAAAGCAAAGCCTCTGCATCCCAAGCATTCAGCTACAGCCGCCCTAAGCAGTTCCTCCCATCCCAAACCACTGCATCCACCAGTTCCTCCTCCAGCTCCTCCATTATAGCATTCAGCAATGCCCCTCAAGGAAATCAAAGAGCAAACAAGGAAAATTTCACAGGAAGTCCTCCACCTGCCCAATCAAGGTCTTCTGGCAGTTTTACAAGCAAAAGTGAACGGTTTCCATCGAGTCCCAAAGAATCCACGGTCCCTCCATTAACATTTTCTACATCTAGTGCAAAACAGTTTCAGCCACAGACTGTGACCCCTGCTCCCATCTCCCCAACCAGTCGCATTCAGAATCCAGTAGCTTTCCTTAGTGCTGTTCTTCCTTCACTTCCTGCTGCGCCATCAACCAATGCAATGGGACTGCCCAGAAGCACACCAGCCACGTAAGTAGCATAAATCATGTGTGCAGAAGCAGGGACAAAATTACTCCTGAAGGAAACTCAGATGTATTTCTGTTTAAGGGTTCAGTGATGAATTTCTGGAAGTGCAGGTCACTCATAACATAGAAAAGTGAGTTAGTTACCTATTCTGGTCAGTTCATCTAACGTTTATATTCAGGTAAGAAAAGAAGGGACAGTAGCTTCTATAATAAGATACACCAAGGGTAAGAAAAATTCAAGATAGAGAAATGCAAGTTTATAAACAGATGTATACATGAATTTGGGGGCTCAGAGATTCTTAAGACTTAGTGGGAGAAAACAGTTTTCATAAACTTGCAGGATAAGCCCCTCTAACACCATTAGACTTTAGGAGCTATATAAACATTCTTATTTATTGTAACCAATGAGTAAATCCTTAAAAGGTACTTCACAATGTAGGTTATTTTTCGGTCCAGGTAAATCTCAGAAATTATTTCTGTAAAGGTATTTTTCTGCTTGCAATACTTTCTGTTTTTAAAGTCCCACACTGAATCTTGGAAGAGGTAATGGTTTGCAGATGACTGACAGCCAGCATGATTTCTGTGACCATACAAGAAAATAAGGATGATGATGTACTGGAAAGGTTAGGCCTTAAGAGTTCCGTCTTTACTACTAGGTGAAATTAATATTCCTTTTGTGAACTACGTGAACTCTGTGTGAACACAGCTAGCACCAGTAGATTGACACTTTTCACGCATAGAACTCCAAATTCTGCACAAAGTAAGGGATATTTACCCCTTTTAGCAATAGTACACTTCAAGGTAGTTGTAGCCATCAGTAAATTACCATCTCCTAACTATTCTGCTGATACTACAGCAACCCATCTGTATTTATAACAGAAAAAAATGTCCCTGTATATGTGACATTCACCTCTCTGTGTGCCAAGAACTCCTGCCCTCAATCCACCATTGCACTCTTAGACTTCCTCGTTGCCCGGCACAAACATAAAATCACCATCACCCTGTGGCACATGCCTGGAGGCCTTCATGGCAAAATTACGAAGTTCACAGGGAAGGTTTTAACTATACCAAACTCCAGCCTTTGGACTGCTTTCACAACATTGCGACAGCCATCAAAAGTCAACTGCAACTATTCACCAACCCCCGTTCCTCCCTTCGGAGCTGGTGAACAAGTGCAGAGGCACTTTGCTCAAGCATTTCCTTTGCATTAATCACACTTAACCCTTGCAAAGTGCTTTACTTCTTCTAACTGCTGTCCAGTCATTACCAAATAAATCCTTGCAGTACACCTACAGGCAGAGTAGTTAAATACTGTTTTCCTCATTTCACCTTTCCTGGGTCCCAGCCCTGAGCTGAATTCCCACATAATTAGAGGTCATCATGCTGAGATTCAGATCTCAGTCTCTGCATGGGAGAGAGTCAAAGCAAGGGAACAAAAAATCAGGAACCTGAACAATATCTGTTCAAATTGATGAAGAGCTATTGAACGATGAAGATCTATTGAAGTTTCAGCTTCATTTTGGGGCATCACCCTGCAAATCACAATGGAAACAGAATTAAGGGTTGGTTCATTTTGAAGTAAAAATATCTTGGGACATGGTTTAGTGGTCATAGTAGTGTTGGGTTGATGGTTGGACTTGATGATCTTAGAGGTCTTTCCCAACCTTAATGGTAATAAGATTCTATGATTATCAATTATAATAATTCCAGTTACAAAAGCAGCAGAGATCACCATATCTGCAGAGCAACAAAAGGAAGATAGCATGCACAGCAATCACAGTAACACCTTTACACATTTCTTTAGCATTCATTGAGACATCATTATTTTCAAAATCAAAATCACTAAATTGAACAGAGATGTTTATTATATTATTCTAATACTTATTCTCTTTAAGATGTGCATCCTTAATTCCTACTGGCGTGGACATGGGATGCACCATTAAAATAGTACCCAAAAAACCAACATTCCCATATTGTGCTTTGTCTTCCACATAAACAAAGAATAGGTTCCTCCAGACAACTGACACATAATGTATCATGTCAGTATGTAAATAAAAATGATGTAAATTTATATATATATATATATATACTGATTGCTGCGTGTTAGTATCAGAATTTTCTTTTAATAGCCCAACCCAGGGATTAACAAAGAAAAACCTGAAGCCTCTGCCATTAGCAACAGATGACTCTATTCGGGAAAATAAAGCTGCACTTGTAAAGGACTTGGAAAGAAAACTGCAATTCAGAGAGGATGTTAATCAACAAAGTAGTCAGCAGGTAAGAAAATTGTGTGTTATTAAAAAAAATTTCACTCAGGAACAAGACATGTATTATGACTTGTGGAACAAAAGGTGTTTGTGTGGTTGAGCTGCTATGCTACTTTGAAGGGTGAGCTTTTCTGGTAAGTACTGGTTTGGAACAGCAAACTGGAGCTTTAAAATAGGAAGTATGAGAGGCTGCGACTGTAAAGGGTTTACTTTGTGATTGAGCAGCATTTTTAATTTCTGATCACCTCCATTACAGACTGGTAAGCATGCAAAGCTTCCTTCTTTTCATGGAGACTTCTGTACATTGGATTTCACTTTTTCACTTTACAAGTGGATCAACTCACTGCATACATACATGTTCTTTTAACTGTTTAAGAAAAGGTTTCTGGTTTTACTTTGACTGAACTAAAATATGGCATTTATTTTTTAGCATTAAACTACACCTCCCAATTTGTATGAATTGACAGAGGGTTGTTAGGAGCTTTGAACAAAGTGTTTTGTAGCTGTTACTGGCATAGCCTGAACTTCAGGCCTACCACTAATAGAGTTTAGAAAATAACAAGCCTTTGACAAAGTTCAAGGAAATAAATATCTGTTCATTCTTCGTTGCAATCAATAAATCCACTGGATCTGGACATTGTCTAGGACATTAATGAAGAAATTAAAAATCAAATAATATTTTAAGGTTGGCTTCACTGTGAATCAGGTTCACCTTCAATAACAGTAGGATGCACCAAGGACTGCTAGATAGCTGTTCTGTCTGAAGGTGATGACGCTGCTCTCATCTTGGCCATGGAGCCCTCTAAGGCTGCCCCACCAGCTAAGGCTTCATACAGCAAATAATGCTGTACCCTCCTCTGTTGTCAATGAGGTAACTTTTCACAAGGTCTGTTAGACCTTCTGGCAGAGACCCTGCAAAAATAAGCAAAAAGCCATGGGGTCTCAAGAGCAAACTACCCTCTGTGGGCTACTGCAGAGTAATCCCCACTTTTTTTTTTTAATTTTATTCTGCTGTTGACCTTTCTTTCTGACAGATCCTGCTGCCAAAGCACTTCAAGTAAAACAACTGGCAAGCTGTGTGTTTTGCAGATGAATCACAAGTTTTACAATTTGTACTTGCTGTGGTAGTAAGACAAATTATTTAGAGAGCTACTGTGAAATACCAATCAGTCTTTTGAGTTAACTGCATGATAACCCCTTTAGAAACAATGATCACTGCAAGAGCCAAAGTTATCTGCTGACAGCAGGAGTTATTTATACACTTATTTGATATTTTACATTAATCCAAACCAAAATCTTGATTCTGAAACGCCCAAACATGGAAAAACTTCAAAGCTGCCACTTTTGTAGTTGCTACAGTAATTAGAATGCCAACTGTAATGAACTAGAAAGCAACTTTAGGCTGTGAAAAAAAGGTTCCCTCATTTCCCCCTCAGTTCCCACCTTTAAGCATGTCTGATTTTGTTTTCTACATCCAGGAAAACCACTGCTCATCCTAACTCAAACAAATTGAGGTCTGAGTTTTCTCCTTAGAGAATGCAGTGATTATTTAAAGAGATGAGAGGATGCATTTTCCAAAGTTTCTATTATTTGCCATTTATAGAACAATCAACACTGTGAGAATAAGATGTTGGAGTGCTGGATTCACACCCATAGATTTTTGTCCTGCTTTTCTCCTCTTGTAGTTAACACAGAACTTAAAAGGAGATATTTTCATCCTCTATATAGCATATCTGCATCAAATTTATTATTATAATAGTAGGGAAGGGCTTCCTACTTCCCCAGAAATAGAAAGGCAACTCTCCTCTGTGTGAGAAGTCACTGTGTAATGAAGTATGGCATCCAGTAAGAAGCTCAAAGTGTTGGCTTCCTCATTTTTCTTAATGATATTTTTAAAATTCCTTCTCATAAGTGTGGTCTCTGGTGTATTTTTATTTAGAGAGTTGTGCTGTAACATCATATTTCAGTAGCCACATTTGGTCTCATTTACAGTATCTGCAGAGCATGTAGGGATCATCCACAGTGAGAGCTGCAGATGACCAAGTCTGTGCTGTAAAATACTGCTCTTGTCTCATAGTGCTATGTACAGTACAGTGATGAACATGAGTGATTTACATCCTGGTGCTCATTTTATTATCTGTCATTGAATTCCATATGAAAAGTGCATAGCTTACAAGCTGAGATTTTCCTAAGTGTCAGCATTATGCACTCAGCATGGTCCCTAATAACCCAGCTGTACTCCTTCTGTTTCACCCAGTACATCATTCATCACCACAAAAAAGAAATCCAGAATCAGAACATAGTTGGTAATTTTGCTGATGTCTCATGAGACAGAACAGATTAGTCTCTGGTTTTCTGCAGCTATAGTAATCATGCAGTGCTAACAGAAACACAAATCTGATTTTGCTCATATTCTAGCTGCAACTTTGATCAAGAACATGCAATAACAAGCTGTCATTCTCACAAAAGAAAAACACCATAGCTGTCATTTCTGCAGATGGTAGCATGCCATACTGCCAGGTGAAATGTCAGCACAATTAGGAATGTTGGAAAGGATGTGATCTTGTTACACCAAACATGTTCAGTCACATTTGCTCAGTTCTTTCAAACAGGAGTTACACTAAATGAGGATTAGCTTTGTGCAACTGCAGGAAGAGGTTAGGACAAGTCCCAGGATAGAGGAGACTTAACTCAGTTTCTTCCTTTTCCTGAAGACCATTGAATTCCTAAGTCCTGTAAGGCCAGCCTAACTCCTTGCCAGTGAGTATGTGTGTTGTTGGTGCTCTTCCAGGCTGCACAAGCATTCTTCATCATCAAGATAAAAATCTGGAAATTCCACCTTTCAGAACTGCTCCTATAACAGGAGACCTTAGGTTTTTGCTCACCTTCTCCTGTTCGAGGAATAAAACATAAGTGTTTCTGGCAGTGTGGAACAGGCCCTCCTTTAGCAGGACATTTCAAGGAACATTTCAGTTTCATGGTTAGGGCAGTTAGAGAAAGCTCTAAAATCCTTCCTTGCAGTTTGTGCTGGAGAAAAGAAACAGGCCAAGACAGAAAAAGAGAATCACTCTCCTGTGTAGGAACTAGGACAAACACCAGGATTCTTCTCCTTGATATGGTGAATGTTTCAGTATTCCTACATGGTGACAGAGGGTAAGAAGGACAAAGGAGTTCCCTGCCCACTGATCTTTATCCCCACAATCACAGAATGTCAGAATGTCAGGGGTTGAAAAGGACCATCAAGGATCATCAAGTCCAACTCCCCTGCCAAAGCAGGATCATCTTGGGCAGGCCACACAGGCACATATTTTGAAAATCTCCAGAGAGACTCAACAACGTCTCTGGGCAGTCTGTTCCAGTGCTCCATCCCCCTCACCATAAGAAGTGTCTTTTCATGTTGAGGTGGAACCTCCTGTGTTCTAGTTTGCACTTGTTCCTTGCTCCATCACTGAGCATCACCAAAAAGAGACTGGTACCTTCATCTTGACACCCACCCCTTAGATATTTATAGACATTGCTAAGATCCCCTCTCACCCTTCTCTTCTCTTTTATTAGCATGGAGCTCAGAGCTTTCTGTTGAAATCATGTAAGATAAGGCATCCAAGGCCAACCTTAGCGAGTGTCTGGGCTACTGCACCACTTGCTGAAAGGTGAGCACAGCCAGTGTCTTCTCACTTTCCAAAATTTGTCAGTGTAGTCCACTGAGCCTTTCATCTTCCTTACAAGTAAAATGTTTTGGTAGTGTTCAGTTGGAATATGTCATTTAGAAACATGAAGAAGTGTAAGGAGAAAAGGGCAGATGGAAAATTTGGGGGGACTTCGGCAAATGGAAAAAAAATGTGTAGTGTAGACTCTTTTACCCTGATATTTGAAAACATCTAAAGACTTCACCAATGGGACTGAAAATAATGGAATTTCATCTTTACAGGCAAAATTAAGAAATTAATTATATCATCTCCTCAAAACTTTGCTATACAAAGAATATAAAATAGAAAAATTTGGTAATTAAACCTCAAAACCTTGCACAGTAATAAAAATAAAGGAATTAACTGTGCAATGGTAAAGAAAAGGAGAATTATGTACCTGGGCATGTTTTATACCTTTGCTTGTAAGAACTGCAAACTGTGCTCACATATCTGTCATTTACTATGAAGAAGATCATGTAGCAATGTTGGTTGGTTCTTATGTAAGACCCAGACAGCAGCATGGTCACTGCCTTATTTTTAGGACAAAGAGTAAACCTACAGCTATTTAGAAAATTATGCACAGCCCTCACAAGAATACTCTCTACTTTTGCTAGAGAATAATTAAGAAGAAATGTCACAGAACAAAACGTAGGATTTGTCCAAAAGCTTTTAGATCATTAAAAGCCACAGGCTGTGAAGCCATATGCAGACCCCAGCTGATCACACAGGCCACGTCACCAGTAACACCTCATCAAATTATTTTGATGCTACAGGTTTCTACTAACTGTTAGCATGTCTTTTCACTGGGAATTGAACACTGCTAAAGTCAACAGCAAGATAGGATTTAACTTCAGCAGATTCAGTATTGGAGAACTCATATTCACACACACGGGTGCTCAGAAACTTACAGTAATCGCTACAGTTTATGCAATTCCCCTTTTGCCAAAATAGTTCACATGTAGCAAAATGGCCCAAGAACTAGATTACCTGGCTTAGGATGTAGGAGACCTTGATCCAACTCTGCAATTTCTACACTTTCACAGACTTTCTAGTTGCTTTTACAGGTCATTTTGCTTCTTCTGGCTGCAATTTCCCCTGCATAAAATGCAGGCAACAGTCTGCCTTGCTGTCAGATGCTCAAAAAATTATGAAAATGGGGCCAAATAAATCACAGCAATGAAATTTTGTGAATCGGTACCTTCAGCCATGGCAGTGCAACAACTAACAACTTGCCAGTAGAGAAGCTGCATTTCACTTCTCCTTCTGTTCCAAATTTCCATTAGAACTGCTCAAACCACATATCCACCAGCAATTTGATGGCTTTGCTCTCCTCATTTTTATCTTTCACCCTTCCATCTATACCTTGTATTAATGCAACCACCACTGCCTACTCCCCTTTTGCTAATGCATTTAAGTGAAATATCCAGGTTTCAAAAGTTGCAGTCTACTCAGAATATATAAAGAATTATATACAGTTGTATTATATACACATTCTATATATTCTAATTTGTACAAAACATGTATACCTCTAGACTGGAGCTTGAAGTTTACAGTTTTCTAGCTGGGAGGTAGCATTATTTTAAATATCTGGCTACTATGTCAAACAAGAGTGAGTAGCTGGGACCATACATTTTTGACCCAAAACCAGAGCTCGAACCTTTGTACTCTTTCCCTTAGCCTTCCTCCTCAGTATGCTGAACTGCAGCCTAGTTTTAACATTGTACCCAGAGATCACATTGATTTGTTCTTTGTGTGATGCTTTATGAAATACTTCACTGAACCACAAATGCAAACACTTTGCCCTACTCCACTGAGGCAATCACAGTTTTATGGCTTATGTAATAATTCAGAAAGCCATATTAACAACAATTTTCTGTTCTTGCTAATCCTAGAGGAAAATCTACCAATCAAGCAAAAAAACCCAAGGTAGTATTCTCTATGCAACTGTTTATTTCCTCTTATTTCACTGAGTCCTGTTATTTATAGGAAGTTTGGTACAATACCTCAGTCTTTGTATGCTGGTGTTAAAATGTTCACAGCAACCTCAACTCAGCCTTGCCTGTTGGCGTGTAAATTTCTCTAAGCATATATATGCACACTAAACAACACACTTAGAAAGACGAAGGCTGAAGTATGAGCACAACACATGGGATGTGGCGCCATGGGAACCCTAACTTCGGTATTTCCTGATGTAAACTGTGCTTTTGAACTCCTTTCAATGGCCAGTCCAAACCCATGCATTCAGCCCATGGTGCCTAGCCAGAGCCTCCTGCCTCTGCATGGAAATGCAGCAACTCTTGGAATTTCTAAGTGCAGAGAAGCTGAATAACAGCCCAATGCTGATAGTACAGCAATATCCATTTGTTCTGGCAAACTGCTTGTCATATTTTACATCTTTTTTTTGTGTGAACACATAGATCCACAGCCACATGCACTCCAGAAATGTGAGAGAAAACCTACACATGATTAATTTCACAGTGGCCCCATGAAATACCTTCCTTCCTCTCTCAGATTTTGTCTGCAAGCAGAAATATGAAAAGGAAAAACTGCCCACATGTCTTCTTGAAGTAAAGGTGGTAAGAAGTTAATATCTTCACCACGTCAATCAGGAAAAACAACTTTCATGTGAACACAGTGTATACTTTTTCATTTCTAAAACAGAGGCAAGAAAGATTAGTTAATAACAGTTTGAAAATAATTGTTTTAAGTTTACTTTATGTTAGTTGGTTAGATAACTTCAGACAAACCTGTACCTTTAGAGCAGGGGAAGTAAAAGATGTTAATTGTCTTTACCAGCTTCGGTTTGTTTCATCTGTAGACCATCATGGCTACAGCAACCCTACAATATAAATTTCTTATTACCTAACACAACAGCAAGGAATTAAAAAAAAACAACAAAACAAAAAACCAAAAAAAAAAAACCCAAAAAAAACAAAAGCAAAAAAAGCCAGTATAAAAACCTGCTGACCAAACTCCACTATCTATAACCAGTTGTGGACTCTCCCATTAGCTTGCAGTATTTCATTGCCTTTTAACTCCACTCTGTAGTATTATGTGCTGGAGTCAACATCTTATTCATTAACATGGTGCTTTGAAAGTCCAACGGTAATGGCTCCCTTGTCCCATTACTTCTCTCTGGTAGAGAACAGTGTACAATTATAAACTCACTTCAGGGACTAAGCAATGATTCCCCTATCTTCAACTATACAGCAGAGGATGTATTAGAAATAGCCTCTTTAATTTGAAATATTATTCTTGTCGTTATCAATTTTCACTTCCAAAACCTGCTTCTGACATAGACACCCAAAACCTGAACTTAAGAAACATCTGATCTAAGGATTAGTTACATCATTCTGAAAAAATCCATTGCATTCACACTTTGTAGGTCTAATGAAACATACGTACGTGTAGCTCAATAAAGCTGAAGACTGTGTACAGCTAAGATAGTGCAGTGCTAAACTGATTTATCTGCTGCCATTAAAGAATGACGTTAACTGCTGGCAAAGTTCAGAGGGCAGTAAATAACTGATCTGCTGACTTCCCGATTACACAGATTCAATGATTCTCTATGTGAGAGTGGATTCATACATTCATAGGATGGTTTGGGTTGGAAGGGACCTTAAAGATCACCTAATTCCAACCCCCCTGCCACAGGCAGGGACACCTCCTACTCAACCAAGTTGCTCAAGGCCTCATCCAACCTGGCCTTGAACGCCTCCAGGGAGGGGGCATCCACAGCCTCCCTTGGGCAACTTGTTCCAGTGTCTCACAATCCTCACTGTAAAGAATTTCTTCCTCATCTCCAGTCTAAATCTCCTCTCCTTAAATCTCAAGCCATTGCTCCCTCATCCTGTCACTTACAAGCCCTTGTAAAAAGTCCCTTCCTAGCTTTCTTGTAGGCCCCTTTCCGGTACTGAAAGGCCACTCTAAAGTCTCCCTTGGTGCCTTCTCTTCTCCAGGCTGAACAGCCTCAAGTCTCTCAGCCTGTCCCCACAGGGGAGGTTCTCCAGCCTCTGATCACCTTCATGGCCTCCTCTGGACCCACTCCAGCAGCTCCATGTCCCTCTTACATTGCGGGAAGCCAAATTGGACATGTTACTCCCATCAGGTTCTCACCAGAGCAGAGCACAAGGGCAGAATCATCTCTCTTGTCCTGCTGGTCACACTGCTTTTGATGCAGCTCAGGATAGAGCTGACTTCTGGGCTGCAGGCCACTTATTTTTCCTCCCTTTGCTCTTTATTATGTCACACTTAAAACCTTAAAGGTGCTGGCTCTTGCAAAAGCCCTCTTCAATTTTTAGTCTTCTAGACTAATGCCTGTGAATTGCTGTCTAACTCTGAGAAGTCTGAACACTTCTCACCCCCACCAGTTTCATGCTAATCTGAGTTCAGAGTTCCCCTCTCAGAATAAAAATTCTTCACAGATTTACTGTGCCTAGCTTCTGAGACAACCAATTTATGAGTCACTTTGCTTGCTCTGCCCATCAGCCCTTTTGCCCTTTAAACATACGTAACACTTTAAAAATGGCTTATCTTTGCAAAGGGAGGAAACTATAAATGAGGAACATGTCTGCGAACCAGAGTATTTACCTTTAGAATTATGCTGTCATATAACCAATATCTAGAAATAATGACATCATTTTTGAGAGGTTGATCAGACAATAAACAGTAACAGGCAGAAATGAGACTCTGTGTTCCATACTTGCTATATTGCCCTGACCTTTATTCATGTGACAAATCACTAGATGACAAAAAAGGAGGAGGGAAAGAGATTACAACTGCCTTAATTAATCCTTAATTAGGTTCCACATTATCAAAGGCCACACAGCATGTGATGTCCCTGAAAACAATTTCACTCTTGGAAGAGTAGTATCTTCGGGTCCTACTGGAAAATTCAAACACTTAAGGTAATCCTTTCTCAGTAGAGAATTTTGTTTGCTATAGATTTTGCTCTCTGCTGCCAAGAACTACCTAAACAGCAGGAAGGAAACTATGGAATGCTCTCAAAGAAGTAGAAGGAAAACAAAGCTCCAAATATGCTTTTCAGTACATTGCTTGCAACAAAGTATTTAGGTTTGAATTCCTTAACTTATGGGAGTTAAGGAAACTACCACTGCAATACATTTTGATGATATGGCTACTTCTCAGAATATAGTCGTCCCTCCCTGATTTTTATTGGATCCTTCCTCCCTAAAACCACACAGCCATTTTCTCACTATCAAGGGTAAAAGACTGATTGCTTAACTTTCCCTTGGAATACTATAACCAGCTCTCAGCTTCTAAATGGAAAAATGATAGCTTTGCTTGTCAGAAATATGCCTTAGCTGAGATTAGAATATGATCTATTAAAGTGATTTGTTGAGACATGCTGTGTGAAAGGAAAAAACAAAACAAAAAAAAAAAACCCAAGAAAAAAGCTCAACAAAGTGAAACTTTGTAAGGCTGTTTGCTGATCATCAGCTGTTGGCCAGCCCACAGAGCAAACAAAGCCAACTAGGAGAGTGGATGATACCATCTAGTGGCTCCCACCCTGTGGCGCATGTCTCGCACACCTCTACAGACCAGCAAGCTCCAAAACTCCTGCTTGGCAAAGCTGTACTCTGAAGAAAGTATCAGAGAGCAGAGTGTCCTTGTCAGAATGGAGGGACAGTGTTAAAGGTAAGGAAGGTATCTTGAAGGGGAGACACAACAATCTAAACTCCCTGGGAACACTCCTCTTACCTTGTAATGATGGGCACTGCTCCAGAGCTATGTGGAAGAAGCAGGCCTGAATCATCAGAGAGGGGAGGAATGGAAGGAGGACGCAGTTTCCAGAAAAGAGAGACCATTCATCAATGTCTTTTCCTCCCTACTCTGAGCTGTTTGCCCTTTTCTAACCATAGCTAATCCTTACAAAAGCTGATCTTACAGCAACCTCTCCAAAAAAGACTTAAAGATGAGTTGATACACATCATCTACCACAACAGTACTAAAATCATAGATTACCAGCATGTTTATTCCACACAGCAATTGCCAACTTCTCTTACTTTGTGGCTGCCACATACGAATCCTTTCACGCCCAAGTCTCACAGCCCCCCATGTGAGTCCTCAAAGCTCCCCTGTAACCTCTCAACCTTTGGCTGCTTTTGTCTCCTCGGCCTCCTGAAGAAATCAAGAGACTTTAGATGACAAAATTTGATACTTCATCTCCATATTTGTTCCTTACTATCTGGGAACTACTGGTCAGGATTATAATTAGCGGTGTGATAGAATAGTTAAATGGTCAGTGATGCCAGTCCCAGCAATTTGGGATCTTTGCTGGTTATTTAGTTAACTTTCTCTAACATCTGAGACAAGATGCATTTGCTGAATCTTGTTTTTTCAGCAAATGGAATATATCTAAGGATAGGCTACATTCTTATTTATTGTTCACCAGCGTTTAAAATTCTGTTTTAAAAATGAGAACTACACTTCTGGAATTGCTCAAGGATTTCTCTTCCAAGCCACAAATCATTTCCCTCCTATAATAATACAGCAGCAAACCCCATCAAACAGAACTGACAGATTAAAGTAAGGTTCTGAAGATCCAAACTTGCCTCAGAAATAGAATAAAACAGAAGCCTGATCTCAGAGATGCCAGTGCCCTTCAACAGGAACAGGGATCTAAGCTCTGGACTTCAAACTGCATAAACTCAGGTCTGAGCAAACTGATTTGGTTACTGCTACACACCTGCATATGGTACTATGAGCTCCCCACAAGGCAGTTTATGATGACTTAAGCCAGATACTCTTGCAGCTGCCTCTGTCAGTGTAGTGGGGCACCTTCTCCTACCAGAAAAGTCCATTCAGGTGTATCCGTAGTGCTCCATCATGCCCAGAAGAAACATTGCTTTGGTGTCAAAAACAAGCTGGTTGTTGGTCTGAAGTTTCATCTGTCACAGCAAAAGACATGTGGTCAAATGCTTCCTGTTCTAGTCCTTGTGCAAAACAACTAAGGAAAGAGAAGGTTCTGATTGACTTCAGGGGATTAGGAGGAGGCTTATAATCACATCAGGCTATCTGCAAATGGTAGTTTATGTAGGAATATGCTGGATTTATTGTATTATCTGTTTAATATACAAGTATTTACACATGATATGTTTTGCTTTTCTCATTTCATCAGCTAATCTGGTTTAATTTTAACCTAAAGGTAAACTACTCTGAAAAGATCTCACTTTATTCCTAGCTTTCCCTTTTAGTAGGTATCATTTTCCTTATTTAATTCTGAATTGATATATTTAGCAGTATTTATTTATATAAATACATGTGACTAGTATTTGAACACAAAATCCTCCCCAAAATTGCTATATGTTAATGATATTTTTTTATTAACGATGTAAGATGTGTGAGGGTTTTTTTTTATAGCAATTTAGAAGGACTAAATTTCTAGCTGCACCAAAAAAAAAACAGTTTTATTAGTTACATTCTACAAACATTCTGCAGTGTGAATCTGTCTGCAAACCAAATTCGGATTGTTACATTATGGTCTAGTTTCCATAGGCTTTGTCATTTTCACTCATTTTAGAATGATTCTAAAAGCACAAATGACTGCAAGCATTACAGAACATGACTCACTCAAGTCAGTGTCTCTCTCCCTTTGCAGGAGTACAAGATTTCCAGCTTTGAGCAGAGGCTGATGAATGAAATTGAGTTTCGCCTTGAACGTACCCCAGTGGATGAATCAGATGATGAAGTCCAACACGAGGAAATCCCTACAGGCAAATACATAGCACCCATCTTTGATAAGAGACTCAAGCATTTTAGGGTAATGGAAGGATCTCCTATTACATTCACTTGCAAAATAGTTGGAATACCTGTTCCTAAGGTAGGTCACTCTCACTGTCAGTGGCAAAGGAATAAAAATCAGCTACTTGCTATTTTGTATGCATCCCTCTGGGAAGTCTCAGTCCTAAGAATGCAACTCAGTGCAGAGAGTTCTAAAACAGTTTATTTCCCACCTGCTTTCAAAAATAATAATATCTGCTCCTGAGCGTGTATCAGACCTTGATTTTTTTCTAGCCACTCTTCCATTACAGAGCAAGTGTTAAGTCACTGGGGGGGGGTGTGATCACTGCAGGTATACTGGTTCAAGGATGGCAAGCAGATTTCAAAGAAAAACCCACATTTCAAAATGAACAGAGAAGAAGATGGAACATGTTCTTTACATATTGAAACTTCTACTAATGATGATGATGGCAACTACACGATTATGGCTGCAAACCCACAAGTAAGTTGTCTTATTTTCATCTACTGAAATGCTTGGTTCATCTTTCTCTAATGCATGTTAATGGGAACACAAAGTGGGCCACTTAGTTTAACATTGAGTGATGACTGTACAAAGAATCAGATGCTTCAGAGGATTGTAGAGTAAACTACATAATGAAGAATGATAAAACTACTCCCCTAATCTTACACATCCCAGTCACAATCATTAAGGAGATTTTTTCACATTCAAAACTCCCACCCCACTCTGCTGCTGACACCTTGAGATGTGGTGACAAGACAGACATGGTATTTGAGGCAGAAAGAATAAAGCAAGGGTAAATAAAATGTTACACCTGATTTAGAAGTGTTACCCAGCACAATTAATCTGCAAATAGTGTTATCCCCTGATACCATCCTCCTTCACCCTATGTGCTAGCTTAGCTGTTTATTTAGGAGTACTCTCAGGCATAACAGGCAACTTCTCCAGACTAAATTTCTCATTTTTCCTGAATTGTATGTCAGCCCAACCACTTTTGGGTTGCTGTGGGGCTGCAGAAACACAGCAGTACCTTTGTACTAGCAGCTAGTATCTGTGGAGCCGCAGTGGCGGGAATGGAATAGTGGGGACAGAAAGTGCTTAAGTGGATGTACACACCACCACTGCTAAATGCATTGCCACAGCCTTGCAGAGTGTGAGGAGCCCATTACTTTAGACACACAGTGAAACTCCTGCCACAACTGCACTCCACAGCATGCCAACAGCATTTGCTTTGAAAAAGTTCTATTTACCCTATAGTTCAGTTAATTTACAAGCATAAAACCTAATGTATTGTAAACGTTAAGTAGAATCATACAATCATTGGAAAAGATCTCTAAGATCATCAAGTTCAACCATCAGCCCAACACTGCCATGACCATTGAACCATGTCCTGAGATATCTATACTTCAAAATTAACCAACTATTAATTCTGTTTCCATTGTAATCTGCAGGGGAGAATCAGTTGTTCAGGGCACCTGATGGTTCAGAGTATCCCTTTTCGGGGTCGAATATCAACAACTCAGCCTCACAGGTAAGAGGAAAGACAAGTCCTTCTGTCCTTCCTTATGCTCCTAAGTGAAGACATTCAAAATAACTACCTGCTGTACTTCAATGCACTCTGTACTTCAGATCTCAACCAACAAATGGAAATAACAGCAGGACTTCCCTCCAACAGGTCACTTCTAGAATGTAGTATTTTGGAAGGTCATCTTCAAATACAGGGAGGATTATGTGCAAAGTATCATTTAATTTACCTGTTGCAGTGGATTTCAAAGGCAAAGATGAAATCCAGAGGGGGAAAAAAAAACAAGTAAAAAGAAGCAAAGGACATGTTGGGAATCCAGCAATACTATGTCATATAGTTAATGTGACAATCTTTCTAAATGGAAAATATGGAAGTATTAAATTGCAATCAGTCCATTCCTTTCTGCCTTGTAACTCGAGCCATCCATTCATCTTTTCCCACAATATCTTCCTTTTTATAAGTATTAAGGAAAAAAAAAATTGATCTCCAAACATACACTTGCAATATTTTGTGTTACAGAACACGACCCCGAGTGACAGATGGAGACAAAGAGGCAGTTCAAGAACGCTTTTACAGGCCATACTTTCTACAGGCTCCAGGTGACATGGTAGCACATGAAGGACGACTTTGTAGGTTGGATTGCAAGGTACTGCTTCCTCTGTTCATTCTCCCTTTCCCTCCTTCTGCACATGTCTTGCTAGGAGTTTTCATGCTCTTTATTGCATGCATGAACACCTGCTGTGAAAGTTTTAATCCTTCATTTAAATAAATTACTTTAAATGCTATTGGCTCTGAACTGATTCCAGGGATTTCTTTCCAACACGTCCTGCATGGAATGAAGAATACACAAAACAAAATCCCAGAAATAGAAGGCTCACTTATAAGGTTCTTCAAATTATTAGATATGTTCACCTGATCCTCTACCAGTCCTAACTCCAGAAGTTTATCTGGGAATGACAGATCCTTCTGCTCCATAATCAGATTCTTGAACTTAATCCAGAATACTACAAAACCATGAGAAAGAGAGGATTTGGCATGTTGTATTGTGTTCAAACAAATGTCCCCGTTGTATCAGGCTGAATTATTGAAGATTAATGCTCCCTGAAAAGAGGGAACAGAGCCCAGTTCATTTTATGCTTGCCCAGCATGCACAGATGCAGAAACATCCCCATTTACGGGGAGAATTGTCAGAGGTCAGAGCATGTGCAATGAACAACCTGTTAGTCAAGAGCTTTTAGAAAATCATCTGCTCCAACATATTTTGGTTATACCTCTGTGTCCCAGTAGCACAGCAAAGATAGTAGTGCTGACACTGACTTCTTCCATGCTCCAGAATGTGTCCTACCCTGAAGAGGGTGGAAGTTCTGAAGCAGAAGTTAATGCCCTGATGAAGAGGAACAGAATTTGTTACTACTTAATTTATGATGTCAAGTTACTAGGGAGCATGCCAAGGAATTTGGTTATTCTTAGCTATGCTATCCTGGCAGAGCTTGTGAAGCCTTAATGCATGTCTGGTATTGCACAAACCTGATGGACAGCAGTCCTCATTCAGGCAAGTTCCACTTCTCTCTTGCTCTGGTTTGTAGAGTATTGCTTTGAAACCAATGTGTTAGACATGAGTAAGTAAATCTATTTATTGGAAAGATCCTCAAGACTATAATACAGTCTAATACTCTTTCTTAAAATACTTAATCTGTAGTGTCAGCTTAACAGCTACAAGAAACTGTATCATTTCTCACCAGATTTTACAAAAGACAAAATAATTTGTATAGAACCATTTTTCACATCTACTCAACTCTTCTAGTGGTTTAGATTCAGCGGTATGATTTATACTCAGCACTAAACAAAAGGCAACAAACTAGCAGATTACTAGGAGTGTTTTGTAAATCTGAGATGTAACCAAGTTTCTTCCTTTCTGACTAAGAAAAAAGTAGTCATTTCATGTATTTGTTTCTCCTTGGACTTTGTTGTTTGTTAGTTTTCTGGGTTTTCTCCCTTTTGGAACTGATCTTAGAAACTAAGAAATAAAAAATACATATTTTTGTTCTAGATTCTGACATTCTGATGGTATCTGAAAAAAGGCCCACCTATGAATGTACTAGAATTTCTTTGTCAGTTTGACATGTGTCTCTAGCTGTTTCACTGTTTGGTAGGTGAGTGGGTTACCAACTCCAGACCTGACGTGGCTTCTGAATGGCAAACCTGTGCTACCAGATGGCACCCACAAGATGCTGGTCAGAGAAACAGGAGTTCACTCTCTCCTTATTGATCCTCTCTCACAAAATGATGCTGGAACTTACACCTGCCTTGCCACTAATAAAACAGGACAAAATTCATTTAGTCTGGAGCTCACTGTTGTAGGTAAGAAAAACTAGTCACAATGAAGTCATTCGGACACACTTCTTCAAACTTACCTTCCTTAGTTTCCCTACAGACAAGTATAAGTAGAGAATTAATCCACTGACAGCAAGAGAGTTCAACAGCTGTAAAATACACCTGACAGAGGGAAATGGACCTGGCGTTCAGTTGGCAGGCAGTTAACAGAAGACTTGAAGAATTCTGTCCCAAAATGACTTTACCTTTTGTCTTGGCAAAATTACATTCTCAAGTTTCTCCTCAGAAAATTAATAGGGTTTGAATTCATATGCTGAGATCTCCTAGATTTCAGTCCAAATTTATAAATTTACAATGTTTTGAAGTGTTTTAAATATTTTAAAATAGCAAAATACAATTTGGAATACTGTTCTTTAATAAAGCCTTACAAGATGTGAGGTCACGTTTAAAGCACAACAAAGAATAAAATATCTTGTTGTTTAATAATTCTTTTTCCAGCAAAGGAAGTGAAAAGAGCCCCCATGTTTTTGGAGAAGCTTCAGAACTGTGGTGTTCCTGAAGGGTACCCTGTCAGACTAGAATGCAGAGTTGTGGGAATGCCACCCCCTGTCTTTTACTGGAAGAAGGATAATGAGACCATCCCATCAAACAGAGAGAGAATGAGGTACTGTACCATCATATCCATGCTTAGGAATTTCTTGTGGCTAGACCAATTGTTTCCATGAAAACCTGTGAGATCAGTACAGAAGGTGTTATTCTGAAAACAACTTCTTTCAGTCACAGAAAGTTTTAAAAAGCTGGCTTCCCTGAGAGGTGAACAGTAACTATATCCTTGGTTCAGAAAAAAGGCACAGAGCATAATAAGCCACTGCTTCAGTGAGTGCTGACAGACCGTTTGGCCATGGGCCAAATATAACAAAGTATCAAAGATGCTATGATTTGGTATTTTAATGCATTCTAGCTCTAAACTACTTTTTCCTCAATTTAGTTGTAACTATGGAGCAGTTCAAACTCAGAGCAGTTAGAACATGGTTTTGAATACTCTAGAGCATGGGATAATAGAGAGTTTAGCATATCAGATACAGAGGCTGACAACAAAGTTTGGTCACAAACACAGGCAAAGATTTTGATCCTACACTTACAAAATACAATTGTAGGTTCAGCTCTTGCATGCAAATGCCTCACTGGTTTTAGATTCTGCAAAAGAAAAGTTGATTAAATACATTCCTGGCTGTAATTAATGATAAATTAATTGCCATCATTTAATTTTTAAAGATTCCTACTTCAGCTTAAAATCTGATCTTTAATATTTTATTTCATTCAGCTCCAGCTAGTTATTTGATGCATTCATTGGATCTCTACATTCTCACATGACTACTATCTGCAAAAAAGCTGGCTCCACAGCAGTCCTTGTTGTGAACACACCTTATCATGAGGGAAAGCTCACTTGAAAAATCTTTCAGTGGTCTCCCTGTCCCAGCTCAGACTGCTCTCCTTCTTGAAAAAGGACAGCCTCTGGTCTTCTATAGCCTGTTGTGCTTACTACTCAAGGATTTCTTTCAAGTACTGATACTCTCACAGACATTATGATTGTACACCTCCAAACATGGTAGTTAATGTAAAATTAACAGCTATCCAACACTTCCTCATTTTCCAGCTTTTTCACAGTTTTTGCTTCATCTCACCAGAGCAATGACTAAGGGAAACTTCCCACACCTTACAATGCCAGGACTGCTGGCACCGAGGCTTTGAGTGATTCTGCACAGATACGGTGGAGTAATGGGTGGCATTGTCCTTATTTGTCCCCTTCTTGCCTCACTATGATTGTCCTGCCTGAAGCCAAGAGCCCTTTTTTGTACCATGATATGGACATGCACAAGCTTCTATACTACTGTACCTCCAGCATAGTTATGTAGTGCAGGGAGCAAAAGAAGAATGTTTGCTTTTTCATTAGAGCTATCAGAAGCACAAAATGTCCTCTTAATCTGAAATTCTGTAGTTTGTTTCCTTATGAACTGGAATGAAACAACAAAGTCTCAAATTTCAGATCTTCCTGCAATTTCAAGTATTCTCATGTGTTCACCTTCCATGTCTTCTTTTATCATGAGGGAAACACTTGGGTTGATTAAAAGCACAGAACACTCTCCATAGAGTAGAGAAGCCTCCATTCTTTGATACACTAGTGAATATTTTGTCCTGGAAATTGCAGCCACAAAGACTTGGATCACTGAAGAACAAGGAGGAAGGAATAATGAAGCAGGTTTCTTTCTGAATGTTGGCCAAACAAATCTGTAAAATTTTGCCAGGCAGTCATTTTCTCATGGAAGGAGTGTCGCAAGAAAGTTTCTGACTGACTGCTGTGAGAAATGTCACAACTTTGTACAAGTGTTCTTGATATTCTCTTATGTTTTGTCATGTTACTGAACTAGGAAAAAATATAGTATGACTGTTCAGCAGCTTTGCATGGGTTTAATTCACTTATTCAATAAGCAATTCCAATATGAACATGTACAGAGCAACAATTTGGCTTACACTGTCACACCGTGGCTTTGCACAACTTAGAGGAGTAAGAACAGATTTCAGCTGCTCTGATCATTATTGGTTGAGGCCATCCTGAAAACAAATGTATCGACTATAACCATCTTGGATTGCTACCTCTTTGAGAATATCTTGAACTTATCTCTTTCATATTTAATGTATTGTAAAAGCCTGAAGCTGATAATGCTCTTGAGAGATACTAATTCCCAAATGCTGTTTTTCCAGCATGCATCAAGATGCAACAGGGTATGTCTGCCTCTTCATCCAACCTGCCAAGAAAGCAGATGCAGGCTGGTACACCTTGTCGGCAAAAAATGAAGCTGGTATTGTCTCTTGTACTGCTCGACTTGACATATACGGTAGGTCCTGGCTAGTAAGAAAGCAAAGCACAAGTTATTCTCTTTGACTCATCCCAGCCTTCACCTAGTTCCTTGTCTGTAAAGTGCCAGTTTGGATATGGATTAGAAGTAAGTATCCCAGCATGACTGCATCTTAATATGGCCACCAGGAGGAGGCAAATGACATATCTAAAGGTCCAGAGCAGCTCTCCTGCATCCGTTTAAAGGCAGGTAAAGAGAAAAAACAGAGAAGTTTTGCACAATATTCTCCACTCTCATTTTCCACCTTTCAAATTCCCTAGACACATAAGCATATGATAAACATGCATTTAAATTGAGCCTTAAGTCTGTTCCCTCTGACACATGACTGATACAGCCCTGACCTGAGATGGAACAATAAATTGCACACAAGAAAGAACACATTTTCTTCTATGGAATATGTCTGATGGAAGCTATGTCTAATTAGGAGGCTAGTTTGAATCTAATACATTTTTCTAGGACTTGGCCCCATACCAGATGGAGAACTACAACATGTGATTTAGTTACACTGTATCTGTGGAAGACACAATAGCTAAAACGATTTAACTAGAGCAAGAGAGTACTTTGATCACTTTAGCAGCATAACCAGAAAACATTCCACAAATTGCTGGATTATAGCCATACCCTCAAAGGGAAAGCCAAACCAAACCAACAACAACAACCAGCCAACAACAAAAAAAAAACAAAAAAAAAAAAAAAAACCCAAAAAAAAATCAAAAAATCCACAACATTTTCAAGTGTGTAATTCTCATTTCTAAAAACCCCACTCAATTATCAGGCATAGCCACAAATAATCAGTGCAGCTCCGTCAGTTGCCTGCCACCTTGTGGGGATGTAGACAGTAGTAATGTGATGTTCAGGAGAGGGCCGGTGAGAGGGTGATTCAAAAAGGGTCACATAAAAAGCAAAATAGTTCTATAAGTATCTAAATGTTTCAAGAGAAAATAAGTTTTCATAGGAAGGATTCAAGGTACAAACAGGAAAAAAGCAGAAAGTATGAAATGCTTCCTGATTTCAACCATATTTTCTAAAGACTCTACAAGTCTTACATGCCAAAGAGAGTGATAGAAATAATATGTCTTTGTGATGTTTTGAATGGATGGGGGTGGGGGATTGGAAGTGTGGTCTGGTATTTGCAGTTCCATATGAAAATAAAAAGTTACACCAAATAATGAGTGCATTGTTCAAATATAAACAAACTGGGGGTTGCAAGAAAAAAAGGAGGCTCTTTTTCAAATATATTGAGATAGGGTCAAAATTCAGCATTGAAAAGTTCAGCATAGACAGACATTTCCTGTCAGTGCTCAATGCATAGACTGTTCTCAGACTATTGTAGCCTGATCTTCTATCCTTCATTTTAAGTGGTAACAGATAAAATTTTTCCAGTTTGAGTGCAGATCTGGAGATTTTTATCTGTATAGATAACACCAAAGACAACAGCAGTTTCCCCTTTCTGAAGTGTTTTAAAAATTATAACTGCTAAGTATTTTATAATAACTAAATATTCTTACCAAATTCTGACTGCATTTGTTTATGCAGGAACATGGTGAATGTTGCTTTTAAACGACTGAGTATGTGTCTTTGGATTACATTTCTTTAGTAGATTTTTTTTTTTTAAAACCTAGGAAACACGTTGCTAGTTGAAAGTTGCAGATGGACATCAAATTTGTAGTAATTTTTTTTTTAATTAATTTAAAATTAAAGACCACAAAATAACATCAGGAAGAAAAGCCCACCAGACAATGGGATAGTACAGAATCAGATCTGTGTCCACTTTGTTCCTCTCTTTGTGCTATGGTATGGTTTTAGTTTTGATTGCAAGAGCTTTGGAGGAGATTCCAAAGATTAAATGATGAAATCCTGGACTTAGTGAAATCCATGTAAACATTGCCGTTGAAATGAACAGGGATGAAATTCCATCTGTAGATTTCAATTGCAATATCCAATACAAACTGACTTTTGTTGTTTCATTGCTAACTTAGCTAGAGATTTACATATCCTATTCTGTTTCTGTTGCTTCAGCTCAGTGGCATCGTCAAATTCCACAACCAATAAAGCTTCGACCTGGTGGCAGCTGGTATGCTGGACTCGACATTCTTTCTGCTTTCCCAACTACCGAAAGCCCTATACTATTTTCATCCCCAACCCAAAGGGTGGTGGAGAGTGAAGAACTTTGAAAAACAAACATTTGTTGTGGCTACTCCTGCGGAAATACTAGAACTGCAAAAAAAAAAAATAAAATAAAATAAAAAAGAGGTACAAGTCAAGATGCTCAAGGTTTACAAGCAACTTGTTTGTAATTAAGTGTATTGCTGCTGCAAATGTTGCAAGTAACATAGCATACAAGACTTTTGTGTATTATTTTACTACAGGATAATAATTGTGGTATGGAGTGTTGTGCAATAAATTCGGTACTGTGTAGTTTGCTAAGAATTACATAGTAAACATAGTTTTCAGCACCTAAAATCCAATACCACTTCTACTGCTTGGATTAAAGCTCCTATACTGTAGCAAGCCATACTAAGGATGGATGATGTTTAGCTGGAACACTGCCAGTGAAAACATTAACGTGACAATAACCACAATCCTGAACGAGGGTAAACAACAAGACTTTGAATGTAATTCTAAAACACATGCCAGACAATCACAAAGCACAAGTGAAAGGGAAAAGATGTAACTCATTTTTATATATTATTATGCTTGATAATATTAGACTTTTTGAACTCAAGACTAGATTATCTAGCATTTCGTCTAGGTACAGCTGTATACTCTTCTATATTTATATGTGTGTGTGTGTGTGTGAGTATTCCATGAACTGTGTACTCATGGTGCAAAGATTCATAAAGTAAGGCAAAGGGCACATGCATAGGATGCTAATGTAGGAAACCAACAGCCCTGCTAACTGAAGCATGTTCTCTATGGCCTCTAGCTGAAACTGTTTTCCAAATGTGCTTCATATTTTTTTCTCATTAGTGACTCTGTCTTTAAACACAATGATAGTAAGATTTTACAGTTTTTAAATTCTAGTCTCTTTTTCTTAATTTTTAATGTGACTACAAGAAAAGTGCCTCTACTATTTAGCTAAATTTTTAACAGAGAAAGAATGGTGACTTTGTGGAATTTACATTTTTGGCATCATTTAGGAAATAATAACAGGTATAGTGTTTACTATACAGACAGAGAAAATTCCTGCAATCAACAAAAATTATGAAATTAAGCAGTGATTTTGTGCAAACAACTAAAAACCCTACTGCAACTAATAAATAAGGCAATCTAATGAAAGTGCAATTGAAAGTGTAAAGTGACAACACTTAGTGATTGAAATGTATTTAGCATTTATGTAACTATATTAATATCTTCCGGCACTTAGAATCAGTGAATATCTAAGATGACTTTCTGCATCCTTAAATTACTGCTGTCTTTGGACATAATTTTAGGCAGTTCTTACCACTTTCAGCATTGCCAGAGAATGCAAAAAAGTCCTGATCGAAGTCAGAGATGAAAAGAAAAAACATCAGATTACTTTCTTTTTAGACTTTATTTGGGGGTTTTTTTATTTTTTTTTCCCCAGACTTAAAAATCTAACTTAGAAAAATTACATATGCAAATAAAATACTGAGGAGTTATCTTAGCCAGAGACTGAGCCTTTCTTTGGGTTTTCTGCTCATGTGGTTTATGTTGTCTCTAACTGTTGGCTCCCTGAGGATTTAGAGGAAGTTAATTTCTTCTGCTGTTTCACTTTAGACTCAAGTGAAGATCATAAAACAAACCCATTGTTATAACTTTCATGCTTCTGTTAGAAATCTGAGCAGATGCACCTGGACTCAACAGACTGGGAAGCTAAAATACACTCTTCTCCTGAGAAGAAGGAGCAGGTATTTCAGTGGGAAAGCAGAAGAACCAGTAGTTCTCCATGTTGTACCTCCTCCCTGGCAAACAAAATAAAACTAACAGCTGTTAGAAGTGATGCATTGATTCAAGTGACTTCAGTTATGGAGTGCCCAACTTAAGACACCTTTTGGGGCTGATTTTCCAGCATAGAGACCCTACTGCTGCTCTTATCTTCATTCGGTTTTAGGATGGTTTAGAGATTCCCAAAATAAACCTAGACTGAGCCAGAGATGGGCAACTCAAAATTTAGTTTCCCATATCAGTAACTATTCTTGGGAAAATAATCCAAGGAAAGTTATTGGACTTCACTTATTTATTCCAGTGCTGTTGGGAAGTGGGAAGAGATGAACTAAGACACAAAAGCTCAGATTCTGCTCCCATCTGGCTTTGAAGTGAAGGCTTGGATCAGATGACATCCTGAGGTTTCTTCAGATCTAAATTTCTCTATGCTTGCTAAGTTATTTTACTTTCCACTGCCTGTCTGAACACTCTCTGTGGATTAAGCAAGTGGAAACTAAGAATTCAAGCAAGAACAGACTTCTCCTTTTTGAATAGGATATATCTTATTAGGCAATTCTAGCTCCAGGAGTGATCACTTCAATCTGAAGGTTAAGTGATACCATGTTTTTGTAAAATGTACACGGAATGGAAGCTACTGCTGAAAGACTGCCAAACAATCTATGCAAGAAGGATAAATCTTTAGTTATTCAAGAAGGGGCTCCACAAGTCTCACTGACTGGTAGGCTACAGAGTGGATCACCAAAATCTGTCAGCTGAACTATAGCATTCTCTCCTTGACAGTACTACTAGCAAAAGGATCAAAACTTTGCCTATCACATCTCCCTACACAATGCAGAAGTCAGTAATTTCCATTACTTTCAGTGCATCTGACAGAAACAAAATCAGAATCTGATCCAAATGTTCTGTTGTCACATAACTTGTTAACTGCTACAGGACAGTTCTCCTCTGCACATACTGAGCCCACAAAATTACTATGCAAATAGATGTAAATAGTGTTAATTAGTAGTGTTGGTGAGCTCATCTTGCTAGAAAAAGACAGAAAAGTTATGTTTGTGTTTAGGGGGGAAAAGGCTTGTAAGCAGCAGAGACAAGCCTGAGTTGTCACAAAATATGCAATGGTTTTGGAGTTCATGTCCTGTGAAGGATGCCACTATCTAATCATACTGTGTTAAGACATACTAGAGATTGTGCAACTGTGCTCCCTTCCTGAACAGCTTGGCTCTTCATTGTTTTGGTTTAACTGAATAACCAACCTGACTTCACACTGACAGAGTATTTCACTGTCTCATACCGGGCATGCTAACATAGCAACAAAAATCAGTGTTAGAGCTTCCACTGAAGTCACTGTTAGCTATTATCTTTCTAAAGTTCATTAAATCACCGCAATGTGGAGCATAACATTGTATCAGTGAGATACGAAAGTGCTCAGGTTTATAACATCTCTGTGTTTTCTGATTCAGACTCTTGCAGGTCTAATCAGCTTCCTGTTTCCTTCTAGCCCTGGTTATGTACAAAAATCACACACAGGCACAGTGCATTTCAAGGAAGAGCATGAATGACAGATTTTATATTGCAATTCTAGAAAGCAAAAGTATTAGCTTTGCTTTAACATTTTGGTCCATCTTGGTGCAAAAATAGTCCTCAGCAGTATCACACAACAGTCTGCATTGATATTGTTGGACTTTATGCCTTAAACCAGCTGAACGGAGTTCCTTTGCTTCCATATGGAAGGTAGCACACAGCTGAATAACAGGAGAAGATGAGAGCGCACACTTCAAATGGGAATAGCCAAGCCTGCAGTCTTCATCTTAACATACAAACAACTGCCAATCCCAACTGTTCACATTAATCTTGGGCACTTCAAAGCAAAAAATCTGGAATAAGAATCTCTTTAAGAACTGTGTTCTTAATGTTATCAGGTTTAAAAGCATTAGTTTCTGGAAAATGTCCTCATACAGAAAGATTAGCAAGATCTAATGAAATGTTTAAACTATTAAATATTGGAGAAGTAATTCATTGCAAGTTGCCTTACTATTTCCAATACAAAAATCTTTATTCTGAGCCTTAAAATTCTGTTTTATCATTTTCTCATAATTAAGTTGATAGTTTTTAATTTTTTTGATTAAAAAAAAAATTCTCACTGGGAAGACAAATATTAATGTCAGTTTTAAAGTCTAATTTAAGTGTACATGAAAGGAAAAACCAAACACTTGCCTGTTCAGTAATGTATTCCCCTATCTCTCACCTAAACTTAAATAAATGCTTCAGAGTTGCATACAAGTCTGAGTCTTTCATGTGTTCAGGTAATTGTGAAAGTGTGCAACAAGACCAGGTTTCCTCACAACTTTGTGCTGACAGCTGATTGATTAATGGAAGCAAACCCTACATTATTTACAAGAAAATAAAGAAATACTGTCAAGTTACACACTAGTCAGATTTCTAGTAGGGAATTGTGAAATATAGCTGTTGCTTTTTGAAACTGTTCTTAATCTCTTTGGGTTTGGTTTAATTTTTTTTTTTCCTGATAACCTTAGCCCATTCATCAAAGCTTGAAAGCAGAAGTTTTCTCAGGGGTACCAGAGCAGAAGCTAAGGCAATTTGCATGTT
Source organism: Ramphastos sulfuratus (assembly GCA_013399055.1). NCBI lineage: Eukaryota > Metazoa > Chordata > Aves > Piciformes > Ramphastidae > Ramphastos > Ramphastos sulfuratus. The sequence continues at coordinate 173,566 of WBNM01026962.1, forward strand.
CTGATGCTCAATACATTTGCCAGACTCCCAGTGTCTTGGAGAATTAATCTCCAAAGCCTATGCTTGAGCAAATATTTCTACCTACAGACTATCACGGCTGAACTCCATTGTGTTGCAAAATTTCACACAGAATCTACCTATCACGCTGGCCACCTAGCCCACAGACTCCCACTGAAATACATGTTTACTGGGTCCAGGCCAATGTTCACAGAACTTTCTTTGTACAGCAGGGCACTGGAAATCTAGCACAGAAAATCAAGTAAGCGAAAATTGGGTAGTGGCCAATCAAACACACAAACCACAAGGAATTTCACTTTTTCCTACACTAGTCTTCAACTAGAATAATTTAGCATATTCTTTATATAAATAAAGTCCATCAGCAGATTCAGGAATTCATTTTAAACAAGCAGCAGATGCAAACCCTGAATGAAGCTGAATCTTTATAGTTCAGATACAGAAGAGAGGGAAAAAGGCTATGCCTCATTACACTGCATTACACTGCATCAAGAGGAGTGTGGCCAACAGGTCGAGACGTGATTCTTCCCTTGTGAAACCACTCCTCAAATACGGCGTCCATTTCTAGTGTCCCCATCATAAGGGCACAGCTGTTGAAGCAAGGGCTTTGAAGATTATCTAAGGGTTGGAACAGCTCTGCTATGAGGATAGACTGAGGGATCTAGGCTTGTTCAGCCTAGAAAAGAGAAGACTCTGAGAGGTCCCTAGAGATGCCTTGTAATACCTGAAGTGGTCTCACAGGAAGGCTGCAAAGGGACTTTTCAGAAGGGTGTCTAGTAACAGGACAAGCGGGAACTGTTTGAAGCTGAGGGAGAGTAGGTTTTGTTTTAGGAAGTTCTTCAGTATGAAGGTGGTGAGACTCTGTTATAGGCTGCCCAGGGAGGTCGTAGACGCCTCCTCCCTGGAGGTGTTCAAGGCTAGGCTGGATGAGGCCTTGAGCAGCCGACTCTAGTTGAGAGGCATCCCTGCCCATGGTGGGGAGGTCAGAGTATATGATCTCTAAGGTCCCTTCCAACATAAGCTATTCTAGGATTCTATGACGACTTTATGATTACATTCACTGTACTGACTTTGCCTTCCCATGTAACCATGTTTGTCCATTCCCACTTGGCTTGATTCCTATGTACTTCTGTGCCTGACAGGTCAAAGACAATGTTCTTACAAAAGTTTTAGCTCAGCTACAGCTCCACGACCTAAAACAGTGCCTACACATTTTATGATTTCCTCTGAGTGATGCAAGCTGTTTTTATTAATGTCTTTATACTAGAAGTCCACTATAGATACAAAGAACTACTTATCGCATAATAAAAAGAAATCTTGGGCTACATGTACCGTGAATTCAAGTAGAATTCTCCGTTTACATCAGTGGGAAATTCCACCCAGAATTTGCTCAACCTATAGGACCACACAATCCATTAGTAGCAGGCAACACAGCTTTGTAAAGAAATGGAAAAATACTGAAGATCTTCTGATTTTTTTTTTTTTAATAAAAATACCGTGCACTCCAGGCTGCAGGAAGCCATCCAAAATGAACTCCTCTTTCCTTGCATTTACACAGGCAGGCATTTAAAGCAAATTCTGTATAAGATAATTTTTACATAATGATTTCTCTACAAGTTAGCAAAAAATCAGTAGAAAACATTAAAATATATTCTTTGGAAAAACAGATATATGAATATTCTACCTAGGGTTTCTTTGGGGCTTTTAAAGCTAATTTTTCTTGACATTTAACTGAAGTTTAAAACATAAAACACTGTTTTAAGAAGTATCCAAATACCAGGGAAAACAGATGTTTGTTTGGAGACATCTGTGTAGAGGAAATACTGGGTTGCTTCTTCAATGAATAAACACTTCTTCATTTTCAGCATACTTAGGGTTTCCCTGGTTATTTTGTAGAGACAACAGCTGAATATATTTAGAGAGAGGGAAAAAAAAAAAAAAANAAAAAACAGAAAAAAAAAAAAAAAAAAAAAAAGTAACAGCTCTGTAAATTCTCATTGGATGTTTAAAATCTACATACATTTCACTCCTAACCTACAGAATGCTGCATCTACATTGCTTAGCTTAAACAGCTGGAAACCTAGGTATAAGCAGACTCATCTTAAGACAAAAGCTTAGCTTGAAAAATAAAAAATTTGACTGGGGAATCATGTGGGTTCTTTTTAATCTGTGCCTAGCGAATCACATCACAGTAGGGACGTACACGAAGAATTCACCAGGGGACTTCTCCTTAACAAGGTTTAGGAAATATAGCTAAATACTGAAATATCCAATGATTCTCATGCTTCCCCACATGAAGAGGTTGTAATATCTTTAACTTTACAAGATGATAACAAAGGTTAGCAACATTTTTCAGAATGATATTTTACCACCATTTAGGGACTCCAGATAACTGAACTTTGCCCTGACTGTGCATATAATAGAAGATGGACTGTGACCTAAATACCTTATAAAGGGTGATACAGAAAGTAGAAGTCTAAAAAATTGGAATGAATTAAAGATGTAAGACATGTAAGACCTATTATTCGCTAATTACTTCAATACTTAAACAGGAAGAAACCACTGGCTTTTAATTGTTAACATTTATTTTTGGAACATGTCACACCAGCTCCACTTTCAGACACTGAAGTCACTGCAGTGACTTAAAATCTCACTTCAGTTCTAAGTTCAGAAATAACTCTGGTTAGCTTATCAAAGAAGGATAATACGATTCAAAGAATCATAGAAGGAGAGTGTCTAGCTACTTCAAATTGAAAAACCTGCAGCCTGAATCTTTTAAAAGAATAAGGTTAATCTCCCACAAGCAGTTCATTAGCGTTTCACACTGAATTTCAATAGTGAAGCAAGTATGTGTGTAGCATGTAATTAAATATTTAACTAAGCCAGCATTTCTCATCCCAAATGGTTCTACGATAATGCAATTCTAGACTTAAAATGTACTGATACTACAAATAGAAGGATTTCAGGTTTGAACTGCTGTTCATAGGACAAATAATTCAGGAACAGACAAAACTCGGCCACTAAGAACATGCCAAGCTCTGAGCATCTCAGCTTCTGCTTCATTTGGAGGCCTACTGGAAGTGATAATTAATTAAGGAGTTTCAAAACCCCACACCAGAAAAGTCCAGTGCAGAAGGCGGCTCACAGCCACTACCTGACAAGCACTGAGCAGCCAAATATTCTACCAAATATTTGGTAGAAGTAATCAAAGCCAAATGAAATTATGAAGTTTGCACGTCACAAAGTTTCACTAAAACATTTGTAAACAAAAGCTATGAGACAAAACCAACAACTTCCTGAACAGTTGAGTGTGAGAAGTCCAAAGCAGCACAGATAGTATCTGCTTTTTGGACTGCTTTCAGAAAGAATTTTTAATGATTAAACTTCCCCTTGCCCCAGTTTGCTCCCTGAAATGCTTTGACAGATCATCAATAGACAGACAGCTGTCGATACACTACAAAGAACCTACTCTGCTGCCTCAGTACAATAGGGAAATGGAAATCCCAACTTCCAGACCAGTTCTGCACTCTCCCGAGAAACAACAATACTGCAGTATTATATAACAGTAAAACCTTTACCTCCTAGTAGCATTATACATGCTAGTGGGAGGTATAAATCTTATCATATTGTTCAGCAACAGAGATTAATGCAATGACCTGATTTACAGAGTGTTCGCAAGTTATGTCCTGCACTTCAGTTTCAATTCTTAGTAATTTTTGGTAACGTGACCACAGATACTGTACGTTTTCTGCTGGTTTCTCTTTCTGTGAGTTTACTATCATCTAATAATTCACTGCATACCAATCCATTATTTTTACAATATTATCTATTATCATATGCAGTAGACTGTAAATTACAATGCTACATGGAAGAAACAAAACTGGAAGAGAAATGGATCTTAAGTACTTTTATGTAAATTACTTATAAACTGTAGTGTCACATCCCACAAAATTCAATTATATACCAGTAGTGCAGAAACACATCAGCTCCTGAACACTGTTCTGGTATTTATGCTTTTGGATTGTATTACCCATCTCACCTAAGGTTTACAAAGTAATCTTTCATGGACAGGTTGGAAGGGACCTTAAGGATTATCTAGCTCAAATTTTCCTGCCATGGGCAGAGATGCCTCCCACTAGACCAGGTTGCTCAAGGCCTCACCCAGTCCGGCCTTGAACACCTCCAGGGAGGAGACATTCTCCTCTCTGGGCAACCTGTTACAGTGTCTCACCACCCTCATGGGGAAGAATTTCTTTCTAATTGCCAGTGTGAATCTCCTCTCCTCAAGCTCAATGCCATTGCCCCTTGTCTTGTCACTACAAGTCATTGTAAAAAGTCCTTCCCCGGATTTCCTGTAGTCCCCTTTCAAGTACTGGAAGGCTGCCTCAATTCTCTCAGCCTATCCCCAGAGGAGAGGGTCTCCAGCCCTCTGATCATTTTCGCAACCTACTCTGCACCCACTCCAGCAGTTCCATGCCCCTCTTATGTTGGGGGCACCAGAACTGGACACAGTGCTCCAGGTGGAGGTCTCACTGAGCCAAGTCTTTGCCAGCATGTAATCGCATAATTTATTTGCATCACATTCTCATTTCAGAATGGAAAACCCACTACTATGCTGGCAGAGCAGGTGAGACAATGTCTGCCTAAAGTTTACAGTGAAGAAATTGGTGTAAGACAGCACATAATATCATATTATCACTATTTAAGGACTGTATTAATTGTTATTACATACAAAAACTTAGCACTTAATGATAAGTAATATTCAAACAATGTTACATTGGCTATAGGATGGACAACAATTAATTCTATTCTCTTTCTATAAAATTCTGCATAGAAATCAGTGAGTAGCATGAGTTCACATTCCCATAAGGATGAATCCACTTTCTGTTTACTGACAAAGATCTAATGTAATTCATAAGAAAGGTCCATGTTTTAATAATGAACACTAATGATTTCTTTAGTGAGGCTAAAATATACATTAAAAAGCATTTCTGAATGCCAGTATTAAAAGGAAAATATTGGTCAGATTGTATCTGTCTACCTAACCTAGCCCGAGAATCAGTCCCAGCAGCTTTAATTGCGTGAACAGTCCAACTCCCACCTTGGGAAACGTACTAGTGTGCACAAGGGTGACCAAGGGTAAAACATCAGCAAGGGTTCTCAGAGAAGGCAGACAGTCAGGTCAGATCTTTGTATGAACTCACACTGCTGCAGATTCCCTGTACCCCTAAACAGGGCTTAGTTCCTACTGATGCTTTTGTTTTGCACTGAAAGCTGCTCAGTTGTTGAAAATAACTCCTATCAAAGCTACTCATTTGTCATTTGAAAGAACTCTAAAATATAAGACATGGCAGCAGTCAGCAGGGAACCCACCAGCCTTCTCTGCTGGAAACTCACCAGCTGCTGTTGTGGGACAGCAGCTCCTTTTCTCCTTTTCTCTCTCTCTCTCTCTCTCTCGGCTAATGGTAGGAAGGGCTTGTTTCTGGGAACTCCCCGCAGTAGCAGCAGCAGAAGCACCCCTCAGCTACACAGGCTGGCACCACCACAACAGACAGTGGCAGTCAAACTTTTGCAGACTCTACATCCTGCTACAAGCACGTTTGCTTCTCCAGCTGTACTACTTCTCATTTTCTGACCTTCCCAATCCTGCTCTTACACCTTTCCTACCCAGATCACTCTACCTTCCACAAATTAAAGAAGCAAACAAACGAGATGTCATTCAGGGCATTACCAGGGCTGAAAGGTACTCAGCTGCTTTGCAGCTCTATAACTTTTTACCAAACTCTCACCGTTAAAGGCTCTTTTTCAGAGGGTACGTTAAACACACTTTTTACTCTATCTGGAAAGCAAGCATCATTTGCTAGCTGATTCTTCAGCACACTAAACTAACTGCCAGGATTATGATGGTAGTAGTGTAATATTTTGGAGTGGGAAAGCCATTAGTAATTCCTGCAACAGCAGTTTGAGGTAGTTGGTGAGGATGTATCATAGAAAACACTTTATTTATTATTAACAAAATCTGCTGTTTCCAGATAACATAAAAAAAAAAAATCCAAACATTTAAAGACTACAAAAATCTAGAAGTTTAGATTGTTTTCACATGAGCATTTTCATTTATGGTAGATAATCACAGCCATTGAAAATAAAAACATTCTTTTTATGACTTTAAACCAGCTCTTTTTTGAGCATACAAGAGACACCATAAATTGGATTAAAACAAACCTACACAACCTTGCAACCCATACATCAAACTTACAAAGTTTAAGAAAGTTAGTTCTCTGAGGACTAAAACTCCAATACATTAGAAATCTTTTTCCATGGTAGCCATTTATGTGAAAGTAAATGAAAGAACAACCTTAAAGCTGACATAAAAACATGTAATGAAGTTCACTTTTGGTGTTATTCCATTCAGGTACACCATGGGTCAGTTTGGCTCATCATCTGCAGGAAATTTTGTCATGATTCATCGCAGGAAAAAACACCAAAAATAAGGTAACAACAACAACAACAACAACAAAAATCACAAGAACTAGATGAACTAGGAAGCAATTAGCAGAAAGATTTCAAATTAAAAGTATGCTTTCCATCAGCATTAAATAAATTCAATCTTCTTAAATGCATTTTTATTTAACGTTCCCAAAGCAAATTTATTTTGTAAAATTAGTGTAAGATGCAAACAAGAATGAGCTATAATAATGCCAATATTACCTTATTCAAGCAGATTAATTCTTGCTAATTATTAAATAACACATCTGGCCTGCTGCATATTCTTAGTTGGCAAAAAGATCTAATTAGCTATTTGAAAGTGTTCAGGGTGATAGCTGAATATTCGCTGGGCATAAGGATCACTGTCTGCTGACATTTTTTGTCCCGTGTAATGGTGGTAGCTTTCAGGATGGAAGTGTTCACAGTGAAGGCTAAGCCATTCTCTTTCACTACTGTATCTTTCTGCTTCGGCAAGTATTCTAGTGAGAGCCATGATGTAACTCAAAGCCATCTGCAGGGTCTCATACTTGGACAGCTTCTTATCTTGGCCCCACTGTGGAACCACCTTCCTCAAGCGATCAAAGGCTGTGTTCAGCCCTTGCATTCGTCTCCTCTCCCTGGCATTGGCAGCCAGTCTTCTCTTGGCGGCATTCTCCATCCTCTCTGAACCGCACTTCACGATGCAGCCTGGCCCGCTTCTGCACTGGATGTCTGGTTCTATGTCTGACTCCAAGTGACTGGATTTACAGGTTTTCATGTTTGATGCAGCTTCTGTTTCACACAAAGATTACCTTTTAAAAATCAGGTTCCTAAAAATTGGTAGGGAAAACACTCACATGAGTAGCCTGCGTACCTTTTGAATCTGTTTCCAGGTATCAATGATGGGGTACTTATCAACAAAAAAATATTTAAAAAACCAAAAAACTCTTCTGGTTCTTCTGGAAGTATCTGAAGATTGCTTCTTATTGTTTCAAGAAAAATAAAGAGTTTTTAATGTCTTATGCTTTCATTCTGTTAATGTCTTTAAACTCAAAGACATAGAAATCAGTGAAATCTCCATTCTCAAAATGTGTGTTATTGAAGAAAACGGTCCATTTAATCCAAAAAAAGATCTTAATGGATTAAAGATACATCAGCTCCAGACGACCATTTCAAATGAGAGAAGCTGTGATCCAGTTCAGAAGAGAATTCAGAACTGACAAACTGTTACAATCTGCAGATGCAGCTTGGTAACAGCACTCTCTCCTTGCTTGGCTCCTGCCGGCACGCAATGCCTGTGTCTTGCAGACAACAGGAGCCTTTATAGAAACTGCAAAAGCTAAACAGGTGGTAGCAGGTGGGCGGGCGGCACTCTGCCTCCATCCCAGCACCTTCCCACCCTGGGAACTACAGGGGGAAAAAAACCCAAACAAAACAGTAAAATCAGAACATTACAGCCTTCATCTGTTGAGAAGTCTCCCAAAGCCATTCTGTCCAGCCCTAACAACTTGCCATCTGGAGTAGTGTCTGGCTGGCCCCACAAGACTCTGGGCAGTTAAGCAAGAGATCTTTTCAATGGATAATCTGTTGCAACTCAGGGAGGGGGAAAAAATCTCTGTGCATTGTAGTATTTGTACATTAGAACACACAAAGTCTGCTTAGATAGTAATGATATAACTGCTCTAATGCAACAGAGGAGGATTAGCTGAATGCTATATGTCCAAGAACACTACTGGTTTGCACTTTATGTTACCAAAATAAGTAGATTTGAGCTATTAGAAACCCTTCAGCACTCACAATTTCAATACTGTGTAAAGTACACAACATTACAGAGAGACTAATAGCTTGAGAAAAGTGGGGATTGTGTATTCACCTGTCAGTAAATCTAATGTCATTAGAATAACTTAAATCTACTTCAACTGTTTAAATGTAGCTATAAATTTATCTAATGATTGTTAAAATGTTTAGACAGGACGTGATTTAGACACACAAAAACATGCAAGCACACAAACTGTCTGAAGACTGCCCTTTGTAATACACCATACTATACACATGCATTTCGTCTGATGTTTTTAAGAAATATGTGTTTTAGTAGTATCCCTAAATAAAAGAATAAAATGAGATGTGAAATAAAACCTGACAACTACTTGCTGGATTAAGGGATCATTTCTACTACCAGTTGTAATGATAGAGGAGCCATTATACACACACCCACACACAATTATCAACATAAACTTAGAAGGAAATATCATACAGTAATACAAAAGGGGGGAAAAAAAGTCCTGTCACACTGATTTATTATCTGTATTGATTTCAAACTTAATTAAATTGTTACCAGCATTCATAAATTAGTAACTTTTTTCATTAGAGACTGAATACTGTATATTTATTTAGAACTATAGCTCAATTGTTTTCGTGATGACTCCAAAACTTGCTGGAGTTGTAAACAGCTGATTAAACCCTAGCAGAAGCAATGACAATGAAATGAGGTTGAATAATCCAAAAACAATAGGATGCAATTGAACACTAATGGACTTCAGCACAACAGATGTTGAACGTAGGCTGTTACGCCCAGTTGCTCTGCTCTTAATATTCTGAACCCTAATGGCCTTGAACAGAGAGGATAGTTGGGATGGGGAGTCTCCATTATTCCATTATCAAAATGTATGTTGCATCTTCAATTTTTAAAGAAGTACAACTGCATCACACGTCACTGGAAATGTTCAGCACTCCTAGCTGTGTGCATTGACCTGTTCTCCCTGACATAAAGAACTACTACCACATATTAAAATGCTACTTTCCGAGTGACAATTCCTCATGACTTGTGTGTGAGAGAGAACTGAGAACAGCACGTCTCAGAAAACCCAGATAGCCATATGTCTTTCACAGAAGGATCAGCAATTAGAACTTAGGAGATATTTCTCTTTCTAAAGATGCTTCATGGGAAGTACTGCATGTCCAGTACAAACAAAAATACACCCCTGATCTTCATGCTACTGCTAGAGTATATTTTCGTGATACAGCCTTCTGTGCCCAAATACATTTGTTACTTAAATCCTTTGTCTCATAAAACAAATCTCAAAGGATTGTTTAAAGAATACAATAAAAATAAAGTGTTTTGTAAGTTAACAAATACTGAGCCTTCTCATGAGATACCTATCACTCAAAAGAGAGAATTAATCACTCTTAAGAGTGCTGTTAACTTCATAGGAGAAATATGAAAAGCACTCCTTGACAATACCATACGGTATAATACCCTATTTTGTTATTTGTCATCTTTCCTATTGTTAACTTACCATGACCTAACAGTACAAATTACAATGAAGATTTCAAATGTATTGAAAATTCACAGGTCTTAAAATCTTCATATTTCACTCTGCTAATGCACAGTATCACAGTACATGACAGTGCTGTTAACTCCCTCTTCTTAATTGATTCACCACCATTATTATTATGCTTTGACTAATACATTGATATAATCTCAAGAGAGAAGCTGTGATTTATCTCTCCTACTGAACAAACTTTATCTTAAATGATTTACCATCAAATCATAGGACAAGAGTCCAAGTTCATCTGGATTAATAACAAGCCTCTATCAGGATTTTATAGCTAAAAATTGTTTCATGGCAGATCAAAATGTCTGCTTTCCACCACCTACAATATTTTTAAGTTTCTGTTTTACAAAGGAGAAATAAGAAAGGTTAGTGTTAAGGTCTTATCCACACTAATTAATTCAGCTTATTTACATAGTCCACCAGCCATATGAAAACACATTATCTCAAGCTAGAAAATAAATTGCCTTATTGCTCAGTCAGTAACAGAAAGGATATCAGTGACATTTTTCCCAAGTTTTCTTTACTTGGTTTGACTTCCTCACTTGTCTCAGTAACTGCTTGTGTAATTCTCTTCCTCCCTCCATTTATTTTTAATCATTTCTCTGAGATCTTACTCTCTGAAATAAGTTTTCAAATTATTTTCAAGATTTTTATTACATAAATTTTCAAAAAGCTATTAATATATTTTGATGTGATACACTGCTGTGGTGATAAAAAACGTCTGTATCCCAACATATATTAGTCTCATCTTTATTGAATGTCAATCCTTTCTCAATAATTTCTCTTTCACTCTCATTTTTTTATCATAACATAATGTGAAGCCAGTAGAACACAAAAATTGTCAGAAAGAAGTTCTGTGTCTACTCAGTTATTCAGATTTGAATCTTTGAATCTCTAACTATGCAGGTACAAATTTAGTGCTATGCCATGACTCTAGCAGCGTTATCCTTGACTCCCATTTTAGTTCTAAACTAGTATCTTTAAATCATAATACTCTGTTTTTCTCAGAGAAAAACATGAGAAACAGGTAAGAATTTCAGTTATAAATCAAATTATTTTAGCATCAAGTCACACTGATATTAGGAAAATAAGGGATAGTTTCAGTCTGTTAAAGAAATCAACCAATTTTAGGATGACTACATACAGAAATGCATTAAACACCGTCTGCTAGATCTCTAGGTTAATAATTCTGATGCAGCTATCACAGCACCCACTAAGAAGAGCTGGATATCTTTCACCTGTGCTACTATGGGAAACACAATCTGATTACTTTTGTTGTTATTACTTACTCTCCTCTGCTTTCCTCTTCACTAAAAATAACATATAGAAGCAAAGTGAGAACCTTACCTCTTCCTTTTAGCCAGAAGCCACTATTTCCTTTCAGGTAGACCCTTTCTAAAAGCCTCATCAACACTTCTTACCACAGTAGTTTGTACTGAGCAAAGCTGAAGTACTGGCACAGCATATGCCACTTAATTAAGGGCAGATGGGTAACTACCAAAATATGACCATCCTTAAGGGCCCAGTTTCTAGGAATTTTTGACTCAGCTCATACGACAGGCTAGAAGTCCATGGTCTGCAGAATAATGCATGTTCCTTCCTTAGTTATTTACATTGTTTTCCCTATCACAGCTGCAGGACAATCAGAAAACAGAGTAAATGAGCATTGTGTCCCCCAAAGGGAATTTCAGCAACTAAGGCTGGGAAGCTGAATGCAATCTGCAGCAGTAAGGTTAATTTACAATTACTTCACCAAGGGCTTCCCAACCTCATACTGAACAGTTTTCTACTGAGTGCTCAGAACATTTCATTTTCCTATTAAGCCTCTCTGAGGTGAGTGTTACTGTCTAACAGTTCAGCAAGTCTTCCAACCACACTAAAGGCTCTACCTGACATGATACCCTCCAGCTTTCACCTCTTCTCAGTCTACCCATTTCTCCTTGCCAGTCATCCTTTCCTGGTTCATGTTATCTTCCTGCAGTACCTTTTGTCCAGGTGAGGCTCAAACACCTCCTAAAACCCTTCAAATTAGAATTGGTTCCCTTCATCATGGTACTAGAGGAACATACTTTGAATGTTTTAACCTAAACTGTTTCTCAGCTCTATTATATATTCACTATGATTACTGTGACATACATATGTGTACACAAACATACATACATACACGCATACAAGACAGCCCACAAAAAGAAGGAAGTTTCTGCTTAGAATGGCATTGAAACCCACTGCACCACTAAAGCAATAAAAAAAAAAAACAACCAAACAAAAAAAAACCCCAAGAAGTTGACTTATCATTACAAAGCCAGCAAAATTAAAATTACAGTGATCTACCAAGGTCAGATGCATCTGTGCATGCTCAGCCATCTGCAAAAGCTAGTCAGAAGTGTTTCACAGCAAGACCTATAGGCAACACACAATGGGAACACACAGTTACCTGGCACAGTGTTTGCTGTTCAACTAGTGTTGTGCAAGGAAGCCTGGATACTGAAGTAGCACAGCCCTGTAGGCTTCCCTCTGCAATTGAACTAAGTAGCCATGGCAAAACACTGATCCTCTACTCACCTTTCTAACATGAATTAACTTGTTCAGCACTAGTACCTGGGCAGTACAAATATGTTCACTGCAAGCACTTCGGAATAATTCCTATTACTTATTAGCCACTACCTGGCACAGGTAAAAGCAGAATGCATCTGTTTAAGATGTAATTCAGTTTCTTTAATCATTTTTATTTTCCAATATACCAAATTTCAATAAGTCAAGTGGCTTCCAGAGAAGATCCTCCTTTTAGCTTGAGACCTATCAAAAGCATTATCTGTCCCACAGAACAAGAAACAGAGGAGAGAAAGGATCTAGTTTAGCCTCCTGACTCCAGACAAGAGTTACTGGTTTTATGACCTCCTATTCTGAAAAACCTCAACAGGGTAACTAGCAGCACAAGTGATAGATTATTATCTTTTAATATACCAGGTACCTCAGGGTTAGAAAGAAGAAGTAGGCAGTTGTGATATATTTAATCAGTTGACTGTTGGAATGGTTTAAAACAGAACAAATGGGCTAAACCAGATCATTGGGTTAACCTGTCTGTTCCCCCAACACAGAAGTGAGGGGGGGAAAAAACACACACACAAAATCAAAATCAGATAATTATACTAAAAGACCCATAATTACCTTAGCATATATGCAGAAAAAGCACAGCAAAAGCAGAAGAAAGCAGAAGCAATCAAGCCAAAAGACCAAGCACAAACACTATGCCTCCATCTCTCCTTGTCCCGCTGCCATCACAGCAGAAGAGACAACACCCAAAAACCCAGAACCCAAAAGCAGCAACTGGAACAGGAAACCTCCCATGTTACAATCAGAACTTCAGGCCCCATAATACTTTGCTCAAGCTAATACTGTCATTTTTTAAGCTGGTGTGACTCCAGTGTGGTATGAATAACAGAAACAGACTCAACTCAACCCATGGCAACTGTAGTTCCGCACAGCAGGAGAAAGTATAAACTCAGAACTCTTAGCTTCAGCTCCAGGTTTGAGGCCCTTTTAAGTTCAAACCAGAGATTTTTGTCCCAAATGGATTCTGTAGAGATGGTTAACAGGCAAAGCTCAACTATTTATCAGGCAGCACATGTGAACTAGGATTCACATGCTTACTGTTAAAAGTTTATAAATACAACTAAACTTAATGAGATCCCTGACACAGAAGCAACACCAATGTTACAAACAAAACAAAACCAAAAGTATCCTAAGCTTGTTACAAAGAATGGATGAACTAAAACCTTTTAATAGAAAAATGGGCTCAAGTGCTCTTCCTTAATCAAGAGACGTTGTCAGACAATCTCAGTCAACAAAAACAACACAGTTTAGGACATCATCTCATCTTAGCAGAGGGTGTGCTGAAACTTCAGGCTTTTGCTAAAACAGGTGGTCAGGTGAAAACCTTTCCTGTCCTCAGCTGCTTCTTTCCTCCCAAACCCTTTCAAGCCAGGCAGCAAGGCAGCCATAGGGGATGGACAGTTCCCTAAGCTGCCTTTGCAAAAAAAAAAAAAAAAAAAAATTAAAAATTGTCTCTTCCACTGTAGTAACTATTAAACTACTTGTTTGCTGTGCCATCTGAAGCACATTAACACAATATTATCGCAAACAAGCACTGTTTCAACAAACACCAGCATTTTGGTCATCTTGCATTAAGAAACACTTTTTTTTTTTTTAAGACAAAAAATACCAAGATCATTCACAAGTTAACCTTTGGAATTCAGAACAAAACCCTCATAAGAGTATGCATAATCCTAAATCTAAACAGCAAACACTGTCATTTTGAATCCAATCATACCTGTATCCAACCTACTTACTAACCAGTAACTCTGTATTTCACTTGGACTTAGCCAAGAGCAGCGTTTCCAGCTTTCACAAGGGCACAGGAAACTGTTAACTCTCTGTTACAGATGTCATATGAGGTTCTTCAGGTTCTTAATGATGTTTTAGTGCTCTCCCCAGATAGCTGTTGAAGATCATTAACTAGCCATGTGTGAAAACACAACTTCTTTTTATTTGCTCATAAACATTTTTCTCTTAATATGTGGGGATTGTCTTCCTGACAGATAGGAGAAAACAAAAGTGGATCATACAGTAGTATAGACTTTCTGCATTGGCAGTAGAAGTATTTTACCACAACACAGGGCATAGCTTTCTATTTTATGCTAAGGGGACACAGCAGAGTAGAGAAGATTTAAAAGGCACTTCATGGTACCAAAGAAGAAGAACATAAGATTGTGCTCCTACTGAGTTCCCCAGATACATCATCAAAAACATTCGTATTCAAAAATTAAACAAACAAACCACTTGAAGATTTTGGTCAAGCAAGCAACTCCATACACTTCAAAAGTAGATCCAAAACATGGAAGAAAAAATTTTTTAAAAAAGCAAGCAGCATTTTATTTATTGTTTTACAACTTGTTTGTATAATTTTAAGTATCAAAATGTTACACTGAGTAAAAGCAATGTTTCTGTCCCCAGACACCAACAGCTAGTCTGCTTCACTTCTAGTGAGTTGTTCTTCCTCATATGGCAACCTCCCTTTCTACAGAACAGGACCAATAATAGACTCTATGGACATTTTGCTTTCTATTCCTCAGACCGAAGTGCTGGAAAATTAATTTTATCCAGTTTTTCCCACAGAGAAAAGTCACTGCCTGCAATTTAGTCTTTTCTCTATCAAGAGGCATGAAAACCCTCAGACTGAAGCTGACATCTTCCCTGCACCTATAACTACAGAAAGCTATGGAGACAAGTGCTGCAAGAGTCAAGATATTTATGAAATGCTATTGTTTATGTAGATATCTATACCATAAAGACTTTACTGTCTCCAACTTGTTTCACTCAAAGTACAATAGGAAATCATGAGCAGGAAAATACAACATAGTTTAAGCATGTTTAATATTAAGCCCTGAATTCAATGGCAGCCTGCATACAATGCTTAAGACAAACACCAGCACCTGGGATTTTGGGGAGAAGAGAAAAGCTAAAGAAAGACAATGAGGAAAACCAAGGACCGTAAGGTTAAGATATAAGCTGATACACAGGCAGGAACAGAAAGCGAGAATAAAAGGAAGATGAAAAAGAAAAGGTTTCAAGTGTGTTGAACTACAACAGTTTACAGTGTCTGGAATCTATAATACTAATATAATATCAAAAACTTTTGTTCTTGCTCACGAGTGCAATAAGAATAAAATGTAACATGCCTTAGAAATTAATTGCAATTATGTGTCTGGTTCCTAACCAGCTAAGAAGACTCTTAAAACTACTCATCTCCCAAAACATAATTAAGGCTACAATTCATGTTGCTTGCCCAAAATAAAACTGTCTAGATTGTACCATAGTTTATTGACTGGAATAAAAATATATGCAGCAACAATGGAGAGATGGCAAAGGATGCTGTCAGCTTTTTATAAATTTTCATTTCAAGAAGGACTTATTTTCTTGTTCAAACAGGCATAAAATTACTAGCCACTGCCCTGCTTCTCATTGATGTCTACTTGGCACAGTTTGCCAGATGCTGTTTGGTCTAAGTGTCGCCTTGACCTCCACTGGTGACGCTGGCCCCTTTTTGCTTTGTTGCACAGTATTTTCCCAGCAGGGAGGTCCTACCCCGCTAACAGTTCAGTTGTAACTTTTGCTAAAGGCTTCTAGGTTACCCATATGTTGTACTAGAGGGAGCAGCCTGACTGGAATTAACTCAGAAGTGGCGTCCAGCATTGTGGCTGGAGCTGGCCCAGAGGAGATTATAAATGCCCCAAAACTAATTAAATATTTTGTCTCCTGCTGGTAGGCAAAAGCGAATGAGGATAAAAATATGAAATGCCTGATTTAACTAGGATCTGTAAGTAGCTTGACAACGGCAACCCCAAAGTCAGTGATGCATGACTTAAAAGCCCCTAATGGGTCAAAGCCGTTACACAAATGAGACTTTTGTCGATTATCCTTCACTTTATATACTTGCAAAACTGTTATATAAGTGTACTGGCTACCATTTTTCAGAGTACTTCACAACAGCAGTTCTGTGGTAAGAGCCATGCAGTCCAGAGATTTATTTGGAAGCATCCTTTTCACTTTTGCACTCAAATAACACAGTAAAAAAAAAAAAAAAAAAAAAAAGACCACTCAAAGAAATACAGACAAATAAGAAATGGCAGTATTTTCAGTAACATTTTCAAGGATCTGAATTGCCAAGTGGTGCTTCCTAAAAGTGAGATAGAATTCTCTTTTTAAATAGCATATTTTGTAACTTTTTTTTAAATCTAATTTAATTGCTTTTTCCAACGTACTTCTTTAAAAAAAAATATATAGGATACATATAGAAGACTATATATAATGAAATCAGTTAAATTATTTAAATACAGAATAATATATATTTAAAGAAATCACCTAAATTATTTAAATAATGGATCCAGTGCTTTTTATATATATCATTCAGATTTAATGTATTCAGTTTTGTAAATTACAAATTCTCTCTCATGGCATTTTAAATATTGTATGTCCATTAGGGTATAATTTGTATTTAAAAAACACTACAGCAGACTTAATTTCTTTCCTTTCATTAATGTATAACAGTCATCACATCCATGAATATGCTTTTAGAATGCTACGTGATGAAAAGTCACTTTTGTAGCCATACTGTCTGTATCCTGCCACAGACAGATGAGCACACACACACACATCCATAGAACACAACTGCTCTTTCGTCCAAACGGACAGCAGGACACCACGGAGGTTTCTCCATCAAAAGAAATGCAACTCTAAAATATTAAGATCTTTAGTTAGGCACATGATAACATTTGATGTTTCAGATTTTCAGATCTCCCAAGTGTCATGTTTCCAAACTATAGCAAATAAGACCTTGCAGGTATATTCTAAAAGCTACCAGTAAAGCCGATTGTGAAGAAAGAAACACCATAATGATTGCTAATTTGCAATGCTGGATTTAGAATGCACAAAGGACTATGCTTCCCTTTAGGTACATTAGAATAAGAAGTCAGGAACCATGGTTAGAAGAGTGAAAAACTCACTTTATCCACTGTACATAGAAAAAGCACTGAATATTTGGTATCGAAAAGCTTATGTTCTGTTTTTTCTCCCAGGAACTTGGTTGCTTCTTTTCATTCCTTATTGTTTCACAGACTTCAACATTCTCAAATGACAGCATTCTATCAGATTTTTATGAATTTTTCTCTTAACAAAATTTGAGGACGGGGAAGTTTCTCAATGGAAATTTCAAATGACGTGATATATTCAGCCACTTTCATTAAACAGGTTCCCCTTTTAGATATGCAAAATAAGTGGCAAAGTCTTGCCTATTTAATTGCATACATTGTGATTTATGACTACTCATGCACCTAAATTCCTAATGAAAAAATGCAGTAAAGCACATTTCTGTAGCAGTTAGTCTTCTTAGTATACAACTGAGAAGCAAGAAGAAATGTAAGACTTTTTTTTTCCTGACAGTTTGGGGAAAAAAAAAAAAAAAAAGTACTTGAGCATAGTAGTAACTATTTTTGTAATTCAGACTCACTGAAAGTTGTGTATTGAACAAAAGTGCTATCAGTTTAAAGAATTAACTATGCTTTTATAGTCAAACACCAGGAAAAGTCTCTGCTTAGGTTCTGCAGCATCAACAAGTCCAGCACACAATCTGTAGAGCAAGGGCTATATAATCTAACAGACAAACCCATAAAAAGACCCAGTAGTTGGAGGACAATTTTGAAACCCATGAACTTGAAACATGCAATGCATTTTCAACAAAAATTCCCCTAGCAAGCAATATAATAGATTCTTCATAAGCTTACACTGTTATATCAAATTTAGGTTTCTTTCTACTGGCTTGAGTGCACAGATTCTTTGTGGAATAATACTGTGATACACATTCAGGTCATCAGGTTAGATGATAGCCTTACATACCCATCTATGAATCACAGAAAAGCCTACCAAAATTACCCAATAACCCACAACAGTGATCCAGTAACAGTTGCTTTTTAATTTCCCCTACATTTTTTTCACTAGAGAAAGAACGTATCTTTAAGGTGGACGCAAGCCATTTAATGTATGTCAGTGAAGAAGACATAAAATTCAAAATGCTCAATGAAAAGCAAACAAACCAAAATGCTGAAGCCCCCAATCAATCACTGTATTCACTCTGTTTGCCTCTGAATTTTGGGGAATATAAGTAACAAAAGAGGAATGTTTGCCTGGACAGGGACATATGCTTGTATCTCTTTTCTTCAGAAGGTTTTTCTTCTAGAAAGCATGTTAATATATTCTTCCACAAAGGATCTATTGATGAGATCAGTCTCAATACATTCTACAAGGCCTTTCCACACCTTTTTCATGTGCCATTGAAAGAGGCGCATGACAAAAATTTGTCCTAGCTAAGACCAGCATAATCAGTCTCAGGTCTCAAGAAGAGAAGTAAGATACCTGAAAACAGCTGAGGAGGAAAAATAAACATGCAGAATCTACGATGTCTCTTCTACTTTTTCTTACCTGGTAGGGAAGGCAAAGTGAAGTGATGAATTCATACAGTACCATTTTAAGGATCAAGAGTCCACCTTCTTTTTGTCCATCCCAAAATCCTAGGTCATGGCACAACTGAATCCAGTCAGCACAATTCCCACTCAGCTGGGAAATCTAGCAAAGATTACTCCTCTTGAAGCACAATTCCCTGTGGACCTCCTCCTAGAACTGTCTACCTGTACCACCTTTTAGTTAGTGCTAGCACTTGATGAGACAGTTGAATCCTTTGTTAAGAACTTGCAAAATTAAACAGAAGTACCAATTAATTGGTTTTCAAAGGTGTCTCCTAGTATCTTGGGATATGGTGTGTTCTACTTTGGAGAGAATCAATCAGTCAGAGATTGATGAAGGGGTGGTGAGGTCAGGTTTGCAAATACAGAACCATCTGCAAAGTCTCCTGGGTTGGTACCTGCAGCACAGCAATTTACAGGAGCAGGTGTTTCCCTTTAATCTATTTTTTTTTTCTGCTGAAACTGTAACTTTAGTGAGAAAGTGCCTGCAGTTTATTAAGAGGGTACTTTGTTGCTATTAACTGCTGAAATGCTTCTGAGGGTTGCAGCAACCATACTCCTTAAAAACACAAGTAAGAATAGAAGCTGTGATGTTAAATATCCAAGTCAATTAAATATGTTATCAGAAAGCAGCTATGCGTAAACATATGAAAGTCCAAAAGGCTTTTTGGAATTACTTTAGAGAGAAAACACATCAGAGAGGAAACACTTCTTTCTGAATATGGATGACTGAAATTATATAGTCATTAAAACTACAATTTATTTCTGCTTACAGTCATAAATATTTACGGTGAAAGAAGGCTTTCTGAAACAAAACTAAAATTCAAGAATTTCAGCTGAAATTTCCCACCTGAACTGAGCTTGGTTGTGTGGACACTCTGGTAAGTTCCTCTGGTTTGGATTCAAAGCTTAGAAAAAGGAGAATACATTTTAATTGAAATTCAGGTTGCTGGCTTTGCTCCACCTCATACACTCCTTCAGCTCTACTATAATCTGCATAATACATTCTCTAGCCCAAACATCCTCCAGCCTAACTCCTAGGCCACATGAACTATCTTTGCATCGTCAGCTTCAAAGAGGGCACATCTTAAGTAATTGAATAATGCAGGCATTACACCTTCTTCTCTTCCCACTCCTCATGAGCCTACTTCATCCCTTCAAACTCCTTCCTCTTCACAATTTTAGAAATGCCCTTGAAAACTTTCATTGTGTTTGCCTCACATATTTTATCTGCCTTGTAACTCTTCACAAGACAAAAAATTACATACAGGAAGGTTGTTTCTTGGTTTGGGTGCATCAACAAAAGTCACAGAGCATTGGGCAGTGGATAAAACTTAGGCTTATACGACTTAGGCTTATATTCATGACATTAAAACCCAGTGAGTGTCCTCCTCTGCAAAAGCACAAGTCTGCCACTAAAAAAAAGCCCAAAAGTCAGAGAAGTTTCTTTTTGGCATTCTGCTTTAGATATTAAGTCTAAACTAAAGGTTTTAGTCTAAAACAGACCTCTAGGTAAAAATAATTTCACACTCTCAACTATCTGGTAGTAAACTGGGTCTTGTTATTCCACTTTCCCATTCTTTTGAAAGTTTTAAACTATGGTTTACAGCAAATTTTAGGAAATAAAAGGACAGTGACTCAGCAGTAGAGAAAAATCCCTTGTGCTGTCTTTTTGTTTAAGTCTGGTAATTCCTTTAAAGACAAATTACTCCTCAAAAAAAACCCCCAATATATATAGAAGTCAAAATCAAACATCTTAATTATCAGTCTTTTCTGTTTAACTAATTTAATTTTCACCTGATCTGGCATCACCCTTAATTTCCATTTTACTTCCTTTTTTATTTATTATTTCTTGGAAGGTTTCCCCTGTTTCTGGCATATTTCCATGTCAATCTGATGAATACTGACACGAAGAAATTTTTCTTTTCCCAGAAGGCATCACCTTATGGAACACAGGGATCCCTTCTATGACCTCTTGCTGTGCAAAAATTCATTCTGGCTTTTGCAAAATTTCCCAATTTTGTAACAACTTTGCAATATATGTTCCTGTCTATTCTCATCTAGATAACATGGAATAAAAGCAAAGTATTTTCGTGAATCTTTTAAGCAGATCTGTTCAGTAACTTACTGAATTTAAAAAAAAAAAAAGTCTTCCTGATTTCTTTTCAGCCCTTTTAGCTGTATGCTCATTTCCACAGGAATAAACTATTTTCTGTTGCTCAATTTTTAAATTTTTACAGGAGATATGTCTCTGCAGAGGCATACACCAAAGAATCAAAATGTGCAAACATGCTTTTCTGTTTTCACGTCTTGGCTGTGGGATCTAGCCAGAGATTTACTCAAAACTTACAGGCCACTGTAACTTAACGACCTTCTGTTGGACATTTCACAATAAATAGCTTCCAAGCACACGAGAATTTTTGAACTTGTATTTTCCCTTCACACAATTTGCTCTTGGTTCAACACATCTCTATGCTACATTCTTAATTAGGAGAATTCTGGAAATCCTCCATACCAGAAACACTAGACAAAGAGACACTGCATTTTTTCAACCTTCCACTTATCATCCTCACTTAAATTTACATTTTGATTTGACATTTCTGTGATTTTAATCAAAATAATGCAAGTTCACTATTTTCATAGAGAAACATTACATTCTGAGTTCCTAGGGTAATAACTCTAATGTTGCACAGGGAGTTCCAGAAAATTATCTCTCCAGAAAATAAGTATCTTTTATTTAATTAATGAGAAAGGCCTAGTAACTTCCTTTAAGAGTCCCTGGAAAGTCCATGATGATGAACTCTGCATGAAACCTGATAGCCCTCTAAGTCTGTAATTATCATTATAAGTGCCTGAAAATTGTGCTGCATAGGTTGAAGAGTTAAATTATATTAGTTTATTTGAATCATAGAAGTTTAAATTATAGTAGCCTCTTCAAAGAAATCCTCCTTAAGTACTGTTTCCTTTCTGCATTTTCCAGGCTGACTTTGGCTTTCAGAAATTAACTTCAATAAAAATCTTCCTCTTGATGTGAAATTTGTGTGATTTTCAGTCTGAATTCTCAACTGCAAGTGGACATTTGATGCTAAGGTAACTTAGCATTCGGGATCTTGCCCAAAACTAAGACAGTTAAGTTAGATTTACTATATACAACTAATAAGACCAGCAGATAAACCTTCACATAAAAATGGGAAACGAGGCCACACAAATTCTGAATTTTATTTGAAGTTTGCACAACCTATTTTTTGCACTAGGAAAGATGGACAGAGTTTGTCACAACTAATTTCCTTTACTGTTGACTGAAAATGCGCAAGGTACTAAAATAAGTCTTGGTGAGTAGTCAGGATCAGCAGGTCAACCACACAATGTTTCATGAGAATAAAGTTGCTACTTGGAAAATGAGTGCTCTTTTTCTTGCCACTCTCAGCAGCCCTGCTTGTTTTGCATATGGTTGCATGTTTAATTAGCAATCTTTCTGTAAGTGTCTGCAATTAGCACAATGATGATTAATAAAATAACTCCTTTAAAGCTCCATTTATGCAGCAGAACTGCACAATCAGGTATAATTAATTCATCATTAATAAATCATGACTGATTAACTAATCTGTTGATTACAAACACATTACCACATAGTCTCCCACCTGAGCTCTGGTGATTTTTCTATTCTGAATGGAAACAGAAATAAAGAAGTAGCAAATGATTTTTTAAAAATACATTAAGCAGCAAACCTGCTTTGTTAGTCAGGAAATGGACAGCATGCATGTTTAAAATTTACAGAGCTTTGTCCATCATTAGTTCCTTTGAGTTTAAAAAAAAAAAAATACACTTGTACTCTCTATTTGTTATATGTGAATGGCTAACAATAAGTGAACTAAAGAAGCAATTATATTCTTAGAGAAGGTTGAATATTTTTTTCCCAAAGCATCTCATACTGTGGTCCAGATTCACTCATTGTAGGAGCCAGTAAGAAGTAGCAAATGCAGCCAAAGAAGCTTGCAGCGTGGTTCCTCAAGAAGATCCAGGTCACCAGCCAGCCCAATCTGCTTTGTAAAAAGGCAAGGTCAAGGTGTCTGCTAAACACACCATTGCGATGCTGCTGTTAAGCTGCCTTCACAGCCATATCTTGTGGCTGATTGCAAATCTGTGTTTATAGACCACATTTCAGGACCCTAACTTCAGCAAGGCTGAATAGAGAACAAAACACGTTTCTTTTTGGAGAATCCTTTTGCTTGTTACCTAGTTCTTAAGCTTTGTAGTGCATTTGAAACATATTTTCGATATGCTTTGTGTAGCTGCAGAAGCTAGAAACTTCTATTTCAAATGAAATCAAGGATTCTCACATTGTTACTTGCCTCCACCTACTCAGACTAAAGTAAGATCTAAGTTATAAGTTAAGGGAACCTGGCACAACTAAATTCCTCATCATTTATAAAGGGTTGACATCGAGCTGTTGCTACAGTGCAAAAGTGCCTTTGAGTTCAAGCTACTTCATTCTAAAATATTGCAAAGAAAAAGAAGCAAAACTTAGGACAAAAGTGATTTGAAAGGGAAAAGAGTTCTAGCTAGAGTAACCAAGATAGTTCAATATGCGTAATAAACCCAGAGAAAGAGAACACTGAAGGAAAAAAGTACCAAAAAACTAAAGTAATACACTTCATGAAGAAAATTACAGAAGAAGTTTTTAACTTAGGAGCAAATCATCAGTTTCTGAAAAGCAAAGGACACTGCTGTAGCCAACAGTTTTCTTCCATACTTTAACCAGTTTTATGTACATCACTATGTCATTTGCCTCCATTGAGTAACACCAGTACTATGAGCCACTGTAATACCATTCATCTTTTAAAAATGCTGTTCGTACAAGAGAACAAGAATGAAGCATATTTCTAAACCTTTTCTGTTTTTTTTTTGNGCAAAGGACACTGCTGTAGCCAACAGTTTTCTTCCATACTTTAACCAGTTTTATGTACATCACTATGTCATTTGCCTCCATTGAGTAACACCAGTACTATGAGCCACTGTAATACCATTCATCTTTTAAAAATGCTGTTCGTACAAGAGAACAAGAATGAAGCATATTTCTAAACCTTTTCTGTTTTTTTTTTGTCACATTGTAATTCAAGTAAATGAATGAACATATGAGCTGCATTTCAATATAAGGGAAAGAATTTTTTTTTAAAGTACTACAGTGAGATTTTATGTCAAATGACTGAACATGGGAAAGAATTATTTTATCAATCAAAAAAGTTCACAGTTCAGTCTAAGAATCGGAAATGGCTTTTAACATGGAACTTGGAAATAAATCATATAAAAGCAGAAAACCAAAACAGCTGTCACTGGACATTTTCTAACGTCAGTGTCTATGAAGCAGCAAGATGAGTGTAATGAAAACACCACCAAGGATCTTGAAGATTAGAAGTGAATGATTTCAAGCAATTTTCTCAAATGGACAATAAATAATCAAAGACTTCTGAGGACAGTGGTGATTCACTGCCTACAGCTAAGATACAAGCAGCAGAATATGAATGATTTGAAGGTGTGAGAGATTAGAGCCAATTCCTTCAGAAAGTCAGGTTTCCTTTTAATACAACAGCAGTTTGTCCCGCAATGCCAACTCTGCCATCATTACGTAGTGAAATCTTCAATTCTCCTCCACGTCGGGAACATTGAAAAGCTAAATGGAAACAAGAATCCACAGTTAAAAACTAGTATCCATCACCAAATACTTAAAAATTCATGAAAACTCAGGAAATTCAGGCCTGTCTCCAGAAAGCAAGCAGCATCATGGCAGTCACTATACCAGAGACACCCTGGATGAACTGTCTTTACAGATGAAGGTTAGCTGAGAGAGTATCTCAGACTCATCTATTGAGTCTGACAACAATGCTGGTTAATACATGCAGTGAAAGACAGTTTGCTGTGATGTAGCCAAGCAAGTTTGCTTTGTATATCTAAAGAAGTCTGAAATAGACTCTCTAAGTGAAGAAGGAAGAACATCAAGTATTACCTACATAAGAATGAAGAACCAATTTACTGGTATTGAACATCCAAAGTAGATACTAGGTTCAAAGAAAGTGTTTGGCTAAGGGTTAAACAAAGTTCAAGCAGGCAGTTGTCATAATCCAATACCATATTCTTACATAGACAGGAACTGATTTATGTAATCCTGAATATACAATTTAACACAGGTGGACAAAGTTTAAGTAGAAATAGCCTTCCATTTGTAAGTAATTGCAGAACAAATCTTCTGCCTAAACTGCTCAGTCATCTACAGGTAAACAAGAATGGTCCCTTAGCATGTTGAGTCTGCAGATCAGTTTCAGTAGTTCAATTTTAGCCACACAAGAACTTGATCCAAGAGTGGTCTGGTTCAGATGGCATTTAGCTAACATCTGAGTTTCACGTAATGGATTTTTTTGTACAAGGTTGTAAATGGATGAAGAGTTNATTCAAGTAAATGAATGAACATATGAGCTGCATTTCAATATAAGGGAAAGAATTTTTTTTTAAAGTACTACAGTGAGATTTTATGTCAAATGACTGAACATGGGAAAGAATTATTTTATCAATCAAAAAAGTTCACAGTTCAGTCTAAGAATCGGAAATGGCTTTTAACATGGAACTTGGAAATAAATCATATAAAAGCAGAAAACCAAAACAGCTGTCACTGGACATTTTCTAACGTCAGTGTCTATGAAGCAGCAAGATGAGTGTAATGAAAACACCACCAAGGATCTTGAAGATTAGAAGTGAATGATTTCAAGCAATTTTCTCAAATGGACAATAAATAATCAAAGACTTCTGAGGACAGTGGTGATTCACTGCCTACAGCTAAGATACAAGCAGCAGAATATGAATGATTTGAAGGTGTGAGAGATTAGAGCCAATTCCTTCAGAAAGTCAGGTTTCCTTTTAATACAACAGCAGTTTGTCCCGCAATGCCAACTCTGCCATCATTACGTAGTGAAATCTTCAATTCTCCTCCACGTCGGGAACATTGAAAAGCTAAATGGAAACAAGAATCCACAGTTAAAAACTAGTATCCATCACCAAATACTTAAAAATTCATGAAAACTCAGGAAATTCAGGCCTGTCTCCAGAAAGCAAGCAGCATCATGGCAGTCACTATACCAGAGACACCCTGGATGAACTGTCTTTACAGATGAAGGTTAGCTGAGAGAGTATCTCAGACTCATCTATTGAGTCTGACAACAATGCTGGTTAATACATGCAGTGAAAGACAGTTTGCTGTGATGTAGCCAAGCAAGTTTGCTTTGTATATCTAAAGAAGTCTGAAATAGACTCTCTAAGTGAAGAAGGAAGAACATCAAGTATTACCTACATAAGAATGAAGAACCAATTTACTGGTATTGAACATCCAAAGTAGATACTAGGTTCAAAGAAAGTGTTTGGCTAAGGGTTAAACAAAGTTCAAGCAGGCAGTTGTCATAATCCAATACCATATTCTTACATAGACAGGAACTGATTTATGTAATCCTGAATATACAATTTAACACAGGTGGACAAAGTTTAAGTAGAAATAGCCTTCCATTTGTAAGTAATTGCAGAACAAATCTTCTGCCTAAACTGCTCAGTCATCTACAGGTAAACAAGAATGGTCCCTTAGCATGTTGAGTCTGCAGATCAGTTTCAGTAGTTCAATTTTAGCCACACAAGAACTTGATCCAAGAGTGGTCTGGTTCAGATGGCATTTAGCTAACATCTGAGTTTCACGTAATGGATTTTTTTGTACAAGGTTGTAAATGGATGAAGAGTTATATGTTCGATCTCCTTATAGTCAATGAACTTCTAAGTGCTACAAAACTTGTTGAAAGCCAGAATAGTGAAAACAAGAGCCAAATGAAGATTTATATTGATAACTGAATATGGAGTAATGCATTCAATTGTGTATTTTGGAATCTTCAAATGCTGCCTGGGGTTTTTCTCTTTTTTTCAAATGCAGAACCAGTGTTGCCAGTTTCGTGGCAAGATTACTAAGATTGTTTTGATATTGGTGCATTTTGGCATTTCACACTATGTCCAAAAGTGAATGGACTTGCAGAGAACATTTCATTTACTAGAGGATTTCATTTAATAGCAATGTCTCCAGAGATATTCAAGCACCTCTGCTGTACACTCACCTTTTGGATCACAATACTATTGCACATCCATTTCATATCTGCATTTACTAGTACTATTTTATACTACATACTTGTTTTTATTAAAGGAGCCTGTAAAATGCATATGTGTATTCTGATCTGTAGAAATCGCTGAAATCACCTTGAATTCATAGAATCATAGAATGGTAAGGTTGGNTAGGTAGAAGGACTGTGAGGTTGAGCAAGCTGTAATCACTGCTATCACATAATCATGCACCCCCGCATTTACAAAGCAGATAGTGGCCTTGTACTAACTTTATCCTGTTGTATTGATAAGCCTATGTGTATCTGGATGACTATTACCTACAGATTTTGAGAAGTGATTGATTTTCTTTAACTCAAGAACAATTGTGACTCTTGAAAAAATACCTATTTTTAGAAATCACTATTATTTTGGTTGAATTCCTAAACCCTACAAAATTACTGTTGAATGAAGCACCTTTAACTTAAATGAAGTTAAGAACTTCACAACTATTTTTATTGTAAGAAGGCAACACCACTTCCAGAAAGTTAAAAGATGAAACAGACCTTGTGTTGAAAAAAATCCTGGCAAAATTTGTGAAAGTATGATCTTATAGTTATCAAAGTAAGGTTTGGGGTTTGCTTTATTAATTTTTTTTACCCAAAAAACTCTCAATTGCTATAAGCTTTTCTGTATTGGGAAAGAAATAGACACAGTAATTGGTGAGACTCAATTTGCAGTAACAAGAAACAAAATTTCCCCGCAAATTAACAGGTACAAAAAGATTCCCCTGGTTTCACCTGAGATGAAAAGTTTTCCCGGATAAAGCCCCTTTTTTCCCACAATTATTTACAAAGTCCTCAGTAATCTGTTTGAATATACCAATTTCGTTAAGCAAGTTTATATATGTTATCTTAGAAACGTGGAAGTTGTGTAAAGAGTTGAATACAGAGACAGTTGCTAAATACTGCATTCATTGGCAATTATAGAAATCCATACATCTGATATGAGAGATTAGAACTTGTCAGTATCGCAGAACCCTTGAAATGAAAAAAAAAAGTCAAGGACCTATACTGAACTCTGATTTAGTGTTGGCTGATATTCAAGGATATGTAGAGAGTTTGTAAAGTATTTCACCTTGTAGAAAGACTGGAAAATTCTCCTTGTAGTTGATGAGGTTGGTTGTTGTTTGACAGTTTGGTTTAATAAAAGTAGGAAGAGAGTCCAAATACAAGATATTATGTCTAAAACATCAGAAGAGATATAGCTGACCTTCTCCTAGAGGTCACAATTCCCAAAGAGATCAGATAATAGATTGAATGCATCTCATTTTTATATCATTTCATATCACATCTATTTTGGAACTAATAAATCCTTCATTTTATGGAAGAAAATATTGCATTATTCTTGCAATAAAAGGTATCAGGTATTACAGAAGCAGCTGCAAAAGTTTCTAAGAAGTGAAGTATTATTTATTAATCTATGGTGACATGGAATCTTCTTGATTGACAATCACCTTTTCCAAATTTCATAGGTAAGAGAATTTGCCCCAGTATAATCTGATATCCCTCCATTATATCCATGCAAGGAAAAGTTTCTTGTCATAGAAACACATAAAGATCACATGCTGATGAAATGTCAAAAGATTAAGTTTATGTAATTGCCTTTGTTGCCTGGGATAGTTTCTCTAACAGAGGAAATGGCACAATACATAGAAAATGCACGAGGAGAAGATATTATATGAAAATGGAGACAGAATTTGTGTGTTTGATTACTTTAATAAAGAGTGTCTATAGCTGGTATGGAAGAGTTTCAAGCTCCACATTAACACCTGAAAATGTCTAAATCTTCAGGGAAACTCAGTCTATAAAGATGCATTACAAAAGACAGTTTCTCCTCTTCAGAGAGAGTGTTGAGATTTTTTTCCCCCCAACATTATAGAAACTACTACAGACTTGCGTTATGTTAATACAGACAAGAGATGTTCAGAACAGAATGTTAAATCCCTTTTTTTTTTTTTTCAATGCATGATAGAAAAGGTCTCAGTCACTGTGGATTACCATACGGAGCTATGGAGCACAAACAGATCCTTTGAGGAGCTTATCATTCTCAAGACAACCTATTTGGAGATTCATTCAACCACTTACAGGAAGGTTTATATTCAAGGTAGCCATTTGTTTGGAAAAGTGTTTGCTTTTATGGTCTAAAAATATTATTAGATCAGCAGTCTCTGCTCTAAACTAAATGTTTTGAAAGACTTAATTGTTGTCAGGTAATCCCTTGCCCCTAACTTAGGGAACCAGATGCAGACTAGGGTATTTCGAATTGTTTCTGTTCTTCCATTCTCCAGCAAAGCACTAGAAACATGAGGAGCCAACAGACACCCAGTGCTTCTTTAGCTGGTGTTGTCATATATTCGCATTTTCTCTCATTTGTTTTTTTCACCAAATTCCTCAGTTTCTTGTCTAACAATAAAAGCATATCTCATTAATTGAAACCATAGCAATAACTAACTTCAGAAGCCCAGCCTTCTCCAATTCCTTTAAGACTAAATCATTTAAGAGTGAAGATAAAATGCAAACAATATTTACCAGTGACTCTGTATCTTGCCCCCATTATTACATATTTAAGGTTAGTCACACTCTTTCTGTTCTTGTAACACAACTATTCTTTCTTATATCTTTCCTGACTATCATGTAAAATATCACGATGCTGAGGAAAACTGATCTTCACACCTAAATGCAGAGATGTATCAGAAACCAGGAAAAAATGTACCATAAAGCACATGCTGTACTTGGAATGTGATTTTAAAAATACATCACCTCTTCACACCTAGCTATCGAGCTTCTATCTATCTCTTCTAAACTCTAAGGAGCCTGAATAAGTCACTGAAGGGATTCATCTGGAGTAAAGAGAATTACAAAATCAGGGAGAAACCATATGATTTTTTTCAGTCTCATCTTCATATACAAAAGAAAAGGGAGAGGAAAAGTCTAAATTGTACTGAAAAGTACACAACATGAATGCAAACACCAATACCTGTTCCCAATACTCAAAATGCAAGCCATAAAGTAGTACAGTAAAATTCAATCAAAATGCAAAACTATCAGCTGAAGTTCACCAAGCCTGTTAGAATGAAAGGCCATGAGAACTAAAACACAAAAGCTAAGACCAAAAACTGCAGAGTGTTACTACCCAGAAACAGACACTTCCAACTCCCTGTAGGCATGATGTTGGTGAGTAGGAAAGAAAGCAAATTGTTAGAGGTTACCTCGCACACAAAACACTACATATTATTCTGTCCATATTGAGAAAATAAATAGTGAGTTATTGCTACTGTTTGGATTGTAGTAATAATGTGTTTTCTTTTTCAGTGAGTAGCTTTTACACAACTGAGCAGCTGTGCAAGAAGATGGTTTCTCTTACCAAGCATTTCTTTCTTCCCCAGCTGCTCTGACCAGTAGCTGCTTAAAACAGTGTGGGCAGATCCTTAAAAGAAATTGGAAAAGAAAGTACAAAATTAAATTAGAAGTCCTGTAAAGCGCATTGTAAAGACAAAGTAAAGTGTATTCCAAATGTAAATGCCATAAACAAATCATGTGCCATATGTGTGTTTAGGGCAAAAGCACAAGGACAGAACTTAAAATTTTATCATTTCATTTATTTCCAATAAAGCAGTATTACTTCCCCATCCTCTGGCTTCACTGGAAGTTTTGCATAGGCAAGGGCTTCATGACTAGCCACACAACTGGTAGGAATAACAAACAATACCAATTGCAATACTTAAGCAAAAGTACTAATTTGTTCACCAAAAGTGAAGATTCCTAGCAACAAAATTTCAAATCATCGAATTTGATATATTAGTCATCTAAACATGTTACTCAATGAAACATCAACAGCCACCCATCTAAAAATCTGAACAGAGTTTTTAAAATTTTTAAGAATAGCAACAGGTAGATCTTAAAGGCCTTGCCATAGTTTCTGAAACCTTACAGAAAAAGCCTTGCTTGCTGATCAGCAGATGGTGTAAGAACTTAGAATGATTTCTCAGATTCACAGCTAGACAAGCTGCTCCAGGACACATAAGCAGCCAGAGAGCAAAGTCACTCTTACTGTTAAGTAACTTATCACCAGGGTTCAAGGACACCAAACCATACAGCATTATTAAGAAATCAATGTGAAAGTAATAAAATACAAAGCCATAGCGCTTTTAAAAGTATACTTTCATGCAATAAAACATTTGCTTCTACAAAAAGCAGGGCGCTTAAATATGGAAGGCAAGGAGTGGTGAGCTATAATGAGATTCAGGAAGCTCTTAGCTTTTCCTACACATTGATACTGCTCTTCCCAAAAATCTTAAGGAGTAAGCTCTCAGATTACATCTATCTACAGGACTCTGTCCCCAGCTTTATCAGGAAAGCAGGACTGAAAGCTTTAAAAAAAAATAAATACATGGCTCATATTTCTTTGCAAGCCTTTCTTTCTAGCAGCAGTGCTGAATCAGAGTGGTAGGGGTTAGAAGTGACTTCCTGACAGTTAATTAGCAGTATTCCAAAGACTTTTTTTCTTTACTTAGCAAAACATTCAATGAGGATTTTTTTTTACCAAGGTCTCAGCAGACTAATAACTAACCTGTGGTTAACTGGTACCTAAGCATTATTCTGCAGCAAGCATCATCACACCCAAGCAGAACATCAAAGGAGCAGGCACAGAACTAGCCATCCTGCCCCTAAATATACCACTAGCTGAGATCTTATTATTCATAGGCCTGAGAATATCCACAATAAGTGTCAGCTGAAGCGTAAAAGAAAGAGTGACACCAAGAGAAGCAGATGTGAACTTCTACTACAATATTCATTCAATACCAGGCTAGTCTCTTATTACTCTCTAACTGGAATACTTTAGGGAAAGATCTGATAAAGACACAGGCATTATCTGGCCTGATGACAGCAAGGTGCTAATTTTTTTCTCAATGAGTTGGTATCAGTCATGTGTTTCCAGTTTAATAAGCACACTGTCCATATAAACCAGTAATTTATAAGACATACTTCAAAGTCCAAAATCAGATAACTGAGGTTTACTAACACCCTTTTAACTGAACTGAAACAAGAATAAGAGCCACTTACCTGTAACAGGGTCTTCTAGCACTCCATACCAAGGTGCAAAGTATCTGGAGTAAAAATCATGGCCCTTCTGTTTTCCACTGGATTTTCCCTTAAGAGTGAGTATGAGCCCTTTCACCTTTCCCGTCTTTTCAGCTGACAAAAAGCGTTGTGCACTAACTTGCAGTTCTTCCAACACAGACCTTGAATATAAATATAGACCTTTAATAGCCCATAATCTTAATTTTACATTAAATTAAGTATTGAAAAGAAACATAAAACTACAAATTCATCTTCTCTACAATCCCCAAACAGCCATGATAAAATGTAAGAGGATTCAAGATTTTTCGCATTGCCCTCTCAATGTCATTTGACAGAAGACTGAATATAAAACACTCCGGAGTAAGCAGAAAAAAATAGGAAATGTGTGTCTTAAATTTTATTTCTGAAAGTGGAGTATCTTAGAATACTAGCTACAATAGAGCACTTCTTTTGTTTCAGCATTTTAATCATTGGAAGCAGTATTTCATCACTACAGAATGCAAAGAGTGAGCATTCTGTCTCCTTTCAGGGCAAGCAAATAACTAACATTCAGATCTTCATGGGATTCTAAATCACCCTACCACAGACTCAAGTCTGTGAAACTGCAGATACTACCCTACAAAAAAAAAAAAAAAAAGTCTGAAAGTGTAAAAGTACTCAGCTAAAGATATTTCTATTTTCCCACTACCTTAGTCTTTAAACAGTATAGTTATGCCAAACTGAAAGTAAAGTGAAAATAAGGTGGCCTGATCGAAGAAGTTGTGTTTCAGCAATATATATCCAAACCATACTTGATTCAGTAATGAAATTGTTCTTCAGGATTAACAAATGCTTTGGAATAATTTGAATCGGAATTTCCTTTGTAAAGCTACTTATGATCCTGCTAAGCACATGTAAGGAGATTGGAGTCAAATGGTAATTAGAATCCATGGCATTCTGTCCCTGTGTCCTGCCTCACTAAGTGGGCCTTTATAGAACAACTATTACTTCTTCTCACTTTAAAAGATAAAATAACTATTTAACACAAGAATTTAAACTACAGTTTTTAATCTCTATCTGGTTTAAACCAAGTATGTGAGGAATAGAAGTTGAACAAGCAAACTCAATTTCTGCACACTTGATTTAAAGAAAAAAAGTGTAAGACACCTTTCATAAGTATCACTGAGACGAACTAAGAGTTTCTTTGTGTCAGGAGAGTAACGGAGATCTTGAACAATCATGTCACCAACAGCTGCCTAGTGGAAAAGTTCAAGGAGACAAAAACATTGTCATTTGAATATGAAATATTATTTAATGTTTTCATAGAACAAATTCCCTGATAAAAATGGGCTTATGCAAGGCCTTTCACAAAACCCACAATTACACGCAAGCAAGCTAAGTAAAGATATACTAAGCACATGAAAGGATATGGCTAAGCACCAAGAGCTGGGTATACGTCAACCTGGAAAAAAAACTGAGGGACTGGAAGAGGTCAAGGACACTTGATTGCCCTCACATGCATACAGCAGGCTGAAAATGCCATTGAAATAATAATGACACTGAGCCATTGGGAGGTGGGAGACAGATTCAGTTGCAGGATTTTGGTCAGTTCTATTTCCTGAGCTCATGTGTCACTCAGACCTTCAAAGCTTAGTGTTTCAAGTACAGAAGAACAAACAAGCAATGCTTTGTGCCACTTCTAAGCCATTTTAATATATAAAAATAAGTATATTATAAATGTGCTTCTAAGAACTTACATAGATTTTTTTTTATTATTATTTTTTACCTTTATTAAGTCTTCTACCTCCGAAAGCACCTGAAACAAACAAAAAAGTCAAGACCACAAAAACACTGTAAAGATTATAACATATATATTTATGTATCTATTAAACTACAGACAGACTAGTATAACTACATACACATACACACATAAACACAGACTTTTCCTGAAAGCCTTTAATGAATTAAATTTTCACTGACCTGTGGATAGGTTAAGTAAAGTGGTAAATCCAGGACAATATGATCTCCCACTTGCCTGGCTTTTAATTCCCCACTCAGTGTCATGAATGTCAGAACTGAATTTGTGTTTTCTAGAGAGAGAACAGTGCAGCATTATCAAACACAAGAATTTGAATCTAAAGTCATTATAGCTCTTAGAGTAGCTTGGTACATTCAGAAGTTAGTTAGGCAGCTAAAATACAACAAAGGTTTTACAACAACAAAGCACTTGTAAAAGACAATACTCAACGTATCACCATACATGTTCTTTAAAAGTTTTGAATATTTAATTGCCTTTGATGTGGAAAATAGAGATCATCTTAACTAGAAGAAAATTTTCTAAAAAGGTTTCAGAAATAGCTTGTAAACGTACTCTGTATGTGAAACAACACAGCAGCTGACGCAAGTGTAGCATGACCACAGAGAGGAACTTCATTGGCTGGGGTGAACCATCTGAGTCCAAAGCAGGAACCTTGAAAATAAAGTTTATTTGGCATTATTAAGTAGAAGATGCCTATTTCTTCACTTTTTCTCCTCCATACATGATACAGAGCAACAACATTGCAGTTAATCAGAAAGCATATTATAATGAGTCTTGGTCTTCAATATACTTTCAGGAATCTATTTGTACTGATTTTTTAAAGAGCTATTGCTTTTGAGTTAGGTCAACAACAGGAGTCCACTATTAACAGAGCAAAGCTATTTTGTTGCACAAGTAAACAAGTGACAGAGCGGAAACACCTGCAGGTCTGGGAACCAGAAGCATTCTTGAAAAGCCCAGTTGGCACCTTTTAAGTGCTGCTGGGCAGCTAGAAACTGGAGACATATAAAGATATCATCCTCACGCACAAAGCCAACAAACTGTAACAGCAATTTATCACCTGAAATGATGAAAAATAGTCTGGAAAAACAAGAAAACTTCCCAAGAAAGTAAGTATTGCAGCCACTACTGGTTCTTCTAACTGAAAAAACAGGAAAACAGTCTGGAAATAGTCTGGTNCTGCAGTAAAGCAGAGAATTTAGAAGACAAAGCCTGTGTGTATCTGTGCTTTATGGAATCATACAAAGTCATGGTTGCAGTCCTAATACAGCTGCAGGCCGTGTTACCCTTTAGGAGTTACAGATAGTTTTGTTGGTATAATGGAACCTGTACGTTTATTAAGAATTATTAATTCTTAATTAAGAATATTAATTAATAATTAAGACCAGTCAAATCTGGTCAAAGTCTCTAATGTACACTAACTCTGCATTTCACTAGAAATCTTTTTTCTATTTGTTGTTTAAAAAAAGGAAGACAAGTTCACTATATTTGGTTGTNCATGGAACAATTGCAACATAAGCCATGGGCAAGGATCTTGTAGGATAGCTCCAAGATAAAGAAGAATAGCACATTCCTCTCCAAGATAAAGAAGGAAAAGAGGATAACACACTCCTCTCCAAGATAAGAAGTAAAAGAGGAACTTGTGATGAAACAGTCCTACTGAACAAAGAAACTTAGTTACTGTGTAAGATTAAGAGAAATTAACATATAGGGAGATAGTCTATCATAGCTTTGTTACTAATACCAAGTAGAGAATAGCCAATCAATAAAGGACACATTGCTTGAATAGCCAATCATCAAAAAGTGCTTTGTGAAAGATAGCCTCTGTAGGCTATATAATGCTACCTGATTGTCTTAATAAACGGAATTTTGTTTGCATCAAACAGTCTCCCCGTCCCTCGTTGCAGCAGTCTGGCTGTTCCAAGTGAAAAATAGAAAAAAAATGGCATCTATTGGTTTCTTGAAGTGGTGGTGCCTATGTGCTCTTAAGTCTTTATGATATAAAAATTACTTAGTTTTTACCCAAAATTAATTTCTCTCTAAGGACTTTTTGTGACGGCCATATTTTTTCCCTTTCCTAAACAAGTCTGAAGAAAATTCCTACAAGATCATTGACCCTTGCCAGGGACACATGGCTAACTCCAAACTTCAGTACACAGATCATCTTTGAAGGGAGATTCTGGTATTTTACTGGTCTTGCTTCTGGGGTCAGGCTGAATTCTTTCTCAGATCCTTTTCGAATTTGCTTGTCTTCTCCTCTGGAATCTATTTAATGTGCTTGGTACTATATATACATATCAGTAACTTATCATATCTCCTGTTACATTATTAAGAAGTTTGGTTATTGACTACTTTGTAGTAATCTGTAATATTATGTATATACTTCTTGATACTATCATTGATTACTTCTATGCTGTCAATCACTGTAAGAGCTTTATATATATATATATATATATATATACACACACACACTCTCACTGAATTAATCATAGCTGTACTTGCTAGTGGTCTTTTTTTTGTGTGTGTGTGTTAATCTGCAGTAAAGCAGAGAATTTAGAAGACAAAGCCTGTGTGTATCTGTGCTTTATGGAATCATACAAAGTCATGGTTGCAGTCCTAATCCAGCNTTGCAGTCCTAATACAGCTGCAGGCCGTGTTACCCTTTAGGAGTTACAGATAGTTTTGTTGGTATAATGGAACCTGTACGTTTATTAAGAATTATTAATTCTTAATTAAGAATATTAATTAATAATTAAGACCAGTCAAATCTGGTCAAAGTCTCTAATGTACACTAACTCTGCATTTCACTAGAAATCTTTTTTCTATTTGTTGTTTAAAAAAAGGAAGACAAGTTCACTATATTTGGTTGTCTGTAACTTCTGCAGAGTTCTTGTACCATGGCATTTAATGCTTGTGAAAATATATTTCATGTGAATAACCACTAGGCAAACACAACTAAAAGTGCAAAAGTCTGTGAAAAATAAGTCTATCTCCTATCCAATAAAAACAAATAGAATCCAAATAAAACCTAGTGGGTGAAACTAACAGGAGAGGCAGAGAAGCACTTTGAGACAGAGACAGAACCTAGCTGCGAGTCTGCCCTCAGGTGTTAATGCACTCCCCCAAGTGGAAACTGGCTGAAAGCAAGAGGACATGGAGCCAGCCATGACCGACTGAAAACAGGCAAGCTCTGTGACCCACACCACCTACCTGGATGCTTCAGACACACAGCTGTACTTAGATTGTACCCAATACCCCTCAATTCACATATTCTCAGATGTATCTCAGTGACTAAATTCCTCTCAAAAAATACACACCTCTTCGGCACCTGCATGAGTCTAACCTCACCAACTCTGGTTCCCTTGATAACAAAAACTTTTTAATGAGAAAGGAGTTGGCATTTAATATGCTATTGGATGATATGAAAATAAATAAATGTATTAAACCTACTGGCAGGTATTAAAATGAAAAATGCAAAGTATTATCACTTCTTGAGTCAAGCAATTAGTCTAATCCTAAAATAAATTACAGTTTATTATCAGGTATGAGTGATGATAGTTAACTACTTTAAAGAAAACCATCATTCATTACAGAGACTGTACAAAATCCTACTCCCTGAAAAAATAGAAAACAATCATATGATAAAGATCCGTTTCTTTGCATACCATTCTAGAGCCTATTTCACACAGCCAAAAACGCCAAAGCTGTTTATCCCTTCTACTATGTTGTATCAAAGCAAGAGCATGCCAACATGATCCCTTAACCTGGAATCTAACTCCAGGCTGGTGCGATTCCAATCCCTTGGCTCACACCACCATACAACTGCAAAGTCAGCAGACTCAGGCAATTGATTCAGCTGAAAACTAATCCACAAAGCAATTCTGAATGGCCTCTGTATTTCTGTGATATTTTTCACCTTGTCTAGTGTCTCTCCATTTCCTCTCCTATCACATATATACGCTCTACCAAAAACACCAGTGAAGTCCCTTCATCAGTTACACAAGCAGCTTAATCTGCTTGTTTTGGGCAACTTTAGATTTCAGAGTTTTGTCACGAACCTGTATTTTTCCAGGACCAACTCCACATACAGCTTATGCATGTGAGAAATTCAAATAATATCTTAGAGTTATCCCAGTGATGATTTTCTGAACAGCCACACCATGCCAGATTCTACTCATTCTGTGGTCTGCTGCATATGGAATAAGCATGTTACATCTCTATTCTCCGGCTTCTATAAGAAGAAATTATCTTAGCAGATTATTAGTATTAATGGAGAGATAAATCCAATTTATTGCACTCATATGCAATTCATTGCATAGCATTTTGTCGTGGGTTTAAAGAGTGGACAGAAATAATTACTCTCAAAAGAAGTAAAATAAAAACACTCCTGCTGAATTGGAGAGGAATACAGAAGAGTATTTAAAGATATACAGGAAAAAAATATGGAATACACAAATCTTTAACACTTAATACAGATACAGGGTACACGAAAATTCCCCTAAAACCTTCCTTCCCGACCAAGCTAAATCACAAAATCTCAGCGCTTGTTTCCCCCCCACACACACACTGCCTCCTGTTAGGCCCAAGCAGCCCTGATTGCGCACCAAGAAATTCACTACGGCCTTAAAGGCCACAGGCAGGTTACTCCCCCATTGTTACCAGATAAGACTCCATCTGGAGATACGAAGGAAGGGTATGAAAAGAGAGAAATTTGGCTGCCCACTTATAAAGTGATAGCAGGATTGTGGGATTGAGTAACAAAAATTACGATTTCCTAGACATCTCTGGTCCTCCTGGAGAACTATATGGCTTTCCTAAGGAGACCTGGGCCAAACCGCAACACATTTTTAGGAATTTTCTATACACGACTGTGTTGGTTTAAGTTTTCCTCCCCCCCACTTTGAATCATCAGACTAGCTCAGACAGATGGAAGTAAGATGAAGCTGTATTTCACAGCATAGCACATATTTACAAGCATATATACACAATATTTACAATTATATACAAGTCAGAATTAATACAGAAGTTCAAAACCCCTCCTGAAACCCCTTATTTCCAGCAAAATAAACAAAGTAAGCCCCATATAGCTCACATGATTAATTGCAGAGATCAGAAGGTGAGATATCAGAACTGGTAAGAGGTTAGAAGGAAATGATTACATCAGGCTACACAGATTGAGGCAGAGAAGGTGAGCAAGGAAGATAGCAGAGACCAAAGGCATGCCGCAGTCAGGTATAGACTGACAGTATTTATATTTTGGCTTTTTATATCTCTAGGCAAAACCAGTGTGTAATATAGACATAACTATTATTTTCTTTTCACAGGAAATGATCTAATTTCTGTCACTAAAATATCCCAATTATCCTCATATCAGCACAACAACCTGCTTACTTAGTAAAAGGCAGTAAAACAAATGGTCTAATTTATGAAACAAATGTTTGTACACTGTGTAAAATGAATTTCATAGAGAGTATACATGCTGTAAAGAATGCATGTGGAAAAGGCTTATTATTATCTTAAGTAAGATATATCTAAGATTTTGCTTTGGCTGTCTTACAAATTAGCACCATTCCTTATAAACTTACTCACAGTATTCTCCTGCTCCCCAGTAAGAGATTTTGGTGGGTAAAGTGAACTCACTTTTGGTGAAGTCATCTCCAGGGTGCAGTTTTCTGATAAAAGCAGTTTCTGAGAGGTTCATTTCCGTTGCAATTTTTTGGTGCAATACTTCGTCCAAGTCCTAATGATGAAACGACAAAAAACAGGCCAAAGAAACATATAATTGAACCTTCTGTCATAAACACAACTGTTGAGCTTCCCACTAGAACGAAAATATAGATTTTGGTTTTGTTCTAAATACTTTGACAGTAGTAAAAAAACAAACAAACCAACCCAAAACAAAACAAAACAATTTTAAGCATAAAATGGGGTAACCAGTTATTGTGATACGTGGGCATTCCTAATATCTATCCTAATATCTGTAAATTCAGCTTCTTGGAATATGTGGGAAAATAAAATCACCAAAAATCTAAACTCAGTCTTTCCATGAAAGCAAACATGGTCGCTTTAAAGTTACGATTAAAGTTACACCAAGAATTAAGGTAGTGTAAAAAATAACTGTCACTCTGTTTTTTCTAACTCTGAAAAATCCATGTCAAAAAGAGGTATGTAGCACTGGCTAGGACCATGGCCAAGACAGCTGATCAGCATTTAGGACTATACTCTCAACACAACTCTTTGAATAGCAGCAATAATATGCTAAGTCAGAAGAAGCTAAGAAGAGATAAAGTGAATTAAAGAAAAATTGCACTGGAGCTCACTATATTCTGCTCTAACTGCCTGCAGATCTGAACCAGCGAACACCAATCCCAGGATATGTGAGCTGTAGTGATTGTATAATACCCTGTTTCACCCTTGTTCCATTGATCTTTCCCCACAGCTATGTTGACTGGCCAGGTCTGAAAACATGGACCTTAAAATACTGAAACACAAAGGAAACTACTAGAAAAGTACTAAGGAGGCCTGATCAAGTTCAACCTCTGGAAGATAAAAATTTGCCTTTAATAGCTTCAATGCTTGCCAAGCACTGATCCCGCACTATAAACAATTACTGACGCATATCACAGACCTGTATTCTACACAATGAAACACCATTCTAACTTTGTACAGCAACAAACACCAGGAAAAGTTGCGATTGTCGATTACTTTAAATATACTAAACCAGAACAAAGACCAGCCAAAACGTTATTCAAAACAATAGGTCTGTATCGAAACACTGCCATCCTGTGGCACTTCAGAAACACAGAAGGGGCTCCCCTGGCCACTCTTGCAAGCATCACAGGGTTTTGTATAGCACCTGCTAGAATTCTGACAGGAGCATGGAACAGAAATACTGCTGTTACCTGCTTTCTTGGAGCTAAGAATAAGATTATGACTCTCATCTTTAACTGAATCTTAGTTTGACGCTAAAGCCTCTGGTCTCAGGTACCGCAGAAAAATTTTTAAAACCTCAGCGCTCCAAAGGGAACATGCAAACAAGTTGCCCACAATATTGTAATGCAATACAGTAAAACTAACTCATTAGCTCATAGTTTCAAAGTAAGTTCGTTCTGAGATGGAGTACTTCGATTTTAAAAGGTTAAAAATACCTCAGTAGTCAGAGATTCTCAGCTATAACTGTGCTGGTTTGAGGCTAAATGGAATATTTNCAGCAGATCTGCTAAGTAGGCTACATTTTATGACATGCCAATAGGTTTAGAATATGTAGAACTGATTCATTTTATCAATACAAGCTATTGCTTGCATATAGTGTCACACTTAGAATTCAACACAAATACAACACAAATAAGGCCTATACATTTCTCACCCACTTTTTCGCAGAAATTGTCAACAGTGTATCAGTTAGTATCGACTGCTCAAAATGTCCTGAGGAGGATGAATACTGCCAATTGCACAACTACCATGCAAATAAAAAACTGGCTGTTTAAGTTTGTCTAAAGCTGAAGCTGACACACTAACAGTGAAAGACTCGGATACAGGTCTATATAGAGTCTTTACTTACACAGGAAAAGAAAAAAAGAAGAAAAAAAAAGAGAAAAAACCCACAACAAATCCCAAACCCATACTTCAACACTTCATTCAAAAACTACTGACTACTAACTCGGTATTACTGCATTTTCTTTCAAAGATTTCATTCTGAGTCCACTAACATCAAGCCAATTCTTTTTTACTTAATTCGAAACAACCAGTTTCTGAACAGAAAATGTTTTGATGCTTTTTAAAATTTTAAACCACCATAAAAATACAGAGCGTATCTTGCATTAACTCATTCTAGTAAAAAGTTATGGTGTGCTGATTCCTCTGTATTCTAAGTGTAGAAGTTAATAATTGCTTGCAAGAAGCCTAAGGTAAAGAAAGCAAAGTCTAATGCTCAAATCAAGCACAAAATTAGAAAGTCCCTCATAGAAGAGTAACTTACATTTTCAAGTAGACAAACTGCAGCAGGATTTCCAGCAAATGGCCGGTTTGTAAATGCATCAACCGTAAAAACAGGAATTTGCATGGTCGTTTGCACCTATTTAATGTAACTCGGTTTCTGCAAGGTGCTTTCTAATCTGTTTTACCCCCAAATGGTAGAACTCCGAAGTTAATGTTTCCCTAAAGGCAGGAGGAGCCAAGCGGCCCCTTGTCCCGTCACTTCCGAGCCCATCTCTGGACTCAAACCTCTCTTTCCGCACTCCCTGTGGTCAGCACTGATTGTTCTTAACGCTTAACAGATTTCATCCTCCCTCTGGCATCGCTCGCTACCAGCTCCAAAGCGTTCTCACATAGGCCCTTCTACCACAACACCTGATCTAGCCTCTACAGTCCGGAGGCACTTATGAAGGCTGTACAATGTTCCCCCTAGGTCCGGCCAGACACACAGGAACAGGAGGTAAGCTATTGCGGGCGTCTATATCGGACAACTTCCCCCCTCCTCTCTTCCAAGCCTACATCGAGGAAACCCTGCAAGATATCCTAAGGGACACAGATTGAATGGCAAGGCCAGCCCCCGAAAATTGCCCGATGGACTGCCCGCGCAAGGATATTCCCAAGCCTACTCCCCGCCAATCTTCCCCATAGCGGCGCCAGACTCAAGCGCGCACGCGCAAAGACTGTTGAGGGGAACAGGCGGGAACTCGCCTTCGGTCGCACTGCGCATGCGCCGTCACCACCCACCTGGAGCTGAGAAGCGCGGTGAAGCTATCGCGATACCTACGCAGTCGAGACGCCATCCTGTCCATCGTTGCGTAGGTTTCGAGCCCGCCGGCCGGTTGGAAGTAAGGGGGAGCTTTCTTACT
Organism: Ramphastos sulfuratus; assembly: GCA_013399055.1. Classification (NCBI taxonomy): domain Eukaryota; kingdom Metazoa; phylum Chordata; class Aves; order Piciformes; family Ramphastidae; genus Ramphastos; species Ramphastos sulfuratus. Next base: position 216,355 of record WBNM01026962.1, read on the forward strand.
GGCAGAAGCTCTCTCTGGGGCACGTCGAGGGGTGTCCGAGGTTCTCCTGGTGAGTGTAAAGGGAGAAGAAGCTGAGCTGAGTCCTGGCTGAAGTGCGTGCGGGTAGGACTTAGGAAAGCCATGAAGGCTCAGCCCCTGAGGCGATCGGCCCTTTTCGCCCTGAGGCGTGAGTCGGGGGCAGTGCATGTCTGTGGGAGCCGCGAGTAGCGGCGCTCCCAAAGTCAGNGTGTCGAGCCTTGGAGCCTCGTTCCCGTGCGCGGCCGCCATTTTGAGTGGTGTAGCAGAGGGCGGTGACGGCCTTAGGAGAGCGGCGGGCGCAGGCGGCAGCTGAGAGGTCTGAGGTTGCACCAGAGGAGGCCGGATAGCTCCTGTGTCGGAGAGGTGGCAGCGGGGAGCGGCATAGGAGCGGCGGGAAGGGGCGGCTCCGTGGAGGCGCGTAAATGGCGCCAGGGTCAGGGCCGCGATTTCGGCGGTAGTCGGCGCCACGCGGAGGGAGGTGGGGGAGGGGTGTTGCTCCGCGCCTGCAGAGGGCGGCGATGGTGGCTCCCAAGCTGCGGCGACCGCGCGGCCCATTGTGGGGCGCTGCCGGTACCCCTCCTCAGCTCGGCTGAGGGCGCTGCGCGCGCACCTGCGTCGCGCGAGAGCCGAGGCGCCGGCGCGAGCCGCCCCCGCCGCGCGGGCTCGATCTCCTTCCTTTCCCGGCAGGGCCTGGGCTCACGGAGCCCGCCTTGCTGCAGGCGCCCTGCAGGGTGACTACGCGGCTCCCTCCGGTCTGGGCGTCTGCCCTGCTCAGCCTGGGTAACCCATCGCTGGGTGCCTAGAAGGAAAAGGAAAAAAAAAAAAAAAAAACCACGAGAGGAAGCAAAGAGCATGGTCCGTGGCGCTTTGTTTGCAGACAAAGGAAGGCCTTGTCTTCCCACGCAGGAACCATTGAGTAGTTCCTATTTCTTTTGTTGTGCTTGAAAGAACTCTCCCGAAAATAACAAAAACCTCTACACAAACCCTCATAGGGTGGATGTTCGGTGCACCCTGAGTAAATAATAAGGTTTGTGCTCCGGCTGGCCACGTGTTGCCCTCGCTACACGCAGTGTTCCCTGGCAGAGTTGAGTGAGCAGTGCGTGCTGTGGATGTGATAAAGTACTATGTTAAATCCCAAACAGAAATAAAGCTCATTAGCCGTAACAGTGGTTATCTGAAGCAAACGCTTTAGATTTCTTTCTTGGAACTCTCAAATTATTTTTGTTTTGTTTGGGTTTTTTTTCCCTCTTGCAGAGTTTAATTTTAAGTAAAGGATGGACTGGACTGGAAAACATAATGGGCCAAATGATACAACTAATGATGGAACAGTGGTACGACTTCGAGGCCTGCCATTTGGTTGCAGCAAAGAAGAAATTGTTCAGTTTTTCCAAGGTACCTCTAGTATAGTCAAAGTATAGTGACTCGAGTTTTCTTGTGTTTTGTACAGAATGTTTTGCGCGTTTTTGTTATTAATAGCTGTTGGTGGGGTGGATGGGAGGAACTGTGTTAAATTAGTTAATCTTAAATAAGAATTATACACTGTAAATAAAGTAGAAATAATCATGGATTTAGTAAAACAACATACGTATCTAAAATTCTCAAGGTGGTAAACATACTATGCATATTGGGATAACCTGAATGTTAGCATTTGGATCAGTAAATTGCTTGATTGGTAGCTATGTTTTCTTCATATCTCTTAGGTGGTTGTATTTTTGCATAGTTTAAACAGAAAAGAAGTATGGCTAAATCCATAAATGTTTAATGAAAGATGATTGGCTTGTACTGTTGGGTGATGGGGGAAAGAAGGTGGTTTTCTTTTTCGTTGTTGTTGTTTAGATATGCTTTTAAGTATTTGCTACAGATGGGAATGTTTCAGCCTTTAACACTGTTCCCCTTGATGGGGTTATTTGTCCTTGGGTTAAAGGGTTGGAAATCGTGCCAAATGGGATAACATTGACGCTGGACTACCAGGGGAGAAGCACAGGGGAGGCCTTCGTGCAGTTTGCTTCAAAGGAGATAGCAGAAAATGCTCTGGGGAAACACAAGGAAAGAATAGGGCACAGGTGGGGATGGAGAGTTTGGGATGGTGTTAAATCTTTATTTTTGGGGGTTGTGGGTCAGTAATGCTTTTGGGGGGTTGGGGAGCATTATATGGAACTGGCTGTTTTTTAAGAATTTTTATAACTGATCCTAAGTTAACTTGGGAAATACGGTAGATTTGGTGGGTGGGGGAGACAGTATTGCTCTGGGTAGTTTGCTAAACTCAGAAAATTGTTTGAATCATTCTTGTGTAGGGTAATCTGTGATAAATGCTACTTTTAGCTAGACACTGTTTTTCAGCAGTATGTTTCTCATACTGGAAAGACATGTTTTATGCTTAATCTGTACAGCTAGACTTTACACGTAGTCATTTTTGCCACTGTAAAGTGTGGGCTTTTTTCCCTATACACTTAAGATTCTTACGGTTTTGAGGAGAAACTTAAGTTGTATAGTTTCTAGTCACTTCTGTTGGATTTTATGTTTAGTTATAGAAAACATAGTATGGCGTTTGGTAATATTCAGACACCTTTGCCTGTGATCTTATTGGTACTCTGAAAATCCTCTCTTACTAGATACATTGAGATCTTCAAAAGTAGTAAGAGCGAAATCAGAGGATTCAGTGACATGCCAAGAAGAATGATGGGACAACAACGACCTGGACCATATGATAGACCATTAGGAGGAAGAGGGGGTTATTATGGAGCTGGGCGTGGAAGTATGTATGACAGAATGCGTCGAGGAGGTGGTGGATATGACGGTGGTATGTCTATCTAATGAACAGAGGTTCTGTTGTCAGTGTCATGTTTCTGACATCTTGGTCAAGAAGTAAAGAAATGGCAGTAGCTGCAGTACCTGTTAAGTTTGACACGCTTCTCAAGGAATTTTTACTTGTACCAAAAATTGTGGCTTACTATTTAAGATTAGTGGGAATAGTAAGAAAACTGTATTTCCATCAGAATTTGATCTTGTGCTTGCATGTTTCAGTATTTTTGTTATGTAAAAGGAAATCTGTGTTTGTGCTGTGTTCAGAAATTCATATTTAAGTTTGTAGAGGCTGTTTGCTAACTTCTGGGTGCCCAAAGACTGACTTTTGTGCATTGATGTGTGAGTTTGGAGTGATAATGTAATCATTCCTTTCTTTTCTTTCCTTTGCACAGGATATGGTGGCTTTGATGATTATGGTGGCTATAATAACTATGGCTATGGAAATGATGGCTATGATGACAGAATGAGGGATGGGAGAGGTAAAAACTATATTTTGTGATAATTTCTTTTAAAATTAGGTTTTTATGTTATTTGAGTTGTACAACATAACATTTCAAGATAGAAATAATTGCTTTATTAAGATTATTTTGTAAAAAAAGGTTATCTTGGGAAGAGGGCAGCACATTACTTAGGCTGTCTTCTGGTTAAGCATGAAGTATAAATATCTCATTTAGTCCTTTCAGAAAAACAGTACCAGTGATTCCTCCAACTTCTTGTGCAACCTTATAGGTGTGTGGTTTTGTTTGTTGTGGGTTCTTTCATAGGCATGGGAGGACATGGCTATGGAGCTGCAGATGCCGGGTCTGGTTTCCATGGCGGTGGTCATTTTGTGCATATGAGAGGACTTCCTTTTCGAGCAACAGAAAATGATATTGCTAATGTAAGTGCAGTGGGGAAAAGGCTTTCATGTGTCAGAGAGTTCGTATGTTCTCATCTTGCCTGTTCCAAACATGACTGAAGATGTCCAGCAAGTAATTGGTAGCTCTAACACATCTGCCAACTAAAGCCACAGCCCTGTCTGTCAGTTCTGCAAAGCTAAGTAGTAAATGGGCTTTTGTAAAGGTAACATCAGAGGTAAGATTACAACAGTCAGCCAAACTATATATAGCGTTCTCTCTATTGGCTGTAGTTGTGTATTTGTAGACCTGAGACTGCTTTAGGAGAGACAGGGTGTGAAGACTGCAGGAATCCGTTTTCCACTGGAGGGAGACACTATCCTATTACTCATAAGAGAGCAGTGGGGCACATAAGAGCACAGATGCAAGATTACAGAAGTAGGTTCCTGAGTTAGTATAGGTGTGGTGGTTGTGGGGGCCTGGTTAAACAGCCTCCCTACAGAGGATCTCCATGTTTATTAGTTGAACCTACAGGATGAGACATCAGGCTTTGATCCAAGTGATGCACTTAGTGTACTAGTGGTTGGTTTGTACATGGTGTTAAAGAGGCTGTTGGTCACAGAAGTAGTACTGTGTCTCAGAGTTCTATATCAAGGGAGAGCAGTCTGACTGACAGCTGGCGTTGGCTGAGTTCATAAACTTCATTATGTGCTTCTTCACAAAGTATTTGCCTTTTCCAGGATGGCTTAGAGCAGTGCTTGTGGACAGGAACTTCTGTTTGTACCACGGCTTTTAAAGAAAGCTCCTCAAGCTTTACATGTTGAGCTGTTTGTTTTGTAATAGAATGTATATGTAGGTTTGTCCACTAATAGTCTGTGTATAAGTAACTAAACTTGTGGTAGGATGAGATGAATGGTGTGCTCCACTAACGGCTGGGATGAAAAGAAAAAGTACCTGGTTTGAATTTTGCGTTTATGTGACTCGTTTGCTCTGTTTTTATTCTTAGTTTTTCTCACCATTGAATCCCATAAGAGTTCACATTGATATTGGAGCAGATGGAAGGGCCACAGGAGAGGCAGATGTGGAATTTGTTACACATGAGGATGCAGTAGCTGCCATGTCCAAGGATAAAAATCACATGCGTGAGTGTCATGCACCTGAGGCTTTTGTTGACCCAGGGGTAGCAGGCTGTATAGTCATAAGTGGAATAAAAGGGGTTAAAGTGCATTTCATTGAAGTTGCAGTGCAGTAAACATAAAACTCTAGGGAGTTTTTGTCACTACATTTCAAACACAATTTTTCTGGGCTTCTAGCTGTGAATTGGGAATTTTTTTGTTGTGTATCTCTGTGCTTCTAGTTTCTGATGCAAAATAGGAAGCAAGGTTGTTTTTGTTCTTGCAGAGCATCGATACATTGAGCTATTCTTGAATTCAACTGCTGGAGGTGGTTCTGGAATGGGAGGCTATGGCAGAGATGGAATGGGTATGCATTACTTCAGACATAGCTGACACTTTGTCGACTCTCAAGGAGTCCTAGACTTGTAACAATGCACTTTATGCCTTTCAGATCAAGGTTACGGCTCTGTTGGTAGAATGGGAATGGGTAGCAACTACAGCGGTGGATATGGAACGCCCGATGGCTTGGGCGGATATAGTAAGTAAAGATTCTGTTTTGCTACATTTACCGGGGGAAAATGCTGCTATGTCCATCTTCTGATGGACCATTGGGAAGGGTGGTGGGCTATGCATGCTGTGCAGTGCTTGTGCTGGGAGCAGGGGAAGGAGGGGAGCGGTTGCTTGCTGCTTCAGCAAGTGCTTGGAAAAGCAATGCTGAAGTGTTTTAGTGTAAGTTAAGTCATCTTTTAACCAGTTCTGTATTACCCATCACATTTTTTCTTTTTTTAAGGTATGTATGCGTGACCTTGTGTCAATTGTTTGCAGGTCGTGGCAGTGGAAATAGTGGAGGATACTATGGGCAAGGCAGCATGGGTGGAGGAGGATGGCGTGGAATGTATTGAAGGATAGCCTTGCTTCTGCAAAACATCCTGGAAGAAACAGTCTCTGGTCTACTAGACTTTCTTACAAAATTTAATTTCTTTTGTATTTTAAGAACTTTATAATGACTGAAGGAATGTGTTTTCACAATATTATTTGGTAAGCAACAGATTGTGATGGGAAAATCTGTTTTCTGTAGGTTTTATTTGTTGCATACTCTGACTTTAAATAAATTTTTATATTCAAACCACTGATGTTGATACTTTTTATACTAGTTACTCCTAAGGATGTATTACATATTCAAGACTACAGTCGGTTTGAGATGTTGTACTATGGTTCAATAAAGGTGGCTGTACTGTAACTCTTATGAACATTGATTCAGTTCTATGTAATCTTGGTGTAGTGAATGAGGTTGGAAAATCCACTTCAGGGGAAAAAGGTAGAAGACTAGGTTAGTTTTATTTGGTAACGACCTTTCCTAAACCTTTTTGATAAGTTGTATGTAGTAATTCCTCACTGTGGAGGCTCAAAATTACTGGCTTTCTTCCCTGTACTACCACAGTCCACCATCATCTTCAAATCCACGGCCTCATGGGTGAGGCTTGTGCCTCCACACTTACTTTAGGCTTTGCTGTAGGACTCTATAGAGGCTGCATTTCACAGGTGTAACTTGCCAGGCAAACCCACACTAGCAGGGCTGTGGGCTAACAGGGAATAGGTCAAATACTGGTTCATTTGAAGCTGATTACGTGGTGATGTTTTTACAAACTGCTTTTGGGAAGAGTAGGGGATTGGAAGCAAGTTGCAACTTCTTTTTCATGAAATTGTTGTACTTAAACAGTTCAGCTTTTTTGGTTGCACAGAGCTGATGTGTCTGTATTTGTTTGCAACTTGACAGCCATTCTATGGATGAGTTTATGAGAAGCGCCAGTACTTGTTAAGTAACACAACCCAAACATGCTAATAAAACTTGTGCATTTGTGACATGTAAGATATGTAAGAAGCTATTGTTTGAAGACACTTAACATACCTGATGTGTAATGAAAAAAAGGTATTTATTATTATGAACCAGTGTGATCTCCCAAATTAACTGCTTTGTCCTCAATGCCTCCCTTAACATGTCAAATGTGATCTTGGGTATTGCAAGTCTGTCACCTGTTTTGCTAGTACTATGTTATCTATGTAATAAATGTCTTCTTGTGGGAGAGGAGAATGGAATTTATTTCGCCAGAGAGTGTGTCCTTGTGTCATAGTGACTGCAAATGAGAGCTGGAAGGGTAAACAGCACAGGCTGCTTTTCCAGAACTAGTATCCTTGGCAAGGAAGGGGAGGGAAAGAGAACTTAGTATTGTTACAGTGCCTTGACCTTGGTGCTCTTAAAAAAACCAGCAGGTTTGTGGTCTGCTATTGAAAAACTTGCCTGGTTCTTAGAGCTGAAGGTCAGGACAAGCATCTAGCTGTAGGGAAACACAGCAAGGGAATGTGTATCTGCATCTACCAGAAGTACCTTTTTCTATTGGCACAGGAGATGTCTAATTCCCCTCACTTCCTCACTGCTTTGCCTCCCATTCTCTGGGAAGGAGCACCAACACTTACCTATGAGAACAGGCAGGAGCTTGGCTTCAAGCCACTTTCTTTAACCAGGCCATCTGCACAGGTACACGTGTGGGGAGTAACATTGCTGTATAGTGCAGTGAATCCTAACCATGTTTGCCCTGCAATGAGCAGCATTCAGCACTTAATCTTGCAGGTCATGGTAGCAGCCTTTAAGCTGCAGAGGAATCCTTTTGAGAAATCTGGAGGGAAAAAAAACGTTCAGGCAAGTGAAACTTGGGGTTTTGCTGTGAAGAGCTGAAGTGTGCTTGTTCGCCTGTAGGGAATAGCTGACAAGCTATGTGATTAACCAAGGGCTCAGCTGGCCTTTCACTCTGCTTCTAGAGGAGGGAGGTGCCCCTACAGTAAGTCAAACTGCAGCTCGAGTGGGTGCTATGCAGGGAGGAGGAGCAAGTTGACTACAGCAGAAGCCGTTTCTCCAGCATACAAACGAGGCTGCTGAGAGTTGCTATTTCTCTAGAATGGAGCAGTTACCCCACAGACTTTCCTATGCTTTGTGTGAATCACAATCTATCAACAATGGGTTTTAGACAAAGGATTAATAGTGTGGTCCAAATAGTGCTAAAAGCAGGCCAGGTGCGTGGCTTGATGCCAAGGAAAATAAAATCACACAGAAGAACCACTCTCCATTTTGTTCAAGGCAGAGTATAAGACATCTGCATAATAATGCACTGCTTGAGTGACTTCTGCCCATGCAAACAAGGCAGAGCAAAGGAGAGGAAATGACTGCAGGTAGTAGAAATTTAATTGATGCATGTTACAGAAATGTGCTTCGTTTTAAAAGAATGTCTAGTTTTAATTATGTTTAGTTGCACACTGAAAAGTTACTTATTGAAGACAATACATATCAGCAACATTACACCCTGGATCAAACCCTGCTGCTTCCGAGCTTGCCCCAAAGCCCATCAGAAAATGCTCTGAGGTTACTTGCAGGAGGCATGTGAGCAACACGTAGCTGGTGAGGTCACGGGCAGGGTAGCTGCCCACTCCCCAACTTTCTAAGCCCCCTTGAGCAAGCCATAATAAAATACGACACTTCTACAAGCTTTCATGAAGTGATATTATTTCTATAGTTAAGTTACAGATCAATTAAATTTATTTTTTTCCAAAAGCTATTTACAGATTTACAAACTGTTGGTTTTTATTTTACAAAATGTCACATCAGGTAATTTTCAAATAATTTTTCTTTACAAAAGCTATATAAACAACTACAGTAAGGTGTTAGAAAGAACAGCTGGATGAGCTTCTAGAATATTAACTAAATACCTACCCTCAGAAGACAAAGCTAAGCTAAAAGTGCAAGAACAATTAAAAGATCTATTTCAAAGCCTCCCTTTTCCTGTTTGTAAGAATTCTGCAAGCCCATGACTGAAGGAACTACAGGGCCAGTAATTCTGCTGAGGGCTCACCAGCACTGCCCAGAGCGTGGAGTTTGCACAGCTGGAGCCCATCACACCAGCAGCTAAAGTGACAAGGGCAGATCGGTTCAAGTGCAGTGATCCGAGTTGAGTGAGGACAACTGATCAGAGGATACATTTGTGCTGTCTACAGGAAAAATAAAGGATTTACATTCAGCGGAAGTTACCACCAGCATGGAGAGAGGTCAGACCTAGATGTTCTCAAAAGTGCTCTAGAAAAACATGAAGTTTAGGAACAAACTCTGAAAGTCTGAGAAAGATGATGACAAAATAAGGAGAAACCTTCCTGTCCAACACAGAAAGGATGGGAGTAATCATAGCATTTCTTGGTGGCGAGTTCACCCTGCTTCTAGAACTACACAGTGACTACATGTAGAAGCCTGAAAGCATGACTCACATGAAGGTAATGCAAAGATGATTGTTCAAGGTTACAACTATTATTCATTAGGCAAGAATTTGTGATGAACACTTCTCTTTTAATGGAAGTAAATTAATAGTTCATTTAAAAAAAAAAAAAAAAAAAAAAATCGGCAAAATGCACCTTCCTTCCTGCTCCTGTCTGACAAAGCCTCCCCTTACACCTGGGACTATAATGAGCAGCTGTCAGTGCTATATTCTTGGACATATCATTGATAACTGAGGGGAAGAAAACAAATACAGTATTTGCCAATAACTTCCCAGACCACTGCATTAATCACACTACTTTTTTAAAATACAATTTCAAACTAGTTGTGCAGTTTTGCTTCACAACAGCCTATCACAGGCACATTCTGCAGCAGAATTCAGCCAGCCTTGTTGCAGGCTAGCCTGTGAAACCAGGTCAACCTGTCCCCTTTTTCAAGACCATCATAACTAAGATACTCATCAAATACAGATTAACCCCAAGTCTCCTCTACAAACTGCCCAGCTTTCTCCAACAGAACTTCTGAGCCACTGTCACCTGGATTTTTAATACCAGGAGCTTCTACATTTAGGTCCCATATTATCTACTTGTTTCAACATGAAGCAAACAAGTAATTCCTCCACAGCTGAAAACGCAACTCTCAACTGCTTACCTGAAATCCTGGAAATCCTGCTGCACATTCTTTAGTTGTTTGTTTGGCTGTTTGGTTGGATTTTTTACAGGATTAGCTAAAAAGCAATAAATACCTTGTACAATAATCTTATGGCACATTAGAAGAGCATCTCTGTATAAGTATTGCATGGCAGGAATCACAGACGCGAACAGGCTTTGGTGAAGAAGGCAGAGGCAGTTCATTGTCAGAGCAGGCATTACAGAAGATCTCCCCACAGTTCCTGCAATGATGCTAAATATCGGGGAGAAGATTACAAATTAACATTTACAATAGAAATTGGTAATTGGATACCAATAAACAATATACACACAGCAATCCAAAATGTGGCTCCTTCCACTTCTTGGTTTGAGCATGGAATCAGTTTTCAAGACAATTCATGCAAGTCTCAATCTGTGATGCAATCCTAGATAGCCCAGGATTTCACCTTCTATAGACAGACAGATAGATGGTCTGTCTAAAGCCATGTTGAGGTTCAACCATGTAAATACATGCTTTGCAGATTTCATTTAGTCCCTGGACTAAGAACACTTTGCTATACAAAAACATAATACAAGCAATGATACTCAAGAGAGCACATGATTCTGTCAGATAGCTAATCAACAAAAAAAGGTAAAGTAAAAATTCCTGCATACATTAACAAAGCATGGAAATTAATATCATTTTTTACTTTAAAATGACAACAAACTCTTCATCTCTTAGACTATTGCATAAAAAAGGTCATGAAAAAACTTCTCCATGTGTCAAATGGTATCAATGCCACAGCTGACAAGAATTTGAGATGATTCTATCAAGTAGGATGAACAATTAAGTGTGTTCCTTTGTGGCACTTCACCAAAAGGTGGTGTTTCTTTTGCAGTTAGAGCCCAGATGCATTGCACAGATCAAAGAACTAGAAAGACATCTCAAAAAGGACTCTGCATTGATCTGAGCTGGCATTCCATGGCTCACCTCGAAAACAATGAACATCTCTCTCAGAATACATTTAAACAAGTTGGAAGAAATTCTATTCAAGATTTACCTTCCTTTTGGATAGAGAAAATTCCTTTTCACATAACTTGCAATGTGTAGCCTCTTTGTCCTTCAACCAAACCTGGCCCTGGAGGAAAAAGATTCTCATTATCTGTATGTATCTGATGAAGTTAAACTTTGTGCTGCAGGGAACATCACAAACTAACATCAGTACATTTACTGCCTGAACTGCCTAATGTTCTGTGAGTGGTGTAACGTCACCAAGACACTCTAAAGCAGTGCAAGGCTGCTCCAAAACTCCGCAAAACCTCACATGACAGAGCAGGAACAGGTGCAAACAGAACATGCTTAGGGCAGTAAAGCTGTTCAGTGACTGGGGTGGAAAAGCAGAAAGGTATCCCAGTCTTAGAGCTGAAGCCTATTGGGCAGGGGCCCACCATGTAGGAACAGTTCCCAAGTCGCAGGGAAGCAAAAAAAAAAACCCAAGGCAGTGTCAGCAAATAGTCAGAAAAAAGGTTTCTTTTTCCCCCAAATATTACTGACCTGCAATGCTTTGTTTGCTTCTTTTATATCTTCTATTTTCAGCTTTGATCTGAAGAATAAGAGAATGCTATTGCAAACTTCTGTATTTTCAGTAATGGTCTAACAACTGTAAAAGCTGTAGAAAGACAGACAAGCTCTCTCCAGAGAGTTCAGAATCCTTCGCGTGGGTGTAGAATTTTCTTGGGCTTTATAGGGATAATTTTTTCTGTGCACAGCTCTGTGTGAACACCTAACGCTAGCACACAGCACTGCTACAAAACCTGGACTCATACAAGACCACGTGATGTCATTATGGAGAAACCAGCCTCTCCACAGCCAGCCAGTGCCAACCCACTCAAAACTGTGTCGCAGAATATAAATGAACTTATTCTATAGGGCACAAAAGTCCACACTAGTCATGGCAAAAGAAGACAGAGATGATTAAATAAAACATTAAGGAGGTTTAACAATAAGGAGAACTGTGCTCAGAGCTCATTGCTCACTGCAGTCAGAGGGGGTTTGGCAAGGTAAGTAAGCCCTTATATCTTCTGCAGACTTAGTAGCAATGGCCTGTCATACAGTCTCCATCCCTCAGAGAGAGAAAAAGTGAAAGTGCCTGCCCCACCACAGAAACCCCACAAAAATTCACTCCATGAGTCTAAAATGCTCATTTCCCCTTGCCCTTACATAGAAAGCTGGGGTTGGGGTTTTGTTTGTTCATTTTTTGTTGGCAAATATTGAACTTCTGAGCCAAATCTATGTTTTTTCCCCAAAAATGGGGATTTCGGTAGGTCCAGAAAGAGGAACCCAAGAACATGCATCCTCACAAAGAGGTAAATCACTGTCCTGCTGGAGCCAGAGCTGTTATATACCCCTTGGGTTCTTCTTTGGGAATGCCATAATATGCATACTGGCCAACCACAACCCATAATGCCCCCTGGCCCTTTTAGCCTAGGGTTTTCTGTTCAGAGCACAGAATTACCCAGGAGCTCACAGTCAGCCAACCAGCCAAAACTTAAGACTAATCAGACCTGACCTAACCAGGTTCTTGTTGGCAAGGTAACATTGTCATGTACAGTCCAATTCACATAAGCATCATCCCATTATTTTTCTTAATTCAATTTACATGACATAAATAATCATCATTAATAATGAAATTACTCGCTCAGTTTGGATGCCAATTCTTCCAGAGCAGCTTCTTGGTCTTGACATATCCTCTTCAATTGCTTGTTCTTTTCCTGAAGTTTGAGGAACTCCTTGAAACAAAACAAATGACACACAAATAGCTTCAATCATTGTCAAAATTGTATTTGTCTACTGCCTAGAAAACTGCCACTACCCAGAGCTGATCTTACTGAGAAGCCAAATGGAATGAATTATCCACCAAACTACTAAGATTCCCAAATCCAACACAACCCAGGATCAAACTGTCTTAGACTCCAAGAGATTAAGTATTTTCACTTTTACAGTCTTCTGCAGGAAGAAAACAAAAACAATTGACTGCAGAGACCAACAACACTATACAGCCACCTACACCAAGTCAGAGAAGAGCTGGAGCACCTTCTGGCCTCTAATGAGAAGACAGTCTTCCATACAATTGAAAAAGAAAAACTAGGATTTCATTTTCCATTATTCGGTGCACTGATTTCCAACCTGAGGACTAAATGGGGAGTTAAATTTTTTTTTTCTCTTAATCTATTTGTGAAAAGACATTAATCTCATCTTTCTTATCTACTTGCAGGAAAACTTTAAAAATACCAGGTGTGCAATTAACTTTGCAGTCAATTTCTAAATGAGTAATCAAGTTTTACAGCAGAATTTACTTTCTTAAGGTTAACTATTTCTTGGGTCTCTATTCTCAGATGAGATACAGTTTCCTTTTCCTTTTGGAGATCATCCTCTAAGGTTTGCCGCCACTCTTTTTCTATCTTCAAATCAGTTTCCAGTTGAAGCCTAGAATATACGAAACAAAACAAACAAGCCAACAACTGCATGACACTATAATAATTTAAAAAAAAAAAAATCTACCATTATCATCATAAACAAATGATACACTGACACATTTTCCAAAATAGAAATCATGTATCAGTATAAAAATATTGTAGACATTGATGTACAGTAATAAAACCAAACACTGCCACTTAGAAAATGCTATTGAAAAGAGGTGTATTTAAAGCATCAATAATATGGCAGGATTTTGAAGAGCTGATCCTTCTAACAAATGAGCAAAAGAAGACTCACCACAATTCTAAAGTTCACAATTTCTAAGACATCCATAAGGCAAAGCTTCCTTAACCCTACACAGCTTTTCTAAAACAAAAACAACCAACCAGGCACACAGCCACTGGTGATGCAGACAATGACTACAGGTGTCTCTGGTGTTCATAAAGATTATTTAGTATTCACCCTTAGAGGTGAATCTGCTATTTTAGACTGGGGTTTATGGCATTTTGAACAGAATTGAAAATAAAGGAGGAAGCACTTTAAATCACTATTTTTATTGAGCTTTCTACATCGCTGGTGTTCAACACAATGAGGAATCTAACATCTATTAGCTTAACTGAAAGGTATTAGGGCTACTCTGATGGAAGATCCACTCCAGGTAGAACTTCACTATCAGTTTCATGGAAGAGCTAGTCTTTAAAATGCTTCAAAGAAGCCAAAGGACGGAAGCACAAAACTCAACCTTCTGGATCTAAATTGTGCTAATAAAATCAAAAGCAGAAAACTCTGAGAACAGTCATGTAAGGCTTTGTGATGGAAAACTTTTTCCTGTTTTAAAACCCAAATCATTTTTAAAGAGAAGACTTACATTTTGGGATACTAACTCAGCATCTGGCTGGATAAGATCAGAAGTGAACATGACCTTCCAGAATTCTAAGGCTGGGGTCTGATCTGTTCTTTTGCCAAAATCTGCAAAGATGACTGTGGTAGTAAAGTGAACAATTGTCATGACAATTAAACAAGTTTATTAACATTCAGAGTTGTGAGAGAGGCAGGGTGGGCTAGTAACTGGATTGGAAATTACTAATTTTTAAGCCTTGGTCCTTGCTGGGCCACATATTTGTGCTGTCTTAAATAATTTACTTGTTATCTTTCCTAACAGGGAAAACACCTGCCCTTACAGGGAGTTTTTTGTTCCATGTTTATTAAAATCATTACTGAGGGATTTAAAAGGAGAAAGAGGAGAGACTTGGCTTTATCATAATTTTTATGATTCAAGTGGATTTTAATGTCCTGCACACTGCTAAGTTAAAGCATTTTTACCTTATTCACAATGTTGATCAATTAAACTATTCCTATGCCCTTTTGTTTAAGTTTATACTACTACATACTTGTGAACTTTGTTAGAAGTGTGTATAACTACTACTACACTACTTAATTTCCTTCACTGATGATCATTTTCACGTGAATTAAGCAGTAACTTTTAGACAAAAAACAATGCCATTCTTCCCACTCCAAATCAAGCTGCACACTGTTTTTGAGGCACCCAAAGGTAGTTTGACTCTCTTTAACAGCATAACTCCCTCAACCATGCCAGTCCCTAACATGAAGATCCATATTGTTTACATTCTGTTCAAAACCATTGATAAGCAACCAGCCTGCATTAAGACACAGGACACACTGCAATGTAGAACGGTTACTGCTGTGTATATTTCTGAAGTCATACTTACAGCTGCTTCTCCTTCTGGGAGAATTCTTTCTGCAGACTTTCAGATTTATTCACATATTCCTGTTTAAGTTTCTCATCCTCGGCCTCAGCCTCCATTTGGGCCTTCTCTGTTTGCTGCAATCTGGTGTAATTCAAATCAACTTTGGGTAAAACTGAAGCTAGAACTAGGGTGTAGAGGGTGAAGAAGACAAATAAAAGAAAAATGGGGAAATAGAAACATTTCTAAATAAAAACAAAGTTTGGGGGAACTCACAAACTCAAACGAGAAATCCATACAATGCCTAGAGAACTAGCTCCTGGGTTTTCATATAGTAAGAGAGTAACCACTGTAAGTAATCACTGGTTTATTTGGTGCTTATCAATAACAGATGCCAAAGCATGGTGATACATAGTTTAGAACTGAAGCATACACCTTAATTTTTTTTTTTTAAATTTTTTTTTTCCTCTTTAGCATATGTTCATGTGGGGCATTTTGGAAGCCTTTTTTTTCTCTTAATGCCAAATAAATCCTGTAAAAGTACTTGGCCTGCGCTAACCACCCAGCATGTGTTGTGCAAAAGCAGCTCAAAATGATTCAGGCATAAAGCTTGAACACAGAGCACTGCAATCAGAAAGCAAAACAACTCAACCAACCTAACACAACAAGACACATCCTGACGGGTCCCATTATAGTTATAGAACTATCTCAACTAGATCACACTACTAGTGGAAATAATCTGTATTAAAAATAATGCATTCTTACACTGGTTAAAATAGCTCCATAGTATAGACAAAATAAAACTGATTAATCAAGAAATGAGGGATTGGATTTATTTACTCTTTCCTTTCTGAATTCTATGAGTTTGCTTCTGCTTCAGCTAACGTTCCCTTTGGAATCCATTTAGTTCACTGTGGTTCCTCTCTGCTTGGCCACCTCTTCAGTCCATAAAGAAATATGGATGCAATATAACAAAATAAAGGTACCAAAATGGAACTTGTGCTATAGCACAGCAACACTTGTCTAGATGAAGAGGCAGGAGAGTGAGACACCACTGAATGTCCCCACCTGCTGCTTTGTGTCTAACACAGCTGTGTCAAGGGCCTTTCCAATAAGTGGTAGAGCCATCTGTGATACTGTCTCTGTGCTTGATTCCTCACTTCCCAGTAGCTAGCTGAATGAAGAGTAACCCAAGACTCCCACTGTCAGCTGAAAAAAAAATTAGGTCAGCAATTTGTCTGCATTTGTGCTTCTACTAATGAAGTTTCCACGGCAGGAGTTTCAAAAAGCTGCCAGTAAATCAGTGAAAAAAAGACTGCAATTAAGCTACTTTACAAAATCTGTACTACCTCATTTGACTATACCAGTTGTTTTAAGGATGTTCCCAGTCACATTTACAATGGTCACAGACAGCCAAAACATGTATGGAAAGGAGAATGCTGGGAAAAGTCAAAGTCAATTTACCCAGCAGAAGCAGCTAAAAGAAGCTTCGCAAGACAATTAACACCAAAACCAAGCTTAAACACTCCCTAATTCACAAACTAAACTGCAGTGTGGTTCCCACAACCAAGGCAGAGCTGGAGCTTGCTACCTAAGAAACATGCCAGGCAACTCGAGCTACAGCATTGCCCTCTAGACTAGCACCAAGGCTAACTGCACCCCTGTAACTCAGATGCATAGCTGACCAAGTTCACAGCAGGATCTGTGATTCAGATGACACTGAGGCAGAGGCTAACCTGCACAGATGACCATGAGATGGTTAACACTATCATTTCTGCTCTGGTCTACCCGTTGTTCTGTTCAGTATTTCTGGTTTCAGTTTTCTTTGAGGATGGGAGATAATTTGTTATTTTTTTGGTAGCCGATCCAAGGTAAAGGCTTTGTCAGATTCCAAACCAAGGAATAAGGTAACATATAATCACGGAGCAGAAACCTTTTCTGTATTAGTACATCCTTCCTCCACTTTTGCAAGCACATCCCCTTCTGATAAAAGACCCTAAAATTCTTTCCCCAGTCAAATTCCCCTCTACACTTCAAAGCAAATATTGGGAAGCACAACCAGGGCAGTTAGCAGCTAAAACTCTAATTTCTGCAGTGCAGGTGAGCAGCAACCCAAAGCAGAAATAGTATTTGTAAAGACTGCTTGACAATGGTGGAGGGAGGGAGAGGATATTGGGCAAACCCACACATTATGAATACAGCACAGACATAGCTGCACAGGCAAGATTTTTGGCTGGCCAACGAGTTAGACAAGTTCAGGATCTGGGCCCTAAATGTAAATCTCCTTTATCACTACAGCTTCCACTGCAGCTATATTGGTGCAGCTACTGAAAGCAAGAGTCACAGCTACAAGATTTGTTGGAGCATGCTGTCCTTCCTCTCCTGGAGCCCCATCCAAGGCCACGCTCCAAGCTCATTTTAACTCCATGAAAATAATTTACCTTGTGTCACATCAGCAGTCTCTAATTGTGCTTTCACTGTTTTATCTTTGATTCTCCCACTGTACATACTGAACATCTTACTTAAGGTCCATTTTAGCCTGTTTTTAAGAATACCCACTTTAAAAAAATATATTGTTCTGATACTGCACTCCACTCCCCTTCCCCTAGACTCCTGTCAGTCTGTTTAAGAGAGCAGAGCTAGTTACAACCAAAAATCCAATAGAGAGCACATTTTGAGGATAACTACAGCCAAAACCAGTGAAAGAAATACACAAGGGAGAAGGGTAATAATGTCAGAAGGACTAGTTTTAAAATCTATTAGTAACATAAAGAAGAGGAAAAATCACTAATTAGAAACAAATTTCATTAAAATGTACAAAGTAAAGAGATAACTGCTTAAAATAAACTTTGTTTGACAATTAAGAAGTGATTTAAAGAGCATTAGAAAACTAGCTTAAAACTGCTTAATAACAGTGCAGTAGTTTACTTATTTAGAACTTTTTTTTTTTTTTGAGAGCTGAAGTGAGATCAGAGATGATGTTCCTTCAGAAAACAAACCAGAACCCAGCTACCATCACCTACAGTGCAAGATTTCTAATACCACTTTATATTTGAAGTTCTAATTTTTAAAATGTGAAGTTCTATTTTCTCAGTAGTTATTTAAACACAGTGGATCTGAAGGAGCTTTCAGAATGATATATCTTTGACAAGTTTGTACTGGTGCTGAGCTTCATTGCTGGCACACTTGACGAATGACATTGCAATAGTCCTAGTTTGAGTCAACAGATCTTTGTCACTTCATGAATGCAGTGGACAAAAATCAAAGACAGATGAAGGCAGCAGAATAGTAAAAACAAAAATTGGGATAAAGGATAAAAAGAAAAAGAAAAAAGAGGAAAAAAGGATGTCAATAAAAGAATATTCATGTCACTAATTTTTTTAATACATAACCATGTTTTTCATAATCAGGTTTAAATGAGGAAAAAAAAAAGACATGTCAAACACCAACATGACAGGGCTGATGAGTATGTCATATTTCACAATTAAAAATATCAATGTGGCATACAGGGCACTAAATTAAAACACATTAATCACATTTTATCAGTATGTAAAGCATGCAGTTTAATGGCAATGTAAATTTATAGACTGGAATTTTAGTCTTTCACTTTTCCATCTTTCAGTGTAAAAATCTCATTATGTCACTGACAACATTTGCACTTCCAAAGCAGTGGAGAACAATTTTCATAGCTTCAGCAAACATGGCAAGGATCCATCAAGGCATTCAATGTTTATATTAAGCACAAGCTTAAGTATAAGCAAGACTAATGCCTTGGTTTCTATTGTATTTCATTCAGGTGAGGAAAAAACACATCAATTAAAAAAAGGTCATAATGAATCAGAATTTTGAAACAGCTGAATGAACAACTTTTGAAATCAACACAAAATCCTAGGACCAGAAGATAAACGGTTGAGGAAGAAAACAGAAAGATTTATTCTGTATTTAAAGTAAGTGTATTTGTTTAAAAAAAAAAAAAAAAAATCAAACAGTAAAGCACCAGTCAAAATTTCAGAAAGGTTCTTTACAAGTTTTCCAGTTGAAAGTTACATTTCAGTGGTGATGGTGAGGGAATGCAGTAAAATGAAAGGGGATGGAGACATGAATGAAGAAAATCAAAGATGGGTCCGTACCTTTGTTCTAGTTGTTTCATAGTTGCATTAATCTGATTGGTCTTATCCTCTAATCGACCAATTATTTCATTCTTCTCTTTCATTGCATCTTCAGAAACCTGTGTTACAAAAAAAGGTTAAAACTGACATAGGTACATGTTATACTGTCACCTCAAGGGATTTTGTCTTCAGTATCTGAAGTGAAAAATACTAAAACGGCTTCAGGTCTTGATTATTTTGAAACACATCCTTCTAAAAAATGTAGTTGACAGTGCTGAAATTTTAATGCCCAGCTAATTTGTAGCTCTGAACCTTTTCAGTGTAGATGTTATTTAGTAAGTACGTATCTTTCATTTTGGTTTCTTTTCATAGTTGATCATTTTGCAAGTCACCTTCAATTCACTGATCATCTTTCTGAGCAGCCCATTAGAAGCTTTCTAATAAAGATCTAAGATACTTAGCCCTGG
Source organism: Ramphastos sulfuratus (assembly GCA_013399055.1). Lineage (NCBI taxonomy): Eukaryota > Metazoa > Chordata > Aves > Piciformes > Ramphastidae > Ramphastos > Ramphastos sulfuratus. Next base: position 235,833 of record WBNM01026962.1, read on the forward strand.
AAATTACTACGGTTCTACAATTCTTATTAAATTACCACACATACCTAAAAATCTGTAATGAATTTTACTAACATATTTCACAGGTTTGACTGCTTGCAAGGCTGTCGCAACCACAGCTGGAACATATAAATAAAAGGCAGAGCATTATGCTTGCAGTACAGATCAACACTATCGATGGGTCCCTGAACAGCAGAGATTGGGCACAACTAAACTCTTTTACTATGCCCAGGAAGTGGGTGTGAAGGTCATTAAGTGCAATCAGTATTACCCACAGTATCCATCAATGGCTTCAAAAGAAAACTAAACCCCTACAGATCCCAACATACTGAAAAACATTCTCTTCTTATTTTAATTTCCAACTCTATTTATCTATTCCTCTGGTTCAGTTTCCTCACAGCTGCAGGTGGAAAAGTAGCATCCTTTGTTTGTCATCTTCATTATCTCTCTGCAGTATCCTATTTTTCCCCCCTCATTCTGCCACAGATTTGACTGTTTTCTCGTGTCTTTTTTTCCAGTTTACTCCATAAATTGAACTTATGTTCTTAATAATTCCCTGATAAACTTCCCTGGTGTTTGGTGATTTGTTAACTCCATGTTGACCTACTTAGCTTTTTCCATTAAGCAAAACCTTGTTTCTCAAATGCCTTTCTTTACTTTGAAAGCTCAGATCTTGTCTTTACTGTGTGCCTATATTCTCTTGGGGTTTTATACAACGCAGGCCAAGAAGTGTCATTATCACTGGAGATATGATTACTCTCTCTATTCCACACAGCACATTATTAGGCCCTGACCTTCTCTTCTAAAAAGGCATCAAGTGACTGCCTTAAGAACTTCTTTGTGTGAAATCACGCTTACAACAGTCATGTTCCAACATGACAAGCTGACCTAAGAAACAGAAACCAAAAATCAAGGAAGTAACAGTATTTAACTAAACAAGTCAAAGTCTGTTCATCAGTTTAACAGCAGATTGATTCTTTACCTGCAGCTTTTGGTACATTTCCATGTTAATTGCTTTAACTTCATCAAGCTGCTGTCGAAGGCCTATGAGGGTGTCCTGCTTCTCATGGATATCCTTCTCCAGCAACTTCATGGCAAGTTCTATCTCATGTTTCATACTAACTTGAACCACTAGCTCATTCTCCATATCCTAAGAAACACAAACACAATGCAACACAGAATATTTCAGTAACTACACCATATTCTAAGTCTGGTTTGAAAAGAACAAAAGCTAAATCTAACAGAGCTGCAGAATCACTTATTTCACCCCTTCAGAAACTCTGCCCCACTTTAACTTTGCAAATTATTCACTACATAAACATTATACTCTCATGTACTTAGTGACGGGAGTTTTTTTTAACTTTGGGAGAAGAAAACTCAAAATATAACAAACTACTCTGCCAATGTTCGAGTTGGATAAGTATTAATTACAAAAACAGAATTAAGTATTTCTATTTTCACAAGAAGACAGCATATATACAGAGAACACATCACTGTGAAAATTCCCAAAAGAAACTGTATTTTTATTATGCTTTTGCAAAATTGCTAAAGAAATCCCAATGTATTGATTGCTCCATTAGAAACCCCTTTTTATTACAGCTAGTTAGAGAAAAGGTGATCCAATTAAAGGCAGCATCCAAGCTCAGCAAAAGTAAAACCAGCAGTGTTTAGGTAGTGACTCTTCTCAAGCACCTTTTTCTGCAGTGCTGTGCAACCTTAGCAAGAGCACTTACTTGTCGAAGCTGTGATTCTTCTCGAAGCTGTCTACGTGCTTCATTGTACATGTCATCTAAACCCTGCCTGGAGTGTTTGTATGTCTGAAGCTCTGCTTCAACATCCACTTTAGTTGCCTACAAAGATACAGAGAATCTATCTTCATCACAACATGATGCATCAACTGTAGCATCAATATAACAGATGTTAAATTGTAGCATTAATTAAACACTTGAGGGGAAAAGAAACCCAAAACAAAACACTTCTCCAAGCACAGCACAAACATGGGCAGAGCTGTTTCTGTCCTGCAGTCATCAGTTTTTCAGTAAGAATTGAGTAAATCTAGCACAACAAACAGTTGCACTGTAGTACAGTGCTCCTTCAGTAAATCAATACATTACACAACTGTTCTGGTACTGAGTACTCCAAACATCTGTTTAACCTGTGCTTGCAACCAGTTATCTTGTAAAACATGTACCAGAAGTTATATAAGCAGCTACAAATCACAGCTTAAAAACAGATCATCAATTGTACACGCAATTACTCCGAATGACATTCCACATAGTGAGACGGGTCAAAATAGACAGTTTGTCAACTAAAATACACTATTTGGACAAGATTTTCAGCTAATATCCCCTTAAATGCTCTTAGATATTGCTTAGAGTCTAAAGGAAAAAGGAAGAAGGGAAGAAAACCAGACAGAAGACAGGGAAAAACGGTAACAAAATTTGCACATGGTTATGAAACAATCTAGTGTCCTATAATTTCAGTATATTTATATCATTATAAAACTGACCAGATTTAACAGGTTCTTTTCCTGGTAAAAACTGGCTTAGATTTGGCCCAGCTCCTGCTTGCTTTTAGTTGATTTAAAAACTACATTAAACATGATAAAACCAACATACCTCTAGATGATGCTGTGTTTTCATTAAAATAAGAGTATTTTCACTCCTCAGTTGATGGTTTTCTTCCTGAAGTTTAATTATATTGTTTTTGGCTATCGCTAACTAAAAGAAAAAAATATATATAAAAAAAAGGAAAAATAAAAGCAATGTGACCACTTTTGCGAGTGGAAATAAAGAAAAAGATGTTCTGATGAACACAAGAGCAAGATTTTCTCTGCTCTGTTCTTGAAGGCTACCAAACAGCAGTTTAATTGCTTTTAAAGAAGACATAGAGCTCCTGGGTTTAGTACCAAGTCACTTTCATTACACAACAGCATACTTCATTCTTTCATGTCTCTAAAGAACAAGCTTTCATTTCACTGCTCCATTATGACTAAAGGACCCTCAATTCCTTTTCCTTATCCTAAATTTTTCCTTTATATTTGGACATCTTGCCACACCATATGGAGCTATTTGTACAAGAAAACCTCTCCCCCATGAAAAGAAAACAAAGGAGGAAACATTAAGGACTGCCTTACAGTCCTTAATGTCATTTGTAAGGCAAGTGGACAGTTGGGCTAATGCCTAGTAAAGGAACTAGAATACTTTTGAGAAGTAACACTCTGAAAATATGTTTTCCCTACAAGAAGTTAATTTAGATATTCCAATTTTCAAGTTCATTAACTATTTCTCAAACAACTGGGATTTAAAAAGTAGATTGTGCTCTCTATTGCAAAGCTAATAATACTGGAATCCAGTCAAGCATCAAAGGTAACTGGCAATACAGGACACATACAAAACCAGAGGTAGACAAATCTAAAAACTGACTATAAACATATGGTAACTATGCAAGAAACAACACTCGGGTTTAAGAAAATGGTGGTAACAGAAATCGCTTGGTGAACTACTTTCTGTCTTAGTAGCAGCTGGTGTCATCCATTATGGACCAGTCATCCGCACAAAATCAGACTGACAGGTGGCATTAAGGAAGGCTTCTCTTCTGGTTTTGTCCAAAGTGAGAAATTGTGATGTCCTACAAAATTAATTTACTGATGCTGCAGGTTACCTAGGGAATCTGACATCAACATTCCTGCAGCTACTGCACCTTCTCCTCAAGCCAAAATAAAGGTATTGGAACACATTATATAAAAGTCGCGTAGATCAAAATAAGGCAAGAACACTTAGAAAAACAGTTTGAGAGAAAGTAATATCTACTATACATTGCTAAAAGAAAAGAATACCTCTTCGATCAGTTTAGTGTTTGATTTCTCTAGTGAATCAACTCTCGCATGAAGACTGCTAACTGTGCTACTGAAAGAGGAAAAGAAAACACATTATCTAAAATTACATCGAAACTCATTCAATCAAACTAAAAACCTTTAATGTCAAATAGAAGGCCAAGAGCTAAAAGGGCTACTCCCATGATTGAAGATTTTCCTAAACGTAAGAAATGGAGTCTTCTTTCCTAAACATTTAGTCTTCTTCCCAATCCTCAATGTCATCCCTGTCATTTAAACTCCTGGTTGGATGTGACTTTCCCTGTGTTCTCCTCTTCCTTTATACTCACAACTATACTGTACCCAAATGTTTAATGAGTTCCCCTAAAAGGTAGTTTAAAATATTCTTGGGGTTTTTTTTCCTCCCATCACATAATAAAACCATTCTTCATTTTATGTAATTCTTTGCTTCTCTACACTTTGAGATTTTACTTCAGGCTACTCCTTTCTTGATGCTCCTAGGTCTCATTCTAGGCTAATCAGAATTTTATTCCCTTTATTAATCTGAGATATTTTTACCATCTTAAACTGCATCCAGGCCTTCTCCATTGCCCAACTACCTCCTGCTGTAAGCACATTTTTCTAGGCTGCATTTCACATACAGAAGAAACCTTATTTTGTAACTCCATTTTTCCGTGTATTTCTACTGTGATGTCCTCAGAAGTTACCAGATCACTAAGAATGGCCAAGCAGAGGAGTATTTCCAGATATGTGGAAAAGAACTGCTTACCTGAAATAAAACTGGAGAGTTGATCAACCACAAGTTTGCAAGTCATTCTATACAAAAACATACTACACAGGGGCTCACCTGTGTATTGAATGTATCACAGAGACACCACTATTCTTAATTGCAATAGTTTTTTTTTTTTTGTCCTTACTTTCATTTTGCTCATACTTGTCATATTTAAATTATTCTGTCCTGTTGAAGGCTTCTGCTGGGTGACTGACATAATTTCAAATGAGACTATCTTTACCCCAGCAGTAGCCATACAGAAAATAATGATCAAAATTACCAGCATTAAAATAAAAAAAAATACAATTACCTTTCAAAAAGAAGGATCAAGATGATCAGCTATACTACAGACTCTGCAGAAGTTCCTTGCAGTTTTCTCGTTTAGTTTTGTTTGTTTTCTTTTTTAGGTACTCAGACTGTCAACTTTGCACTATACTCCTCAGAGAGTTACAGTTGCTGTTCTTCTCTTTGCATGTAACAAACACAGTGGTGGACTAGGTTTGCTCCACCCAGCAAAGTAAGGGAGAAAGGCTGCCTTCCTGAAAAGGTTCTACAGGAACCACAACCTACAACATAGAAGTACTTTCAAGCAAGCAATGAACTTACTCACTTTGGTCCTATGCATTAAAGCTAAAAACTAAAGCACTAGGAAAGGCAAAGAAACAAAGTCATGTGGATACACCCACATCGCTCAGTAACACTTTCAGCAACCTGTTAAATAGCATAGGGTTAAAATCCAGATTGCGCTTTTCATTCCTATGAAGTTACGAATCACAAGAACCTCAATCAGTTTTGGCCTGCTGTTCTTCATGTCTTTGAAGAGGAAAAGTTCTGTCTGTCGAAACCAAAAGCATGAAAACTGAGGCTTCCTGATTCACTAGGTCCTCAGTCTAAACATGAAGGATTTGCAGCCCTTTCTCTGAAGGCTAAAACAAAGCTGTGGTATAAATACAATGACAGGTGTTTTACCTGTAAGCCTGGCCTGACAGGCACACTTCAAAGGAATACTTACTTCAGTTGCCTGTTTAGCTCTTCAACATAATTCTTTTGGTCCAAAATGGCAGCAATTTGTACATTTCTAAAGCAAGCACAAATTAAAAATAGCTATATTAAAATGATTATGTGCACTATGTACTGAAAAGATACAGATCTATTATATGCAAATATCAATCTTATTGTGCATTTTTATAAAGGAAGCAACTTCGCAATCACAAAACCAATAACTTACCACGTAGTAACATCAGTGAGAGACAAATAACCTCAACTCTTTAACTGTAAACAATTTCTCTACCTGAAACATAGACATCCTTTGTCTCTTGAGACTGTTATCTCCTCTGCCATAACACTGTATCTTTGAAACACTAACTGAATCCCAAGATGAGGGCTTCAAGGTTAAGCAGGTTCCTTTTCATTGCCACCTTGCAGCCTTCCACTACTGTCCACTGAGCAGTGAAGGACATAGGTGATGATGTGGTTTGCTTCAGAATGCAAATACTCTTGCAGCTAGCTAGTAATATGTATCAGTGCAGTGTCTCCTTAAGACTGTGAGATCAGAAGACACCATTTCTAGAGAACCTGATTTCTACAAATAAAATGTCACTAGTCAAGAAATCACATGCAGAATCCCAGGCATTTGGTGAGCACATACCTTTCCTTACTGCCAACGTCTTCATCACTCTTCAAATACATAGAGAAATCAATCACCCCAACCTAGGAGAAAGCAAATGTACGTAGTTCCATACCACACAAATAACTGCTGTGGCCAGTCACAGTCTTTAGTGTCACATATTTGTTAGCTTTGAACAAAATTAACAAATGTGCCACATACCAAATTCCAAAGAAAAGATTACTTCTTCCCTCTGACTGAACTTAGCCAAGAACTTACAGGAAGACTTTCATTTGGGGAACTATCAGATATGATTCCACCCTCTCTCACTAATCGAGTAAACGTGTGATCTTTGACTGTAGTGTTTCACATGACTGCCTATCAAAACACATCTCCCAAAATGAGGTTTCCTACACGTTTAGTGTTTCCGTATTCCTTGACAAACCAAGTACTACCTCCCCCACTTGCTGATTCCCAAGTGTACCAGCTCAACTGCATTCATTTATCTGAATCTAATTGTTATCTTCTATTTGATTGCTATCTAATCATACTATAAATAACATTACCATGAGTTCTGCTTTCAATTCTATTTGCAAAACCTCTGACGTAAGTATTTAACCACATTTGTGTACCAAAATCTTTCCTTTTTTCATGTGTAGCAGCCTCTTCACAGAAGTATTTTAATTTCTTTGATATACTGCTTCCATCTGGAGTTCTCTTTAGCTTTTGAATACAAGTAACCTGCTAAGTCTAACATTCCTTTAGCTTATATAATGTCAGTTTCCTACGATGGTCTTCTAATTGTTTGTTCCACATCTATTCTAAAAAGTCTCTTCTTCAAATGCTTTTTTTTAAAAAAAGGCACTGCATTTTGCTTATTAAAGCAAAACACCATAAAGAAATCAAATGTTACCTCTATAAAAATTCTTTTTTTTTCCAATTCTCCATGTGTGCATACACACATTTCACCATTGAACAGCACTCTTCTCACATAACAAAACTATGCTCCCAGATTCAACTTCTATCATTCAAAATTTTCTCTTTCTTCTTACTACAACTTGCTGCTGCTGGCTTCTCTGAGAAGGTACCTTACTTATACCACTCTTCACAAACAGAATTACTCCAAAAATCTCATCTGGACAGCCACTACTATGTTCTCAAATCAAGTTTTCTCTCATACAGCAAAGACCCAGGTGAAAATGGAGTAGCCAGCAATAAGTGTTATAATACACACATGTAGTTCTCAATACTAAGAGGAGAAGAACACATTGTTATGTTTGCTATAATTACAAGCCTTTCAATGCCATGTCTTCTAGAAGACAAGATCAGTGCCTAAAACATTAGGGAGTAACTTACAATGAACAAAGAAAAGCTAACCCTATGACCCAGCAGTGCACATATCAAATCACCTATAACTTCGCCACAGAAATTGTTTTTTTCCTCAAGTACATGCTGAAATACAGCAATAATCACTCAAAAAATACAATAATTGTCACTTCAGCTATTATAATTCTTTCCACAAAGAAGCTTAAAATAAAAACCAATTAGGGCCAAGCACAGCCTACATTTATTTGTAAGTACTTGTGCATCTGCCTTTAGAAAGAATCCATCAGTTCAAAGTCAAAGCACTTTGCAGAGGCAGAAAAATCTTAAGTATTGTTTTGCAGACTGAAAGCAGTCACCCACTTCTAAATTCTTTTATTACACTATGCAAAGCAAGGTTTTGTTTCAGGTCCTTGAAACATTTCTATTATGATCCAAATAACAAATGAACCAAATGGGATAAACTGATCATGAGACTGCACTTCTCTTGCAGAGGAAAAGGATGTTATGCAATTAAGATGAAAAGAATTCTGTATTGCTACTATTGCATCTATTTCATGACAAAGTATAAAACTTTACACCTTGCACTCTGACACTATCACCATCTAAAGGTCAGACCCAACTGATACTGAGGTTAATCCACAGCTCTCACTGATACAGGAGCTTGATCATGCCCTCAACAGTCTCTAGTAAGACTTCTAACAAGTCACAACTTCATAGTAACAAAATTTCCTGTATATAAAGATCTTACAGATTGTATGCATACTGCTTTAACTGTATTGACTTACTTGTGAATCCAGGTCTTCTCCTTTCACACACAGGTTAGCATCTATCACATTCAACCCAACCAAAAGCCCAACAATAACTGCACCTTCTTCCTCCATCATTAGTGCATGATACTCATAAAATTCACTGTTAAAGAAGAAAATTTAACCTTTTCAGTTTGTTCAGAACATGTACAACCAATAAATTAATAATGAGTGGCATCTAAATCTGAACTGTTCCCCTTATTTTAGCCTTACTCCAACATCCTTAAAGACAACTGGGTCTGCCTGTACTTTCACCTCATAAATATTTAAAGATATAAAGTGCATGTTTGTCTTAGAGGCTATTAAAAACAAAGATGCTACCTTTGGCACCAGAAATTTGGGTCACAAGCTGCTGGAGAGCTGGAAATTTGTGAGGGCAAAACGTATGTTGCCTTTAGAAAAACAAAGGCTCTTCCCTATGCACTTGCTGTTAGCCACTTTTGAATAGGATACTGCAACAGATGGATGTGTGGCTGTAGGCTGTACTGAATCGGTTCTTACGTTGTTAAGAAACACTAGAGAAAGTAAAAGAATGGTAAAAAAAACTACCTTATGGACTTTAATGAGGAGATTGATTGAAATTAAAGAGGCCAAACAAGAGACTAAATGGTTAAGAGAAAAGAAGCGGAAAGGATTGAAATGCTGAACAGGTTTTCAAAAGAAAAAACCATGCCATTAAGCAATAGAGTATCAAAATTTAAATTTTTAAAATGAAGCCTTAGACTCTATGAAACAAACTATGTTTTCAATGGAAAAGTCCATAGGAACATCAGTGTCCTCCTGACATACCAGCATGATCTATGCATACAAGAAAAGCCTTAGAAATATTCACAGGCTGTAGAACTAAAATTAGGAAGACACATTTTTTCCCCTTTGTGCTTTAGCTATCCCATCAGAAAAGATAAGTTACACCAGAAGAAAGCAATCCCAGTTTTAGAACTGTGAAAGTTCAAAGCAACGGTACTCCATGAAATGGTAGCTCAGTAGGAAACTACACATTAAGCACAGGTGAATTAATCTCCTCTCCAGAAGTTTCTGGTCCATATTCTGCATGGTGGAGGAACACAGCAGAAGCCCCTCCCCCTAGGCCTCATCTATGAAAGAACAGTTAGTCACATTGCAGAAGGCCCACCTACATGACCCTCACCTGTCCATTGGCCCTCAATCTTGATGAAGCAGCACTGTTTTGTCTCTCTACACTGAAGACAGGAAGAAATCAGCCCACAGGCCAGAAACTACACTTTGCCACACTAAGGATACATAAAAAGTAGCAAATAGGAAACAGTAATTTTTTTTCCAAAAAAATCTAAATCTCTAAGAATAAATTAAAAAAAAATCCACTGAATTGTTTACCTGAGAAGATCTCTCTGAATGATTAAACATCGAAGATAGTCGGCCATTTTCTTCTGCATTAGTGCTAACCGTAACCAGGCCCGGGCACGGCCCAGTGGTGTTCTAGAATAAAGGGCACCAACAGTCCCAAATCAACAATATATCAATTAATTCACTGTTTGAAACATTTTAACAGCCTCTTGGTAGAGCAATTGGTATTTCTGAAAGGGCATTTGAAACTATTAGTTGAGCAATGCAGCCTGGAAAGCCATAATGGCTAGGCTTCAACTCCAAGCTTTGGGCTAAGATTAGACAAATTTCTTCAACTCAGCCAGACTTAGGAACAGATCTTGAAAAGAAAAGGAATCAAGAAAGCACAAGAACCTGACAGTGACATTAACTGTTTTGCTCAGAGAGTAAAAATATGTAGCCTACTATGCACTGTTGTATTTCAATGTGCTTTGTTCTCTCGCAATACAAGTCTAGTAGCATGAAAAGAATTTTTAAGAGTGGTGCTGTTTCTCTTTAAGTACATTGTTCTTAACCTAACAGTGCCAGTAAAGATAATCTGGAAGTCCTGTTTCCAGTTGAAGTAAAACATCTGCAACAGTTCAGACTTCTTTCTGTAACTTGCTTATAAACTCTTCAGAGGAATTGTGAAAGGAATAACTGACTGTCCATTACAACTCATCATGCAAGCTTGCCTTACCAATCTTGTTCTCTGGATCTACAAATGCACACTGAATTCAAGCTTCAGCTCATACTTGTTTATAAATTCAGTTATATCTTAGAAAGATGATTCAAAAAAACATGAAAATATATTTAACTAGCAAACATTAATACCCAACAAATTAAACCTTGACCTTTAGACCTTCCTGTTCTGTGCTTGCACACTTAGAAGTAGTAAGCATATAAATGAAAAACAACCCAACACCCCAAACCCCCCCATGATGTATTGGGATAAGAAGAGTGTAACACACTTGGCAAAGATTGTTATTTCTTTTCACCTCCCCTGATACAAGAGTGAATAATAATTTGTACAGCTATGTGCTTTAGATAAGGTCTAAAGCTGTGAATTGCAACACAAGGTAACCAAATCCTTTATGGAATTTAATGTATGGCCAATTTTAAATCTAAATACAAAGCAGAGTGCAAAGGAATGGGAGACAATTGTAGTTGACAGAAGAAATTTACATTTAAGAGGGAAGGGCCCTACACACAAGAATCTGAAAAGCTGTCTTCAATATGTTTCACTTTGTTTTTATACAGTTTTTGCTGACTAGATTCAGGAGGTTCTCGACTGCAGACTGTTTGATGTACAACCTGTCCCTTCTTGCACCGTTTAGATCCACCATTCAGCAAACATTCCTCCCAGGAACATAAGATAAAAATACTGCTTTTTTTAGCTATTTTATACAGAACCTGTGCTATCAGGTGCTAGTTGTTCAAAGGATTGATTGAGACCAAATGAAATCATCAGACCTCATTAGATTCTCAATCAGGTCCTTTATTTTCTTGCTGTATTTTACCAATATTACTTACTTAAGGCCAGGCAAATCTCTGACACTTGCTGCTATTTCCTCAGCTTCTGGATATAATTTCTCCACAAGTTCCAGAGGACCCCAGATGGTTTTATTGTAGCTTAGAAAGGATTTTCTCACTGAGAGAATTAAAAATAAGTAACTGGTTTAGTTTAAATGACTGGGATAGCTTCCTTCAAAATAGCTGGAGTAACAAACGGCTTAACCGCTGAGCCTAGACTTCCAGATAATAGGACACTAGTCACTGAATTACCTTGCTGTAAACATAAAACTGCCGTGATAGAACAAAATAATATTAAAAGGATGACCAGTTAAAAATAAGCTACATAGAGCCAGGCAGTTATGCTAATCCCTGGAACACTTAAAACAAATGGCATATAAAATAAGAAGTTGGTAAACATGGAAATGCATGTCATGAAGTAGTAATAATGTCACTATTAGTTACAAAAGGTGACAGTTTACATATTTTCTTGACTTCTTAAAGCAACATAACATGCTTGGACTTCAAGAAAGACAGAAAAAAAGGAAAAAAAAAGTCATGTTTGGGATGAGAAAAAAACAGGTAATTACCACACCTTTAAGGCCATGCTTCAGGCAGTGCTCCATCACAACAAAGAACTGCTGCAAAGGTGGGTAGTCAGAATCCAGAGTGCGGCCAAAGCTTAAAGCTGATTCAATAAGTCCTTTGATACTCAATTTAGCCATGTTCAGTAAATTTGCTCTTTCTACAGCTGTAGGGTCCTTTACAGCTAAGATAATAAAGAAAAACAAAGTTACAGTTTGAGTTTTAAAAGAGACATAAAACAACAAACTGCTTGGTAGTTGCCTTCCTCAAAGAAAAACTTAAAAGGAATAATTTATTAAGTGCTGTTATAGAAAAGCATGCTCTACAATAAGACACATCTTGCATTGTTTCAACAGGTGAACAACAAAACAATGCTGCAAACGTTCTCAGGTACTGTGTTGTCTCAGTCAGTAACTGCGCATTAACACAGGCATCAATGCTGCACTCAAAAGCTCTGCTGCCTAACAGCAAGCAGTAGCCTTACCATGATATCAAAGCACTGCTTCTGCTAATGTAATTTTCTGTTTCGTATAGGGTCTGCCTACAGAAACAGACCTCGTATATACAATCACTTTCTGATGTAGTCTCAATTTCACAGTGATATGAACATATTTTCCCTCTTAGGCTCTACAGTCTCAGCTGTTAAACCAGAAGCAGTTTCCAGAAAATATTATGTACTGAAATCTCAGTTTCTCATAGCTACAAAGTATTTTCTGGACAGGAAAGCTTAAAAAAAGTTTTGCTTTACTTAAACATGGTTTTGGTAAACTTTACAGCCTGTACACTGCAAACATACATCCAAGTATTCAACCTAGTCAGTAAAAAAAAAAATAGCATTTTTAAAATCATCTTAATCTGACAAAACAGACAAGGTTCCTCTTTTCACAGCACCAGCTGCTAAAACCAGGGTGTTCAAGAGATTCTTAATTCATTTTAATTCCTAATGAAGCAGTTCAAACATTTAGGCCACCCTCTCTTCTGCCAAATGAAAACAGACAAAACAAGTCTCTATTTACTCATCATGATCAAAGTAACTTGGAAAGAAACAAAAAATGTTGATAGTTTACTCCTTTCTGCTATTTGCAATTAAATCTAACAAAATAAAAACCAAGCAAAGAACACAGATTATCTTGTTTAAGACACTGAGACAGATGTCAAAGCATCTATACAGATTTGAGTCTGAGAAAATCATGTGAGCCTCTTCCTCTGTAGATCTGAGTATTGGTATGAGACCTAGTGTCTGCACATCAGAAAGCATAAAGAACTGTATGGATTAAAGTTTTTAAAAAATCAAAATTATTCATTGTAACAGACTGACACTCTCTTGGTTCCTCAAACAGCAATAAATTACTTGTTTCACTTTTTTGTGTACCACAACCTTAGGTATTTGGGTATTAGATGTTTAAAACTTAGAAAATTACTGATTTTCTGTATTCTTAACTGCCTGCCAAATATCAAATTGCCCATACAGCAAAACCTACATCAGTTTTCTAGGAAAAAAATTATCAGGATGATATACCTAAAGTAACTTGAAAACCTGCTCTGATATTCTCACAATTTACTAGTACTTCAAGCACTAAAAGATTTTAGAAGACACAGCAGACAGTTTGCAACAGTGCTCTGGCAAAAATTTACCCAGTTTGCAGTCATGGCTCGCTAGTTTGTCCCTTTGACTTCCTGTCTGCTCAACCATCGAGGTCTGAACTAACCCCACCACGAGAAGCACCAGTACACCTGTCTGGAACAGAAGCAGGCTTGCAAGAGCCTTTCTTTCGGTAAAGCTCATATCCTTTTCTATTAGGTTTGCTATTGACAGTACTAGATGTATTATTGTTCAATTCAGTGATCAGCTGGATAGCTCTCCCTAATTAAGTACTCTGCCCATTTCCCCAAAGGGATCTTAAAAATTCCTTTTTCAGTGACCTAATTTTGACTTTTGGAGCTGATCCTCCCCACAGACACAACTTTCAGCCTCTTGTCCTTGTAACTGTCAACTCTCTTGTCCGGTATTTCTGAGCTAAAAATGTAATTTATGTCTATTTAAAGCAGGGGCTCTCCTCATCCAAGCAGCAGGCCCCAAAGGGGCTATATGGTAGGCTACGCTGATGTCACCAGCCTCACCTGAATCTGACAAGGAAGGCTTGGCCCAAGAGACAATATTCCCTTCCCTGTCTGGATGAGCAGACAAAACCTTTACTGCAAACAGTACTTATGCAAAAAAAAATCCCCAATGCCTGTAGTCGCTACCCGACGGCTGGCAGAAAACATTTTCTGTCGCTAGACTTCTCACCGGCAAAAAAAACCTCCCCCTCCCACAGCACGGTCCTCCGCACATCTCCTGGATCACGTCAGCGTCGGCCGCACCTCCCGGCGACGGGGACAGGGGAAAGGGCTGGTGAGGAAAGGAAGGAGAGGGAGATCCGCCGATACCCGGGCCCGCACCGCCCGACAGACCGCGGAGCCGGCACCGCCGCGCCCCTCTCCCCTCCTCCTCCCGCCGCAGCGGACATTTTCTGCCTGTGCGGGCACGGCCGCGGTGCGGCTGGCAGCCCTATTGCCCCCGGCTTTTAAAAGGCGGATGCGGCCGCCGCGGGCTCCGTTCTCCCCTCTGCCCCCCAACCCAGCAGCCCCGCAGCCGCCGCTCACCCATGGCTGGAAAGGAGGAGCCGCCGCCTCCGCCGCTCCCTGCGGGCCCTGCGGCTCCTCCCGTCCCGCCGCTGCCTGTGGCCGGCACCTCCGTCCGCGACCAACGGCGCCCCCGGCGGCGGGAGGACCCGCCCCAGGACCCGCCGTCGGCTGCGGCGCTTTCTATCGTGATAACCCCACGATCGCGAGGTTTAGGTATAGGGCTGCTGCTGCTGCAGTGTGCCTGTGTATCTGCTGCCCTGAGAGAGGAGGAGAGCAGGCTTCGTGCCTGGGAGGGAAGCTCTCACGGCACAGAGAGATGGGCAAGTCTTTCACCTAAGTCAGGCACAGTTAAGCAGCATAAACGTGCGACTACCCTATTCCCTTGTGACTAAAAGAAGTGTTACTTGGGAGCTTTAAGACTGGAGAACAAGTACTATTGCTCTGGGAAAATCTTTAGGTTTGGTACCTTAACAAGTGGCATGTAGGAAATAAAAAATTGGCCTCTAAAAACACACATCTCAATTACTTAAAGATAAAACTGAAATGTTAAAAACACTGAAATGTCAATCTCACTGGGAAACAAAAGTACTGTAGTCCCAGTGGTCTGAAGTGTTTGCACCAGGTTTCTGCCACACAGACCTCAGTTTAAACTTGCTGCACCCTAAGCACTGCAATTTTATCTGCTTAATAGTTATTCTAAATCAAACTCACTCCTCCCGGCTTCCCAGGACAGGCTGAGCTACAAGCTGCAGAACAAAAGGGTGTGCTTCACCTGCCAGGTTCTAAGGACTACAAAGAAAACAGCAGAGGAAAAGGTCGTCATGGGCTAGCAAGTACAGGCAGACCACAGCCCATGGGGAGGAGAATGGTTCTTACATCTATGATTCCCACTTCTTTAAAAAAAAAAAAAAAAAAAAGAACCTCTACATTTAAACATTAAACAGTCTCAAGTCAGGCTCTGATCCTGCTAGTCTGGCATAAACCAGCTTCTTCTTGTTGATGAACTCCAGCAACATACACTGGTGGCTGTTTCCGTATTAGCAAGCTGTTCTAAAGGCACCAAAGTAACTCTTGATTTTACAAAATAGCCCTCTGACATACACATACTTATTAGGGTCCATGAGCATTTTAGTTTAAACAAGAGTGAGGTGGAACTCTCTATGTTTTGATCTGGTAGTCTCAAGCTGTAGCTCTCTGCTCAGTCTGATTTTTACCACACATGAGAAGAAAGGACACATTTTAGAAACAGATATGGAGTTGCTCGTGCCTGTTCCTCATGCAGCTCTCAGGAGTGGCAATATCTCAAATACCTTTTCAATAGCATCATTTGGTGTAAGAAAAGATAAGCTAAATCCTAAGGCTTTAGTGCATATAGATCCAAAACATAAAGAGAAAAAACTTTTCTATATAAGGATACGTTATTCTGAAATCTCTGTAATAAGACTCTTTTACCCTTATGTTTCTGATCTTTAGAGAGACCCAGAGCACATACACTGTTGATGAAGCAGGATGTATTTTGACCTGAAAAAAAGGATATCCTGTCATCTATTTGAATCATTTTCCTACTCTTCAAAATATCTGTAGTATATCAAGCAAAGTACCAACATCAGTAACAAAACTGACATAAAATCTTTATTATTTCAAACATTTCAGAAGTTCAGGAGCAGTTTACAAGAGTGAAAATGCCCACACTTAGCAGCTAGGAGTTCCTCTGTAACTGTGTGCACACAACTTGACATCAATCCAAGAGACAACAAATAATATGATTCTGAAGAATCTAAACATCGATATTTCCACCAGTGAGCTTGGAAAAAAGCTTCTCAGTAACAGAGTATGAGGTAGTACAATGAAACTAAATCATATCTGTCAAGTAAAGGATCTTTCAGTATTTTGTATTGTACAGATGCTATCTTTAAAAAAACAGAACCTGAGCATGTAAACTACTTAGTCACCAAGATGCATCTGTAGTTTTGTTTCTTGGGAATTTGGGGGTTTGGTTTTGTTTTTAAGACAAGACTACAGATCAGACGAACTGAAATCAGAGTTGTACTGTGATCTGCAGCTGGGCAGCATTTCACTTCAGATTTATCTGCTAAGTAGGTTAGTTCATAAAAGAGAATGAAGAGTCTTAACATTGTATTTCTCCCTGGTATTTGCAAGAATCAAGGGATTAGAAAAAATATCCAGGGATCTTCCTGTGAGAAACTATTTACATTATATACACAAATACAAGAGACTTCAGTGTTAAAAGACCCCAGAAGCACACTTAAAAGAGGAATGTGAGAATTTGAAGAGTTCTTCCTAATTTTTTTCCCCAAACAGTACAATACGGCACCTTATTAAGGAATTCTAATAAAATGAAATGCTTTATACAAACTGTATTTTGAAGTCTTTAAAACCAAACTGAGTCCAGAAAACTATGCCTCAATGCAGCATTGGTTTACTCCCCACTCCTCGTCAAGCGTTTCCTCACTTACTTATGCTGATAACCATTTATCAAGATAAAAGTAAACACAGAAGTAGCCATCCAGTATATGAAGGAACAGAGAGCTTTGTGTTTCTGGTTTGTTATAAGTACACCAGCATTAAAACAACCAGCTTATAGAAAGAACTGAGTGGTTTTGTTTTACTGAAAGGAAATCTTTAAAATAGTTGCATGTGATTTCTGTGTTGGCTTCATTCAGATTAAAACAGCACACATCAGCACTCATACCCCACTAACCAGTTATTTACATTCAGCAGCATCAGAAGGAAGTACAGAAATGCCTGTAAAACTCTCCATCTTCACAATCACAAAATGTTACATTTGTGGATACTTTCATGAGCCCCTGCTGGAAGACTGAAGATGTACAAAGTTAAGGAAACATTTTTCATAACATCTTGCTTTCACAAAAACAGAATCTGTTTGGATAGGTATTGGTGTCTGTAAAGAAAGCAACTAACAAGGTCTTTCCTTATCAAACAGGAGATGGAAGCAGCTGTAGATAGAGCAAACTCAGTAAAGTGCCAGAGAGAAGGAAAAAATTAACAAATCTCAAAGTTGCATCGCCTTCTGTTCTAGCAACAGTACTCATGAGCTGTTCTCTCACCAGACACGTTCTCCTGAGGAAAACATTCACACTGACAGATGCCAAGAAACTTGAATGATACAAAAAATGAAAACCCATTAAAAACTAAAAATTCAGGCTTTAAAATTAATTATGTCAAAGGTGACTTGCAAATCAGCATGGATTTATTTCTGCTTTTGAAGACACAGAAGGTTCTAGAGCTATCCATTAGCTTGAGCTCAAGGGTATTTTTGGCATACTTAATTGGCACATTTTGTACTGTGTTGCAAATCAGTTCATCACAAGAGTAACATAAATAACATCAGATCTTCTCATCCTGATCAAATCTCAAGAAGTTAATCTTACCCTTCCCCTGTCACAAAACAGCAGGGAGAAAAAGGATATCATTGCCTCAGACTGCAAGTGGCAGAGCAGCTTCTCCAAAGGAGGATAGCGACAGAGGGAGGGAACACATCCTAACATGACGAGTTTGTGCTTAGCTCTTGTGATAGCAACATTAAGGCGTCGCCAATCCTTCAGGAGGGCACCAAGCTGCAAAATAAGCATTATTTCCTCTTATTTTTTCTGTCTAACCTTCAGGACTTATTGTAGATAACATTTTGAAAATGAGAAGTTTAACTATTAAAATTGACTGAAAGTTAGTATGACCAACTTACATTTTCATCATTGCTGTTCCTAACAAAAGATACAATGATGATACTTTTGTCTCTTCCTTGGTATTTGTCTACTGTGTTGACTTCCACTCTGCTCTCCTTCAATTTTGCCATCAAATCAGTGATTGTTTTTAATTGATGTCTGTATGGCGATATAATGCCAATGTCTGAAGGCTTACAGCCAGCCTGAAGGAAGAAGAAGCAGAAGAAAAAATGATCACTACAATTGGCTTGGGATACTACTTATTACTGCCAGAACCTCAAGGATTGACACTAAACTGTCAATAGAACTCTGTGAATAATTGGTATTAACCAAAGGACATAGAAAATTTTTGTTACTGTAAGCTTCCAAGCTTTGTCCTAACCTAGCACAAAGACATAAATGCTTGAAATACTCTGGTTTTATTCCTCAAACTGTGAGGTGAACATTCAGAACTCCTCGTCTGTACTACTCCTGAAGCTAACTTGATGAAATAAGGAAGAAAAGCAAATCCTCTCCCCTCCCTAACAACAAAGTCCTCATCTCTTAGAAGAACTTG
Organism: Ramphastos sulfuratus; assembly: GCA_013399055.1. Classification (NCBI taxonomy): domain Eukaryota; kingdom Metazoa; phylum Chordata; class Aves; order Piciformes; family Ramphastidae; genus Ramphastos; species Ramphastos sulfuratus. The sequence goes on from WBNM01026962.1 coordinate 254,501, forward strand.
GCATCCAGCTATTTTTGCATCTCAAATACAACCAGGCAAGAGATAGGGACTGAATGCAGATTTCTATCTGTTCACTCATCTGGGGTCAAGTAACAAACCTCTTCATGAAAATCAGTCTAAAAGCTGAGCATACACTAGACTGGCCTCTACTTTCCAGATCTGAATTCCATTTACCACCTTATTAATTTTTCTGCCATTTACGTGTAGCCAACATTTATCTTATCCCTCAAATAATAACCTAGTACATATAGTCACCATTACTACAGCAGTGCAAAAATATTAAATAACCTGTCCCTCCAAACAATGTAATAAAGTAGAATATACCTTAATAAATAAGGATGTGAGGAAGAGTACTAGTTTGGCTTCTGTCGCATTACTTACACCACCATTTTCTGCATGTTCTGGTGCCGGGACCTTTAAAAATACAAATAGAAAACAATGACTCCTGCTGTCTACACTGGCATGCTACATTCTGATCCCTAACTTATCCTATGTGTTTTTTATAGTAACAGCTTTAATAAAGCTAGATTTTACAGAGTTTAAGAACCTACAATGTAACTCCAAAACAAGTTGAAATAATCTGCTGAAATGCATTTCTAATACTAGCAAATCACCTTAAGAAACTGCCAAAGCTTCATCACACAACTTTACAGTTCACACAATATGTACCATACAAAACAAGTGAGCATTTCCCTATCCAGCCTGACAAGGTAAAAGAGCAAACTACATTTTATATAGGACTTCTGTATTAGGGCTTTCCACACCAATGATGTTTTCAGTGAATTTTCCCCATTTTACAGAATCACAGAATGTCAGGGGCTGGAAGTGACCTCAAAAGATCATCTAGTCCAACCCCCCTGCCAGAGCAGGACTGCCTATATCAGGTCACACAGGAACGTGTCCAGGCGGGTTTTGAATATCTGCAAAGAGGGAGATTCCACAATCCCCCTGGGCAGCCTGTTCCAGTGTTCTGTCTTTCTCAGACAGAAAGAATTCTTTTATTCTTTAAACGTTTGAAAGCCTACATTTAAAACTACAGGAAGAACTATCTAAAGTGGTAGTATGAAATTTAACTTCCTTTTTTTTTTTAAGTAGTATTCACTGAATTTACTGTTTCTTAACTATTAACTTGCTTTCCCTGCACCGCATGTGAATGAGCCCAGAAAGACAGGAACAAGCTAAGAACATAAGCTTCAGTCATTCAGGCATCACAGCTTTATAATTTTTACTCTTTGTCTAGCTCTTGCCTTCTTTAAAATTTAAGTAATGTCATTAGCAATGGATGTGTGAAGGATGTTATCCTTCTTGTAAACCAGCATTAAGCTAAAGATCTGGGGTCAAGTAACAAACCTCTTTATTTAAGAAGTCTAACACTGAGCATACATTGAATCAGCCTCCATTTTCCAGCTCTGAATCCCTTTTACTACTTTATTATTCATTTATTACTTCGCCCATTCCATATTTGCCTCTTGTTACTAGTGACATACGTTAACTTTTTTCTTGCAAAAATTTGTTTCCTTGAAATGATACATGTAACTCACCTTTTTCCTCCCTCACACTTCCATGTATAGAACACCTATAGAATTTCATAAAGAATTACAATCACTTCTGCCACTGGCACACAGCCTGAACACCACTGACCCTTGGACACTGGAACTGAAGTCATTCTATGGCTGCAAGGGCATCCAATATGGCTGCACACTTTAAGCCACGCTTTGTACACGAGAACAAAGCTTATAGCACATTCACTGTTTTCTGAAGTATTCTGTAACTTGAAAGTTTCAGCTGCTCTTAGATGTGCTGCTTCCAGCAGAAGTTGTACCACCCCAAGCGATCACCTATACAAACATTTCTGCACGTTGCACATTTCACATATAACTAGAAATCCAGTTTTTAAAGTTATATATTGAACCCTACCTATGCTGTATGAAGTTCTACGTGTTTACTACATTGAGAATTTGCATTCAAAAATACAGTTTTGAAAGGAGAACACAAAGAACTTTACCTTCTCTGTATTCAGAAAGCACACAGGTGTGTCTGGATTAAGTACTTCTTTCAACCAGGTTTTTGAAACATCTGCAAACTCCAGTTTCAGGTTTTTTAGGTTGGGCAAATTAACAGTGGCATTTGACACCTTCTCTGAGCCACATTCCAGTTTGCCTTCATACACTAGCATGTTACTCAATGACATAATTTTACTAAAGAGTTAAAAAAAAAACAAGAAAAGACATTAAAACTTTCAGTTTTGATCTCTCATTATATCCAATATGCAATAAATAAAATTTTTTAAATACCTATTCATTCTGTATTGCACAGTTAATTGGACAACAGCATTTTGGTTTTGTTCCAGCCTTTTAAATAAGCTTTCAGTCATGCCAAGATCTCTGTTATAAGAGAGAAAAACAGCATCAGCCAAAACAGTGCAAGAGCCTTCCTAGAGTTCACATTGCTAACAATTTACAGCAGCATTTTTTCTTACCTTGCTTCTGCATTCAGTACAAGTGGAGGCAGCTGTTGGTGATCTCCTACCAGTACAAACCTTTTGGAGCAGAATAGTGGGCCCAGACAGGTAAGCTGGCTTATTTGGGAAGCTTCATCAATTATACAGAAATCAAATTGCTTCCGATCAAAGATGGGGTGATTTACTCCCATGCAAGATGTTGCTACTACTGGCTGAAAATTGAGATACACTATAAGGATAAGGTACATCTGACATCCTTCAGCATTACATTTTCCAGGTTAAAAGAAAGAAATTATTTCTTATAAAACTGAAGTGCAAAATTAAAGAAACCAAAGCATTAGTCCTTGAAATCAGACCAGCATACCTTAAAAACATTGGCCTCACAGGTTCTTGCACTGATTGCAAATGACAAAGCAAAAGTGAGCTTTAGAACAGAATGTAGTAAACTTGTTCCTGGCTACATGTTCAAAGCGGTCTCAGGTTCTATGGATATAGAATTCATGGAGTGTGCTAAAATGACTGCTGTAGAAAATTGTGGGGTCTGGAGTGGGATTTTTTTTTTTCAGAATTCCAAAGAGAAGATATGCATAAAGGTAGAGGACACTGCAGCAGTTAAGCATCACCCTCCCACACAAGATCTCAGATGAAAATACTGAGTCTTCAGAATTTATCATTTATAAAGATACATTGTGTGGACAATGCTTTTCAATTTTCAGACTGTTAATTTCAGTCATTATTGCCTATAACAAAATTATAGCTATGTAGAGATTGAGTATCTTTTTCAGCTCAGAAGAAGTGCCCTTGGGACGGGTTCCTTTTCTGCAGCATCCAAACAACCAGAATGCTAATGTAGTTAGTCTGAACAAATTTGCAGGGCTAGCGAAACGCACTTTTCTTACCTGACTGTTATAGACCTCTTCCAAGTCTGTTACACATTTAATTGATTTGGACCTGCAAATTTCTTCCTCTGTATATTTCTGTATGTCTGGATGAACCTTCTGAGCTCGCCCTAAGCGCAAGAAACCAACTTTGAATTTGGCTAGCTTTATCAGGATGTTGTCCACAGCAGTGTGTGTAAAACTAGTCAGAAGAACGCTGAAGCCACAAGCAGAAAGAATTCTCACCTAATGAGTGGCAAAGGGAAAGAATAGTAGTTATTAGTTCATATTCAAGAATCAGCAATCCCACACTTGGGTAAAAAAACAAGAAGTTTTTGAGCAAGAAAATAATGAGTATGACTTCATTTCTACCAATCTTTCTAGCAAATATGCCACTTAGTGCTTATCAAAACAACACGGGCTGTAGACTTGATAGTTTTCATAAACAACAGGCTTGCCATCTATACTGCAAGCAGCAGGAGCTAAGGACACGCACTCTCAAACTGCACTGAAAAGAAGGAACTGCATCATAAAGATCCCTACTGTAAGAAGTAGTCATGCAGCCCACTCCTGCAAACTGCTCTCCGTGACAATTTAGCCACAACAGATTCAGTAGAACACACTGGTCTGATAAGAGCAGTGGCTGCTAGAGCTCCAGCCTCCTCTTTCTCCGTGAGCAGATGACAATAGGAAGCAAGATGACACTACCATTCGAAGAAAAACTCACCACAGCCCAGAGCCTCAATCCGGTATGCTCCTACAGTCCTTTCCTAGGGAGAGGATCATCAGCTACAGAAGATAACTAGCAGGCTGTGTATAGCTTCAGCACCATGCATTTATACAATTTACAATGGACAAGTTACTGACTTCCCCAAGGAGTCCCTTTGTTCAAGCTGCAACTTAGGATTTGAGGATGTGCTGATACTTGGGGACAATTTTATCACTAAAGTGTAAGAGCAGTGATTATATGTCACATTTTAATCTCCTCCCTTCCACATGTATTCCTATATAAGCTAAAGAAAATACTACTCTGCAAAATATATTTGTAGTTCCACCAAATACAAAATTCTTAATTACGGAGACGTGCATTTTCTTCTTTAAAATTATGCAGGTAACAGTAGACAAAGTCATAACAATTCATGTTGGACAGCCTGTTTAATGCTATACTCTAAATCTCACCAAAACAATTTAAACATCAAGGTTCACAATCTTACTAGAGCACATATTGTAGTAGTTTTTCCTGTTCCAGGCATACCCACAATAAGCGTGTAGTCTCTTGAAAGTAGCACTTGTTTCATGGCTTGTTTCTGAGGCTTATTTAGACCTTTAAGAAGAAGAATCAAAATTCATTAGGTACTCTTCATAATTATTGTAATAACTGCTAGTTAATAAAACAAAATTATAGATTCCTCCTCCACCAAAGCCCTTAAAGAATTTAACAAAGTAAGCACATAGATTCTCGTGAAGTAATAATATTAAGCATAATACAGAAGACATAGCACAGTCTGCGCTACAGTCCTAGAAACAAATCTCTAAAGATATTTTTATTCTTAAAGCTTTTGTGACTTTTTTTCTAATACTTGAAATTATTACCTCCACATGACATCATATATGGACATTTCTGTTTTGTCATATCCACTTTCACATTGAGACATACGGCTTACAGTAAAGAGAAATCAGTTGTACATGCATCATCATCTTGTTTTCTTGTAAACATTATACCAGAGCTGTTGTTCCTCAGCCAGATGTAGACAAGCAACAGGTTACAGCTATTGGACCAGGCAAAGCTCAAATAAAAGGTCTTCAGAGTGAATTTTTATTAAAAGTTCTATTTGCCCCAAGAGAGTGTTTAGTTAGATTTGTCTTCACAGACAACTATCAGTGAAAAACAAATTCTCAAAGACAAGACACTGCCACACACCTAAACAAACTTTCTTTTTAAAAAGAATTTTTAAAAAAAAGGCATCACACAGAACAGCTGAGTAATCAAGGGTGATTATACAAGCAAATAATTACACCAAAGCTCATCATCTCCTACTCCCTCAAATCTTGCTTTCTGTATCCCAAGAGCCTTCTTGCTCCTTCTCTTTGTAAAGGTTAGAGATAATCATATGGCACTGTTTAATTGCTGCGTTTTGCAGTTTCAACAGAAGTAAAACTTAAATATATTAAATTTTTTTAAAAAGTAAAACAAATACCTGGTTAGATCTTCCAACAAGTTTAAAAATAATTTAGTCACAGGAAGGCATGAAAGGTAGGAACTTAAAAGTTTTTCTGCTTAAAAATTAAAATTATTACTGGAACCCAAAACAGGGAAAAAAACTTTATATTTGGTGTGCTAAATGCTTTGGATATCTGCTTGATAAGTATGTCTACGATTTTGGGGAAAGACTTTGTACCTTTTAAAATATTTGCAACAGTTTCCTTTGCTTCTGGAGGAAGGACAGAGCTCAAATGCTGAATAAAGCGTGGTTTGTGGAAATCAATTATCAAGTTGCGGAGCCTTTCACTAAAAAGAAGAAAAAAAACAACCAAAAAAAAACCAAACAAACACCAACAAGAAGAGTTACCATCTAAGAAACCTTATCTGAAAATACTGCATTTGTGAAATGCATTTGATTTTTCATACCTGACTGGGGAATCTTTCATCAGTTTAGAAAGGTTTTCAAAAGGGACTCCTACGCCAAAATCTCCTTCTTCGTGATCCAACCTAAATACGGTGTTCTTGGGGAGTTTTGACAAATTCCTGAAGGATACCAGAAATACGGACAAAATTATCCTGTTTACAAGCAGTACGATGATTAAAGACTTTTACTGATAAAGTGTTAAGTGATATCTTCCAGAGGTCCCAGAGTGAAGCAACAGCTATTACATAATGCAAGTAAAAAAACAATACAGTCTGAATACTAAAATTACTATAATAATCACTGTATCCATGCACCTCTTATCTCAAGTTGATGCAAGTCAATGGCGTTTCCAAACATGCTTTTATCCAATCAACCTAGTTCAAAAGATAGGTACATACACTGACCAAATACTGACATTTTTAATGGCTGAAAGGTATTTCCCCAAGCTCAGGAAGAAGAAACAGAACATGATAGAGCTTTTTGGACACCTAGAAGTAGTGAAGACAGGATGATAGTGTTTTCAGACAGATATTTTCCCCTTTGTTCTATTACCTGCCCAACAAACAGGAGACTTTTGTCGTACTGACTCCTCTGACATAACCAGTAGCCAAACCAAGTAAACCACTTTCCTCTCCACTCACAACCACTCGATCACCAACCAATAGGTTTGTTCTGGGTATGGCACCATTTCTACGTTGGAAAAAATGTAGATACTGCCCCTCGGAAATTTCCTGTATTTCATCAACTCTGATCATGTTTCCAACACAATCTCCAGCCTTCTCTCTGAAGTTGTTAGAAAAATAAATACACTTTAATATTAAGATCCTCTCAGTAAGAGAAATATTTAAACACACACACACACAAGTGAAAAGACCTTTAAAACATACCCCCCCAAAACAAACTACCAAAATGGAAACACAAAGGACAAAACAAACAACAAATACCCCCCAAAAATCAACCAAAAAAGCTAGAAACCACACACAAGTAGAATGAGGAAGATGGAACAGTCACTATACAAAAGCCACTTTGCCCAGAAAAGGATTACAAAAAAAGGTCGAAGCTTGTACTTGGGACAAGAACAGACTCTAATATGTAGGTTAAAGTTACCCATAATTTTCTGTTAAAATACAAATACTGAAACATACAGATTCACTTCACTAAGATGTGGCTTGTTTCACTTAAAATATTTCACTTCTGCAACTGCTTTGAAATGGGCCTACAAACTGCCACTTATTTTTCACACAGCTGCTGGACTAGGTAATGTCTAACAACATGCTACTTCAGCCAACAATAGCCCTAAGTCTGCTCTTATCCATGTTCTTAGCCACATCTAGGAATACAGTTAAAAAAAAAAAAAAAAAAAAAAAAAAAATCACTGTCAAGCAAATCCTCAGGAAAGTGGCACGGTGAGCTTAGCTCCCAGTAAGTACCCAGCCTCAGCTCCCAGCAACATGAATGAAACAGAATTATACCACTTTTGCTCCTGAAGACTGAGGCTGCATTTCTCTTTCCTGTGTGTGACTTAACAACAACAATATCCAATTGCAAACACAAAACCAATAAATCTATTAGGTTAATGTCTTCATCGGGTAATATCACAAAAACCCTAACTATACAAGTAGCATATTCCACTATTTCTACAAGGAGTAGGAAATATCTAGTTTTCCTTGTAGTCAAAACACAAGTTTCACTTGTGCCTCATTTTCAGTTACTGAAGAGAGCATCATTTGTACCAGGGTAGAAAGTACGTCTTACCTTTCCACAGAAGGTAGCATCCATATATTTTTATATCCCTTTTTACTCTCTCCACTTTGCAGTTCCAAGGTTAACATTAGATACCACAGGCTGAAATACTCCAAGTGGGAGGGTTTTAGGTGCTGGGTTTCTCTTTCAATAAGAAGTGCCATAGCAGGAGGAAAAGACACATTGTCCATTGTTTGTTCTACAGCTCTAGGAGTACAGCAAAACATAGAAAATAATTAACTTGTGTCTTTTTTCTTGCAAATCTATGTATACATAATGTCAATATATACTGTAACATGAGACAGATCAATCTATCATCACTGACATAAAGTTGAATCCATATCCCTTGTTCATAACAATCTCTTATTAGTAACTTCACATCTATAATTTTGTATAATAAGCCCAACTAAAGGCATTTTCGAGACAATACTGTATACATTTAGATAACTGATCTCTTATTCCTCAAGGGTTTTGCAACATTAAGAAGACTGTAGTTACTAGACAAGTAGATTTCAAATCATTTTAACTCAAAGCCAAATATAAACACAGTATGCCTAATCACGTATGCAAAATGCAAACTAAGATTTGGTTCAGAAGTGAATGGCTACCCAGTTAGAAATGACCCTGTTGATGGAAAAACACGAATATTAGAAGTAATAGTTCACAAAAACTAATTTACATGAAAATAACGTGTGCTCACAGAGCTACTTCCCCCAATATACACTTTACCAAAATAATTTTTAAAAATAGTTGGGCATTATATGCACATAAGATCACCCCAAAGCTCTTCTTTTCTAAAGTATCTTATTTGATTGTTTTTTGTGCAGCAACAGACTAAAACTTATAATGGTTTTTTAAACAATTCACTAACTTTGGGAAAATTTGTCAAATATTTGCTCACTATTTCTCTTTAACGGGAGATGCAGTAACACCCTAACGGAGTAATATCAATGTACCACTACTTATGTGATACTCCAAAGGGAAACAGTAAAGTGAAAGTGTTGCCCAGCTATAATACAGCCTCAGAAGGCTGCCATTTTCAAAGAGTTGCAAGAATATTGCTTTGAAAAATTGTAATATTTATTAACTTAGACGTAACAGAAATCTGATACCATCAGCAAGTATTCTGTTGAGATTTATCTCAGATCTTGTCTTGCAGAAAGTGCACCCGAGCAAACACATTAAATCTGTGACTTGCAGGAGTACGAGATTCCTCAAACGGACATAAGAAGTAAAAACTAAATCGCAGTATCAAAAGCTACAATTATTCAAGGTTATTTAAAAACACAAATCACACTTTTATTTACCTGCTGTACAGAAAGCAATTGTGCATTTGGGAACAGAATTTACAGGCTTGACTGTCATCAACTACAGGGGGCAAAGCAGCAAGCTGTGAATGCTGCCTTCCCACAGCAGCTTTATATGTACTGTGCATTAAGTAGAAGGCCACGTGGTTTCTCAGCTTCATTAATTCTGTCAAGAAAAAATAACAACATTTTGGGCTTCATTTGTAACAACTTCTAACTCAAAAGTAATTACCCATTAACTCTTTAGTCAGCTAAAGAGTGAGAATTCATATAGCAAAGTCCGAGCACAGTATTAATAAAAATTAAGTTTAAAACATAAGCTTATTTTAATTAGTAACATTATAAACATGACACATTTCTGAGTACAGACATGTTCATGAAAGCAGATCTTATGCTATTGCTAAAATATTTCATTTCATTCATGATAATTATGGTTTATGGAGAAGGGAATCAACTTCACCTCTTCGGTCCATGCGAGCTCCAGAAACAGGGTACATAGTACCAGTTTTAAGATAAAGAAGAAATCCAGCTTCAGGATCTATTCTCCGTTCTAAATTCAACAACGTATACAGAATAACCTACAAACATAGATAAATTACTACAACGCATTAAAACCAAAATAAATTAAAAGCTGTGTTTACTTTTTCCATCATTTACATGGTTAAGCAGCCACTACTATCACAAGCAATCGAGAAGCCATGAATATTAAGCACCTAACCAAGGATTTCCATTAAAAGGCATCTTCCTTAAAAAAAGCTTATAGCAAGTCTACTCCCTCTAGATGAGGCCACCTCTCTGGACAGATGTCCAACACCAATTCCTGAAGCAGTCTGCCTCAACCTAATACTTTAATGTAGTAAGAAAAGACTAAAGAACAGATATGCCAAGATAGCAATTGTAAGCACTTTTGAGAAGTGGTAAATGCATGTATTCTCACTCCTCAGTTCACTTGCATTTTGGGCATCCCAACATCAGTTATCTATAAATCTAGAGCATGCCACATACAAAGGGTTTCACATTCATTAGACAAAATAGCTCATCTAATAAATCAAGGATAGATAACCACCGATTATGAAAAATCAACATTTGGGTTTCATACCTGACTTCTGTGCTCTATAGAGTTAGATTCCTTGCCAGACTTGAGCTCTAAGGGCATTATCCTAGATTGTACTCCAGACTGGCGGTGAATTTTCACCCTGGCTGTAACATCAACCTTCCCCTTCAGCCCAAACCTGGGAGACCAAATATTCTCTTCAACATCCAAGATATCTACAATCTCTATCTTGGAAGAGAAATCTTCTCTTTTTCCGTCACTTGACCTAAGAAGAAAATTAAATCGGAAGTTAACAATTATTCTTAATTCTTAATATTTAAATAGTAACATTTGTTGCAAATTTTTTTTGCATTATAGGTGCTCTTTAGGCACTAACTAAAGTACATTGAGTCAATCTCAAAACATCTTCCCATTAACAGTGGAAGCATCATGTCAGAAAGTTACTTCAAATTGTCAATCGGCATGTAGTTTCGCTATTCATCTACATTTCAAAGTTAAAAAAAACACAAACTGTTTTTAATCATTTCTGGTCTTCTCTGAATAACCACACTCTAAACCATTTTGTTTCTTTTAAATGTTTACTGATATACACTGGAATATAGCATACAGATTTTACTCGGACCTGCCATTTCATTGGCACTTTAATACCCTATAGCGATCACAACTAACAGCAAGAAGTGACAGTCAGGAAGAGCGCTACTGCAGTTGAATGAAATCCCCATTTCACTGATAAAACTTTTATGGTAGTGAAGAATTACATTTGATTAATACAGCTTAACACTCTGATTTGTAATCTTGCATATATTTACAGCATTTTCTAGCTTAGTCAGTAGACCAAGTATGCTTGTTTTTCTAATTACTGAAATTTCTACTTCACCCCATACTGTCTACAAGGATCTTAAGACCAATAAGCTATTTACGTCACTTCACCCTCAGTCTTAATCTCTTCCCCGCTACTCGCAACAGCAGCTAAACGTGAAGCTCTTAAGACAAGCTATTTTGGCAGCAAGGTCATTATTTAGCTCCCTACCACTGAGCAGATGTGCATTAAAAGTGTCATTCAAAAAATGAGAAGTGAATGAAACAAGATGTACGACACAAAACAGTTTTAACTTAGAATTCTGGCTTACAGTTTTAGTTGCATTTTGTTTTGGTTCGCTGGATTGTGCATGAAGTCTTCCACCCATTTAAAAAAAGATGGCAAATATTCTTGCACGTCCTGCATTATTTCTGTTTGTTTCAGATTTAAGTGATACCTAAAAAATAAAGCCATGCATATGGAGACAGAAAAATTACATTTGCTGCCAGCACTAGCAATATTTTGCCTCGAGTAGCAACAAGACTAACAGAATTAACTATCAGGTTTTAATAAATATCTAAAAATTGTTGATAAGGAGAGAGAGATTCACTAAGGTTCAACTAGATTAATCCATTAAACTACAACTTACCATCTATTGCAAGATACAAAATTACACTATACTCATTTCTGATGTAACTTTTGATACGACAGGTGAAGCACAATGAAAGTATCAGTATGGTAGACATGATGAAACAAAGCTAATAGTTCTATTGCAAGAAAGGAGCGCCAGACTCACGCATTTAAAAATGGCTGTTCCTATGCTTCATGCAAAATTCAAAACATCCAAAACATATTTTAAAAGACCATTTGTTTTTATCTCAATGCACTGATCTGCCACTTCACATACACTTTGACAAGTTTCAGACTATTTTAATGGAACAGGAATTATGATCTTCTGCAGCTGCTACAGTTACAAATACCCAAGAAAGCAGAAGTGTCATTAAACAGAACCTGATCATAGGGCATTAGATAATTCGGTGCTGGCACTCACTTAGGAAAATCACGCTATTTCTACAGCAACAGAGAAATACGAGTTTTTCCCAAAAAAGGTTCATACACGCACAAATGACCACAGCCAGTAGACTTCTGTAACTTACTTTTCAAAGCCAACAAATAGTAGCCTACATATGCAAAGAGGAATTGCAAACCAACCCTTGCAAAGGGAAAGGCCCAACATGATACACAAAAGCCTTTAAGTAACCTTAGTAGTTACAACTCAAAATATCTAAGAGAACTAGACTAATAAATCTTGTTACAATGTTCCAGATTCTTTGGGACTAACAAATACTACCATTGCCCAACTTACATTTTATAATACTCCAGTCATAATAATTTTCTACACGATTGAATTAGATTTAATCAGGTCTACAGTAAAATTTTACAACTGACAGCCACTCATCTTGTTATTTCCTGATGGAAATATGGAGACTATTGACTAGCATTTCTATCAACTTCGCAGGGAAAATAATTTAAAGGTCTTCTGACAGCTGAGCCATTAAGTAACCATATTAATGTATATGAAAATATCAGGCACCTCCTTACTTGGTCAGTCACAAGTTTCTAGTTCATCTCCTAAAGATCAAAATTAATTATTTCAACATTTAACTGAGCTTCGTAAAGTGCCTGAAAATCTAATTCAGAGGTCACACACATTCCAATCTGTTTGAACTGAAACAAAAATAAAACCTCCACAGTTACTCCAGAAACATAGTTCAGGTCTATAGAAGTAACTCAGCAACAAAGGCAATTAAGTTACATTATAACATAATTTCCTATCTTAGTAAAATACATACAAGTTTCATTAGACAAGGTCATTTGACAGATTTCTTCCATATTAGTGCTTCAATTTTTAAAGTACAACTTCATCTGCTAGTTCAAGTGTTCCTACCAACTCCTCCAAGCACAATAGACACATACTTACATTTCTTTGAGATACTTCTGTCCATACACTATCTTATTTGCTAGTACCTCGACTTTTTCTTGTGCCAAGTTATTAGTTACCGACTGCTGGAAAATTTCATGAAGAATTGTACCAATGAGTGTATGGCGTGAACCAAACTCTGAGCCCTGCAACAGATGTTAGAGAACACGTATCATACACAAATTATTTATGCCTACTTCATGCCAGCTTTTCTGTGAAAGTATGGTTTTTATTTGCTGCATATGATGGACTGCACTTACTTAACTGTAAGATCATTAGAGCTTTCACTTTACTAATATCTGTTCAAACCTGAGTGTGAAAATAGTCAGATGTAAATGGGTCTCTCCTACTATTTTCTCTCTCAATTCTAATGTTAGGATACAATCCCTGCATGGCTGACAGGTGAGAAAAAGGCACAGATTAAAATCCATTTTGAGCAAGTACTATAAATAGCAGGTACTATAAATAGCAATACTCCCTAGTGCAAATGGTATCATTACTTTTTTTTTTTCTTTTTCTTTTTTTTTCCCCCATGAAGCAGTTACACATTCATACAAAATTATTCCAAGCATCATCACAATGGCACAGAAACCCATCCATCATCACCAGGACTGGCTCCTGTAGACTCATAAGAGCTGTCAGTAGAAGTTAGTTAAGACTTCTGCATGAGCCACTACCAAACAACTGGAAGCATAACCACTGTGGTTTAAGTACTTACTGGTACCTTTTACAGACCTGGTACTTGTTTGTTGTACTCACAAATTGTAGGTGGCATTATCCTAGAGTCAGAAGCCTCTGCATTACCCCTTCCAAACAATTAGTTTATTCTCATTACTCCTCTTATGAAGGGCTCACATCACAGTCCTAATCTCCTGTATTAACTTACTTGCTTAGATCACACACCTGTTTATGAATCCCGTGCCAATTTGGATTACATTCTTACCACGTCCACAAGTTTTCCTCAGCTGAAGATGGCAGCTGTTGTTTCTCTACTGTTCACTTATCAGCAAGGACACTACCACAAGAAACTTTTACCCTTTTCAAGCTGCATCAGCTGGATTCAGATTCCAGTTAGCCCACACCAACTCTGAGCTGAATTGGCCAATTTTTTTCAGGAGCTTTTAACTTGGCCAAGTGCAGTTATGTTTCCCTATGGTGAAGAAGAGACATGTCCCTTGCAAAGGATTCATGTCCACACAAAATGTGTCAAGAGATTATCAAAAAAGTTGCCAAAATTTAAAGTGGAAAGACCATTTCCTTGTCTAATTACCTACATTAAGAATACAGGATTATTTCAGCTGCAATTGTCAAAAAAGCACAAGGAGGAGCAGCTGAAGAAACTGGAGTTGTTCAGCTGGAGGAAAACAAGGCTGAGGAGAGATCTTCTGGCTCTCTACAACTCCCTGAAAGGATGTTGGAGCAAGGTGAGTCAGTCTCTTCTCACAAGTAACATATGATAGGACAAGAGGAAACAGACTCTAGTTGCACCAGGGAAGGTTTAGGTTGGACATAAGGAACAATTCCTTCATCAAAAGGGTTATGGAACCCTAGAACAGGCTGCCCAGGGAAGTGGTGGAGTCACCAACTCTGAAGTGATCTAAAAGACACAAAGATGTAGTGTTGAGGGTTTAGGGTTAGGTGTAGTGGTGGACTTGGCAGTGCTGGGTTAATTGTTTGACCTAAAGGTGTCTTCCAACCAAAACAATTCCATGATTCTAAGTCAAACCAGAAAGCTTTCATTCTAAATTATTCTATGCTCTAAACATTATGAATAGCTAATAATAACATATTACAGTACAGCATCTCAGCCAGTTCTGATATTGAGCTTAACTCAGCAGTCTCAATGGAACATTTGATGCTCCGGAATTAACACTTACCCTAAACTTTTCACTCAGCACTGCTCTTCTCACACATCGAATACTGTTTGATATTGTAGTGCCAGAAAGCAGCAAATCTGGATAAAGGACCAGGTAGCCAGACTGTTCATTTATGACCCAGGTACCAGAGCTACACTCTCCTTCTAAATGAACAATGTCTCCTGGAACAACTGGAACAGACTCCCTGCAATGCAACACATTTGAACAGCCATTTGCAGGCCAAGAACATCATATATTAATCTATCACTTATAATACATCAGATCTGACATACTTGGAAACAGAAAGTTACTGTAGTTCTTTTTTAAGAAATAAACCTAAAAAAAGTCTGAAAGTGAATAAAGTTGGGGTTTTTTTTGCTGAAAAAGCATTGATAATTTTGAGTACTGGATCCTGCATCAGGACAACTTGAATGAAGGAAAATCCTGCTGGCTTCCAGTCATTCCAGAGCTGTGTACTATGCCATTTCAGCATCACTGTATTTTACATTGGCATACTGCTTTTTCATTACATTACCTTTTTACTTCACAATTCTTGTTGTTTCAGAAGCTCAGTAAAATCTAAAAATACTTTGACTGATTTAGAAATTTCAAAGTTCAAGATCTTTTACATATTTTCCTTCAAGAAATGGGAGACTTACACTTTTCTCCCATCTTTCAGGCTTCAACAGAAAATGAAGCAGTGCCAAACAGCATATGCATGTCCATGTGTTTCAAAAGGCTAAGCTGGTCTTTTCTCTCATAATAAACCATGCAATGCACAAGCTCCTAAAGTTACAACCCTATCCTTACTTGAAAAATCTTTTGCAGTAGAGCTCAAACTAAGGTGATTTTTAAGAGACTGTATAAAACCTCACATTTTACAGACATAGCTTTGTACATTTTTACGTAAGAGAGCACATTATTTAGAAGAACATTTCTGTTGCAAGACAACAAGTAAAAGAGCTTGCTTAGAGCTTATTGTCTTAAAGTTTGTTAGTACAAAAACTAGAACTTTAAGGTAGCAATATCCACTCAACGCAAGTTATGTAACATCAGTGAGATAGATATATGTGTGTGTGTGTGTGTATATGACAATATTACATTCAATAAAGGTTGCTTCAGGATTTGGTATCATTTTTGATGCAGTACAACTTATGTCAAAGGTAACACAAAGAAATTTGAATGGATAATTCAATATTTCATTCTCTTTTCAGATATCTATATTTCTCTATGAATTACCAGCCATGCCTAAGAATGCACAGTTCTGTGTCTTCCAGGGACTGAGATGCTGTAATTGTTAAGCGTTTCTCAGGGTCACTTCCATTTTTCTGTATCACGTTGACTTCCAACACACGGTATCTGTTGTTCAACCCATTCCTAAGTATTGTGTCGGCAGAGTCAGTCTCTTTCTTCTGAAAACTGAAGTAACAATTCATTAATGTGAAGACATGGCATCATATGAAAAGAGAGCAGCCAACCCGTATATACAAGAAAGGGGAAAGCGTCAAGTGTAAATCCAACCTCACCCCTATTCAATTTTTATACACTAAATATTTAGACTTGGTTTTTAGTTCTAACCAGGTAGGTTGTAGGGAATCTTATTTTTAGTAATGCTTTTTTAGATAATGGAGATAAAACCAAAGCATTTGGAAATGTAAGATATAAAGGAATGAGATATTAGGAATTTGTTATTTTTGCAGCTAATACATCCTTTTGGTGTCCAAATACTTGTATTCATCTAGAAGTTAACTACAACTCCACTGCAACCCTGTGTTTGTGCAAAAGCTTGTAGCTGTCTGAACACTGTAAAGCACATATGAACTCCCACAATCACCCAAGCACACCAGACACAGACAACTTTTTCTGCCTTAACCTGAAGGCAAATATAATCATAGAACTGATAGGGTCCAGTTTTCTTCTAGCCAATGGCCCAAAATTTCGGATAGAGCAATCAGGCCAAACGCTCTCCTAGCACCAAACGACACCTACTAGAATTCCGGGGAAGGTCAGAGGCTCACGCCAGCCGCCTACACTCCGCTCCATAGCCCACGCTGCCCACTGCAAACGCCAGTTAATCGTCAAGGAGCGGCGGGCTCCTCTCACCGACTGCTCCAGGCAATCTGGAGAGCTTCCGAACTCTCCCTCACCCCCGACAAAGGCCTTTGCAGACCATCTCCGCTCCGACGGCCCTGAAGTCAGCTTCCCGCCTTCCTGCGCCCGGAGCCGGAGGGTCAGAGAAAGACCGACAAGGAACACATTAAATTTCAAATTCCCCGCGCTCGCAACCGGCTCCACCCATTCGTCCCTCTAGTTCTGCCGCTACCTCTCAGCCATGAGCAATTCCTAAGCCGCGGGCAGATCGGATCAACTCGTCCCGGTCCGCTCAGGTCCACGGCCCAGTCCCAACATGCACTGACAGATAGATGCGAGCCCCCTCAGCACCGCGCTGCACAGGACACCATGACGCAGGCGCACTGCGGCCGCATCCCCTTCGTCCCTCCCAGCTCGGCCACTGGCGGGCTTTGAGCACGCACAGCTAACGGGAGAGGCGGGGACAGAGGTCCTCCGCCAGGGACGGGGCGGGGCGCGCGCTTTCCGCGCGCGGGCAGAGGGCACGAAGGCGCGAAGTGGCGCGCGGCTCTGGCTTTGCTGCCGTAAGGGAGTCTGAAGGACGTCCTGCCGGAGGCCAGAGCCCAGCCCTGCCCTCACTTACTTGCACTGTGGCCCGCCGTCCGATACTAGTGCACCAGCGTGACGTGAAACGAGGCGAGGCTTTTGCTCCCAGCTGCTGATGGGTTAATCTCAGCCCGAGAATAAAACTTTTTTCGGGAAAAGGAATTGTCACATTCGGGGATGTTCAGCGAGAGACTGAGGTATTAAATTCTAGATTTCATCAGGATTTTTTTTGGCCACAAGATCACTAAGCTGAAGCTGAGGCCATCACTTCTAGTAAAGATTGAAAGACACAGGTATTAAATATAAATGCATCTGTTACGTTTAAACTACTGTAGTTTGAACCTTAGGGCAATTGTGTACTAAGAGTTTGGTCTTTTATCTCTTTAATGGACCTAAACATTACAAAACAGGACGAAGCTCTAGTCCTGTTTTTGGCCAATGGTTAGACATCCCAACAGAGTGATCAAAGCTTTAATTTTAAAAGGTGAGAACACACATGAAGTTGCTTCTTCGGTTTCATTTGAGATAGTCCTGAAAAACACGCAGCAAACTACATAAGTTGTGCTTTCCGTTTCAGAACCTCTAATACAAGCTTACTTTTGTGTCAATACCATTAAGTGCACAGTCACCTAAGTAAGAGAGATGACATTAATTTCATACACTTAACCTTGCGTTCTCTAGTGTCTTTCATGATGCCTGTAGATCTCATACACAAAAACACTACAACACATACTTTAAAACTAACAAAATCCAAGCAGTCTCTGAAATCCAGATAAATACCAAGTTTAGTAGCAAAACTCACATTAAAGTGTTCAGACTGTGGCTTTTCTAACTTTCTGGCATCACTGGTTGAAAAAAGGTTTGTACAAGTGAGTTACATCAGTGTTCTCCATCAAGTTTGAATTGTGTAAATTCAGGAATTGTAAAAATACTCGCATTGGATAACTAAATTTGTTCCAATCCTGTGACAAACAGGGAGTTAGCTATGTACACCTAAATCAGTTAACGTGCTTTCTATGTCCTCACTTTTTAGCCTACAGATTTACCCACGGAAATCTATGAAGAGAACTTAGAGTTGTGTCTTCCCCAGCGATTGACTCAGTAATATACATTTGCTTGCTGCCACAATGGGTAAGTTTATTCTGAAAGCTAAATTTGGGATTAAATTTCTTTTACATCATATCTAGCAAGTGTGCAGCCAGTGTGAGTTGGTTCAGTGAAGTGACACCAATAAAATCCATCAATTTCTTCTGGCGGGTTAACCTTTCATCAAATCAGTGGAAGCACATATCAAGCTACTCTATCTTGGATGAGGCAAAATATCAAACAGCACCCAAAGGTGCAGTGAAACAAAAAAGTAGAAATTAGCTACAAGGAAAGCCATCAGCTCCTAAACTGATACATTATGCAACCACGGTAGCACTGTGGTAAAAGAGCAGGTCAGATCCTGCCAACAGGTGTGGAAAGAAGAGGGAGAGTACAGGAAACCTTAACTTAGACCAGCCTGAAGCACCCTGGGATCCACTTTAAGGATGCTCAGGGGGCACTCTCTCACCCATTTCACCAAAAGAAAGATCTCTGAGCTGAACACTCACACTAGTTGCAAAGAATAGAAGCAGTTAAGGACCAAGCAGAGATATTCTCTTTTATACCTTTGTAAACCAAGAGATACGGTTGGTTTGAGTTGAAAACAGAAGAGAAAACTTATACCAAGTGCCTTGAATGCTCCTTTTTCATAGAATGGAATCATAGAATCATTAAGATTGCAAAAGACTTCCAAGACAGAGTTCAACAATTTTTCCAGTCCTTTTCAGGAAAGGAGGGGAAAGAATTTGAAGAGTGTCAATAAAATTTGTCCACACTGACATCTCATTTAAATGAGTAACAGACATCTGCAGAATAAGAGTAATGAAATAGGGAATAATTTTAATTCATTGGTGTAAAATAATTGTTCAAATACACGAAACTTTGCTGTGCAATAACTGAAGATGTCGTACATAAATGCTTTAGTTACATCAGGCAAAATTCTCAATTTTAACAATGTGGATATGAAGTATGGGGTTTAAAGAGACAATATCTAATCACTGGAAACAAACCCCCTGAGACTGAAATTTTCAAGACATGATGAGTAAGACTGTTTGAGAATATCTCACCTGAAGGAGTCCTAAAATGGTGAGGCTTTTTCTACTTCCATGTCAAATAGCACTGGAAATAAATGAGTTTAATATTGTCTAAGGTTACATAACCAGTTCTTCACAAAAACTTCACTGGATACAACTATTAGTTAAGACAATATTATGGTGTGAAATTTTAGGAAATAAATACAAAATCATATTCAGGCTTCTATTTTCTGAAAAAAAGTAAACAGAAAATACAATCTAAGAAAGTGATTAAGGCATGGAAGTGAGCTTGGCTGGAGACTAATCTTGTTCATTTATTGGAGAAAATCAGAGGTTGCTTGTTCAGTACTCTCAAAATACTAGAGATAGAAAAGAAATAAAAAAAGGAAATAAATCCCTCAGGTCAAAATGAAAATAAAACCACTTTTCATAGGACTGTCACTGGAGAAAGAAAGGGGATTTGCAATTAAGTTGCATATTCTAAATAAATTAATTATTCTATCTGACTAAGAAATATCTGAACAAGCTTTCCAGAAGGAATAAGATATAGCTACTTACTAAAAGAACTGAAAACTCCAGTCTCTTCCCATCTAGTCCCCACACAAAATTATTTTTTCTTCATAGACCTTGCTCAAAGCAATTAAAAATCCTCCAGATTTAAAATTATTTATACAATTCTAAGTTTTGTTTTGAAAAGCTAATCCTGAAAATAGAGCAGTTTCATTCCACAGGTCTGTTTTTCACATTCAATATTCTACTCAGTTATGTAAGGAACACTTTAACTGCTGCTCTTCTCAAGAAGCAGGATTCTACTTTATTTTGCACAAGATGTCTTTAACATCTCATGACACAGCTCAAGCCTATTTAAATTTCTCAAATAGTACCACTTTTAATAAAATTAAGGTGCAAAACTCTAAGTTTAAACATCCTTTACAGTATTAACATGACAAAGAACTGGGACCCAAGAAGATGCTTACTTGCTCACACAGTAAAATACAGGGGAGAAAAAAAAGGCACATCTCTTTTAATGGTGGAGTTAGCTCTACTACAAGGACTTTAAAAGATAAAAATTTGCTGTGATATTGGGCAATTTTCTTTCACTGAAACTACAGATCACATGAAAAATCTTATTTGTTGTCTCTTAATTAAGAATTACAGTATTACGTGCATTAACCGGGAAGGTTAAACATACAGATAATTCCAGAAACACAAATTCTTTCCTGCTGCAGCACATACAAATCACACAAGTATGTTAGTTCAAAAATTTTAATAAAATAAACTCAAATACATCTCATTCTCTGTCCATAGCTACATTGTTAAATATCAAAGAAATACATACTTTTAAAGAAACTGGGAGGAAGAAAGAGCCACAGATGTTTTTATAACTCAAAATGCAGTTTGTCAGATCTGTGAAAATTAAGCAAATTGCCCTTACCATCCATCACTTAACCATTATCAATTCTTAAAAGACACTGCTGAGATATTTACAATAAATAAATAACTTACATCGAAGTAAATGTTTTACAATTTTCCTGAATCAAGAGATTAAAATCAAGAGTGCCGATGCAAATCATGTATAAACAAGTCTGGAAAATAATTCCTTCTACAAATGGACCTGTAATAGCCTATTGCATATCATACTTCAGAAACAGTACATATACACATCTACAGACTCCAATACAATCTTCATTTTCTTCTCTTGCACCAGAGGTTGAATACAGTCCATATGCCTAAATATGTAAATGCAGCAGCATGCAGTCTTGTCACTGTGTTTTAAGGTAGGCACAAACATGTTTACATGAGCTAGTTCTGTAAAGTACATAATACACTCAGCCTTCATTAAAGTGAGTTGAGAACATTCAGCTCCACAGAATAAGGTACAGAAACGCCTTGTAAAATTAGGCCTGTATTAATTGCCTTGAGATCTCTTCTAGCACTTGCCATTGTAAAAGTTCCCCACATTTTATTTGTGTAAATGCAACATTTTAGAATAGAACGCATCCCAAGAAGCCAATTTCCAATAATGTTAAATACATGTTGTCATTTCATATTGAAATGGTTGAGGAGACTTTCACGTGTACCACTTTGAGGATACAGGCATTGTTCTCACAAACAGCAAATTTGTAAAAAATAAAAAACAAAAATATGGTTAAGCTGTGGTCTGCTAGGTTCAGCTTCTGCAGAGAAGGCATGTATTTGAATATGAAAATAATTGCATTTTGTTCAAATCCATTTGTGCAATTTAATTTTTCAAAGAAAACTGGTATCTAACAACTACTTTAAAAAGCGATATAGCGTTGTGTGTAGCTCCTGTCATGGTGATAAGCTGAATAACAGCCTGAAACCCGTACAAAATGTGGGTGTGATTTTAAAACTCTGTAATTCTAAACATTAATCCAATGAAGCCTATGAGATCAAGTACAAAAGTGTCTATATCTAGTAATGTTTATTTTGATCTGTCTCTTGGTTTGACATGATGGAATTCACCTCATTTTGGCAAATAAAAATGTCAGACAGCAGCAGTTCCACAGTAACAGATAGATTTTTCTTAATCTTCAAGTAATTCGCTCACCAATATGATCTGAGGACTGATAGTGTATTTTACAGGAAAGGCCTTAAGTAAAACCAAAAAAACATTAGTTGAGGTGCAAGAATTGTTTCATAAGTTCATACGTGGTAAAAGCCACAGCCTGTGAAGGAATGCAGCGAATGTAATTCAGAGATAAACCACGATATAATCCTCTTCGTATTCCATGTTGCTGATACACGTATTTCAGTGTCTGCACCATTGTACTGGAAAAATAAGAACTCAAATCATTCTTGGATACACATATTGAATAGTTAAAATCACCTTTTTTAAATACAAGACATTTGTTTTACTTGGTCCTCAAGAAAACTCCATGGAACTCCATATAGCAAAGCATTATAGCCTCTTTAGATGTTAGAAGAGTCTGACCTTCTCCAAGAAATTTGGGCACAAGGGCTCGGAATTGGAAAGTGAACAGTGCGATCCCAGCTAACAAAGTTTCACTCTGAAAACATCTGCCTTAGACCACATATTAAGACATTTTACAGCAGAATGGCTATGCATATTGTTACCTATCTGATGGGAAGGAGTTAAGAATTGATGCTTCTGTCAAATGTAATACAGAGTAACAGAAACAATTAGCTCAATCTAGCATATACTTGTATTAAAGATCAGTATGTTGGCTTGTATCCTGGATCACTTGATCATTAAAGACCAAGCTCTTTGAAAACATCCTGCATATGCCCCAAAGCTTCTAGATTTCCTATTCTTGTTTATCCTCTCATCCTCTGAAGACAAACGTCTACTTTCCTTTAAGGTACAGCTGTCTCCAAACACAGCAATGTTATTGTGATTAAATTGGAAAGCCTAATGTCTCTAAAAGTAGTTGTCACAAATGCAGAAAGTAAAACTTCAAGAAGAATTCACGTATTTTTATTTTAGAAGTATTTGGAGTGGAAGACAGCCAATAAAAATACACATAAAGAAAAGGCTGCTAAGGAAAAAGAGCAGCAATTTTTACAGTAAACGTTCTAAGTGGTTTATGAAAGGTCATCAAGACAGACTACTGTTAGTAAGATATACAGGAGATTCATGCTGAATTCAGACACATAGAACCCCAAAAGTAGCCATGATAAAAATGTCCTGGTTCTGAATGTGATTCAGACAATTTGAAATTCAGTACATTTTTCAAGATGAGAGCTGATTTAATACATCAAGGATATTCTAGTACTTCCACTCCTAGTGGAGGAACCCCAGCTAGGGGCGTAGAACACTACTGTAAATCCAATAAAGGTCAAATAAGGCAGTATTATGCAGAGTAATTTCATGGAACATGTTCTACACCATCAAAAAACACTTTAAAACATTTCATTTCAGTAGAAGTATACAGTCTTTCATGGGTTCTGCTGATATTAAAGACAGACATCACAAGCTGAGTTGAAATACAGAACTCTCCATGTTACTAATACACTATTACCAATTGAAGTGACATTGTGGTTGAAATTATTTTTTCAAACCCAAGTGATAGTGGCAACTTTTGACTACATGAAAACTTACTCATTGAAAGAACAAAGAAATAATCAACATGTTAGTTTGGATTTGGTTTAGAGTTTTAAAAAAATTATTATTGGTTTGATTTTGTTGATATTTTCTGTTTGGCTGGGGATTTTGTTTCGCTGTTTGTTTGGTTGGGATTTTTCAGTACAGATGATAAGATAATACTTACAGGCACTTTTCAGAGTCTGGGAGAACTGCTCCTAACTGCATTCGCCTACGTGTTACATCAAGGGGATATCTACAGAAGAGATATTTGAACAGATATTTCAACCAGATGTGTTATGACTGTATGAATATTGCTTACAAAAGAGTACAAAGAAGTCTATGTGCACCCTCCTAGCTCCCTTTTGAGCAAGTCAGGAATCCAGCTCAGATTCTCAACACAGCTGAAAGCCCTCAAAACAAGGGGAACTTGCCCTGTACAATCAAAATCAGCAAATCACATCTCTTAATTTGGCATAACAAAGGAAGACACACAAAGATCAGATGAGAGTATAAAACAGTCTGTAAAGCATTGGAGGGAGAAGACACATTGAAAAAAAAAAATCAATGTCATAAGTCCATTCATGTATTTTATGGACAAAAAAAATTACAGGGACAGTATGAGAATGGAGAAAGAGGGCAAAGTAATAATTAATGCCAAATACAACATCATAGAATCACAGAATGGTCTGGGTTGGAAAGGACCTTCAAAGGTCACCTAGTCCAACCCCATCTGCAGTAAGCAAGGGCATCCTCAACTCGATCAAGTTGAACTATTTAAGACTTGTTTTTTCCCCCTGTTTTTAGAACTCTGTGGCTTACATTGTTTTGAACATAAGTTGAGTAAAATTCTGCAAATTATGGTCAAAATCAAAATTCCAACTAATTTTAGCAGATTTGTCAAAATTTAACTGACTCGATCATTAAAAGACCCTGAAGATTAAATAGTAAATGAAACAATAAGAGATAATTGAATTCCACTCTGATTAACTTGATTTAAAAACCTTACTAATAACTAGACTTACAGAAAATAATATTCTCTGAGAGAAGTTTATTTAAAATTAAAAGGTATATAGGGAAGAAACAAAACCCAAATACCCAAAACTTACGATATCGTCTGAGCTATTGCTCCAGCTATGCCGCCACACAGCAGATTTACGTGTGTTTTCAAAACTAAGACATCCGGATTATCTAATGAAGGCCGTCCAAGCAAGTTAGGTGCTTGAGCAAGTCCAATGCTCTTTAAGGTACCAAAGGTAAAAAATGAAAAACCTAAAAGGAAATTTAATTTTATATACTTTCATAAAAAAAGCAAACTATTTGTCAATGCATCATCATCATAAATGAAAAGATGACATTACAAAATTAAATTACTTTCCAATTCTTTTAGGAGGTCTTAATTAGAAAGATGAATTGTATTTGAACTTCTACAGTAACTTCTGTCCAATCTATTAGCCTTTACAATTAACATTAAAAGAATGTTTTAAACAGGCTAGATTGAGTTTTTAATTACGGGATTGCTGTTTAGAGTAACTCCTACAGTCTTTTTAACTGAAGAACACCTTTTAAATTAGTGTTGGTTAGGCAAGTAATTCTGATGTTCCTCCATCCCACGTCACCGCTAAGCCTTTTCATATTTTCATAATTACCACCAGATGGAGCCAATACAGAGCTTTTAAGTCTCCATCTACAGTGGCCTCTGCTCTCGTGGATCTACCTGTTTCAAGAGAAACGCCCTTCAGGCTTTCTTGTGGGAAAGCTGAGATGCAGAAGAGAAAGCACCACTACTTTACATCTTTTCCTCTCAGCTCCAAGTTTCAGAAAAAAATAGAGTATACCTATTTGAAATGCTTTCATGCACTAATCAATTCCAGATTAACCCTGTAAAGAACTCAATTGCTCCTACTGACTTCCCCTCTCCATTCAGAAAACTTGAATCCTTGACTTTAACAGAGGGTAATTAACTAGTTGTGCAAATATATTATATAAATTTAGTAGTGCACATAACTGCTGAAGGACTGCTACGTTCTGTTTTTAACTTACCTGCATACGGTGCCATTCCTACAATAGTTGGCATCAACCCTCTGTAGAACCCACTAAAACCACCTTCCTTTAAAAAAAAACAAAAAAAAAAAAAAACACAAGCATGTTTGTTTGTGGCAAGAAATACAAATGTTTTAAGTTATAGGACTGTTCATACAGAGTCACATGACAACAATTTGAATGGCATAATTTGACAGCAAGGCTAGCTCCATCTATTGTGAATTCAGGTGACAACTGTCTGGCTCTATGTTGCAGAAATGAAAACAAAGGACAAAAAAAATCTACCTTTAATATCATTATCTAGGAGATAGTATGCATATCCCTCCTTCCAAAGTGTTTTTTATTCCTGAAAAGCAACAGCACTGATAGTTCTGTCTTTCCACTCACACAAGTCTTAGCTACATCTTAGCAGTCTAAGCAGAAAGGAGCATCCAGACAACTTTTTACATGAAAAAAAATTCCTGTGCATGCAATGAAGTCACGTTATTTTCCAGCAAGCTAACATTTTCAATGCAGTGCAACATTCTTTAAAGAGCATATTTCGCTTCGACATGACTGAATATTAAAAGAAAAAAATACCTTTGTGTAAATCATCTTGAATGCATGGATAATTCCCATGTACTTGTGTTCCCCTTTTACTTGGAATGCCAGACGAACTCTAACCATATCAAGAGGGTAAGTACAAATCACTGCTGTAATACCTTTATTGAAAACAAAAACAAAACAAGCAAAACAAAACTCACCTACACCTTATCTGATTTTAGAATTTTGAAAACTAGATTTTCCTTTTGTGGCAGTGAATGTAACAGCATATACAAATTATTTTGTTAAAGAAACACTTGTCATTTATAATCAGCAAGTAGGAACACTACCTTCAGCAACACTCAAAGGATTTATGTTTATACGTGGTGTTCACTGAAGCTGCACACCTAGGCCTTGGGTTTGCAGAAATATATGGGTCTAAATGGATTCACATGAACAATCTTAAAGTTAAGTCCGTGGCTCGTAAGCATCAGACTAGCAAAGCACAATAGCTTTACTGGATTGCAATCATGAAACCTAATCCTACCATATCTTAAATTTGGTGGTTTGATTTTTTTTTTTTAAATCTGTTTAATTTCAAAAACTTTGCGTCAGAATCTGGATATAGATACAAGTATCTATCTACTGCATCTGAAAATACTACACACATTCTAAGCACATTTAAAATCAAGTCAGGATCATACCAATGAAGATTACTTAACTGCATTGCATTACTGCATTTTGATAGTTCATGTCACACCAACAGTTCTGATTAAAAACTCCAAGGAAAAAAAAGAATGCTATTTCTAGACTTAGGATGCCCCCAAAGTATAATAATAATCATCAGGATTCATCCAGTTATGAATTGCTTAAAAATTGATTAGATGCTGACCAACTTGTAACTTTGGAAAGAGAACTCCACTACAGAGAACAACTCCTGTAAAAAGGTATCTGAAAAAACAATTCCTTCCTACTACTAGTCTTTGAGGCAAACAACTCAATTGCTGATAAATTATAGTTAATAGTTAAAACTATTTCCTAAAAACAGAAGCCATTTTCTGGCAATATGCCACCATCACAAAAATATATACACACACACACTGGGAAAAGAAAAAGAAAGCAAGTATCTTGGTGATTGATATTGTTTTCTAGCAGGTACTGTGATTTAGCTAAAGATCATCCTTTATATCCTATAAAAGATGAGCACACTCCTCATGCTGGCACAAAATTGCTACTTCTTGTTAAGTTTTAATAGTCTCTTAATGATATCTCCTTTTGTAGATGTATAATTCCTCCTCCATTCCACAAGGTCAAAAGAAAAATCACAAGGAGAGAAAAACTAACAACCAAACAAAGAAAGCTCAAATACAACTCATCCAGCAAACAGCCTCTTCATAAACAACAAACAAACAAAACTACCATCCATCAACTTTAGTAAGTTGAATGATGTGACAGAAGGTATCAGAATTAGGTGGGGATTAAAAAAACAAAACAAACAAAAAATAAACAAACCCCACACAACACCCTAAATGAGCTATCAAAAAAGCTGATGCTAGTCAATTACCAAGTGAGAATAAAGTTTGTGATTTTCTAGTGTACTTATCAGTATTTTATTTCAGAAGACGAAAACATCTCAGATTTTTGGGTGATTACTCTGAACAAAAAGCAGGTATCTGCAGTTGATTTCTGTTGTTTCACCTATAGAGTTCAAAAGTTGGAAGCTGCAAAACACCAAGGCAACTTTAGGATAGTTTCCACTGCTCATAGCAATCCCTCAGACTACAGCTTTTTTCTAATGGACTGCCTAAGATGTCCAGAAAAAAAAAAAAAAAAAAATGTAAAATGGGTGAATTCAAGGAGTTTTTAAAAAATAAAAATAGAAAAAAAGTTTTCTAACAGGTTAAAGAGTTCACGGGATTTCAGAAAACACAACTTTACACTCTTTCTCTTTCCAATCACGCACTGATATGTATCGAGGAAGATTCTCTGAACAAAGAGTAGCAAACAGACCAGCCAAGAACTTGGTGAATGCACCATCTAGTGAAAAGTCCAAAAACAGTACAATTTTTTTTTTTAAGAAATCGGTAATAAGGATCTAAATAAGAACTGGTTTGAGGAGGAGTGTTTGGTTGGTTTTGTTTTTTTTTTTCACTTTCTTGTTCTTAAAATCTTTTAGCCAAGAATTCAAAATAAAAATGGAGTGTCTAATATCATCCCTGTCCTGAGGAAGTAAAGGCTATCCCAGATAGTGAGAGGTGAGCCAAAAGTCTCTCCCATGGCTGGTTAAACAGGAACAATTTCTAGTGTCTGATCTGAAATAATCATAATAGGGCAAGGTAGCTCCTCATTGCTTTAAGGAACCACTTTTTAAAATACAGCAGACTTCCATTGCAGATGCTGACTCGTCAGTCAGGGAAAGACCATTCTTCACTTACCATATTGTCCTCTAGCACCTTTGACCACTCTTGTGGACAAGATACTGAGTTACACAGACCTTCACTGAGATTTAGTGTCAATGAAGCAGGAATTAGACTGCCCTTGATTTGCTTCCCAGGCTTTGTGAGTTAACAATAAAATTAGCTGTAGAGGGATTTATCTCTGTCTCCCAATTTCACTATTTCCCCATTCTTAGCGACTGTCTTAGAAAATAATTTTTTTAAAAAAAAAAATCCATAGCAAGAGTGAAGTAAAATACATGTACAAAGCAAGCATCTGCAAGCATCTGATATGCATTTTTATGTCTGTATCATGGTCTTTGTACTTTATCACTAACTACGTAGACCAAATTACGTGCTAACGTATGATTCAGAGAGTTCAAGAAGTGATAAGCACAAGTCACAGCCTTGAACTGTAGAAGACATGCTCCTTAATTAGTAGAAAAATTAATTTATCAAGGAGGCATCTTCTGAGAGAAACAAACTTTAGGATCTACAGAGAAATAGCTGATGACAAAGAATATTTATCAGACAGGTTAAAGAACTACTTTACAAGTCCTAATATCGTTAGACCTCCAGTATAAAATTGTTTGTTTCTGGACTGTTTCTAAAGAAATAAACAGAATAGATTCTTTTCATATATTGACTCAAATAGCTGTTATTGACATACTATTTAAACAGTACTACTTTCCAATTGCTTTGACTGAAAGCAAAAAGATTTTAAAAACCACAAAACCAAGCTTTCTCTGTTAGTTGCATGGAATGTGAGTTTATTCTAGATAACATTTTGGCTTTCAGTTAAGTGCAGGAATACACTTTTTTTTTCTGCAGTTGAATTAATTTTTTCAAATGGAAAACTCCAAGATTTGGATACAAGCGTTATTTGATCATTTTGTTTCTCCACTAAACTCTATGATTTCTCTATCATCTCCTCAGCTCTGTCTTAGTTTAAAAAGTTAAACACCATTTATCTGTTAATGAGGTGTTACAGATGAAATTTGAATCACACAAGACTCAGGAAATTCAGAGTTAAAGTTTCCACAGTAACTTGGCCTCCTTAAATATATGCATCACAATAGGTTTTTCTCTTCTCTCACTTCACTACCCCCATCCTCAATGCCTTGTTCTTCCCCATGGATATGCTCTCAATCCTGTTTATCAGCTACAGAAGATATTTGAATGATTCCCACCACCTTGAAGGCAATTCAGGTCTGTTGACTAACCACACAAAACCCATTTAATCAAGTAAGGCCCTTAAAACAATGTCAGATGCTGTTAATTTATCTGCACAAGGAATTCCAGCATGTCCAACACTGACAAGAGTTAAGCCGATTATTCAGTGTTTTCACAATGCCTCAAGTCAGGTTCCAGGTCTCTGACAAGGCTCCTGAAAAAGCTAATAACAAGCTTTTGGGGAAAAAAAATAACAAAATATTTAAACTGTTCTTTAGGGCAGTTAAAACTAGAGGGAGAACAAAACAAAACAAAACATCTGTGTATTTTTCCCCAATTCTTTTACATACTTAAGTCAGTCAAGTTCTGGAACATGCTTTGTCAAATGAGCTTTGTGGGTTTTTTTAGGATTTTGAATTGTTTCATTTAATTCTTTCTCCTTTCCCTCTGACAACATGCAAAGCCAAAATACTTTCATGAGGTCCTCCTAGTTTAACTAATGGTAGTATTTACACAAATCCCAGTATTTTTATTCCAAAAGAAGATACATGCCATAACTTTAAGGGCTGCCATCACGCAGTATTAAGCCTGTCTTACAAAGTAAAAACACATGAAGAACCACTTCAAATAAAATTCAGTCCACTATTACTTACCTTTCCCTGTTTTTTCTTAGCTACTTTTGGCTGAATGACTAGCAAGAGGGAAACAGAAATGTATAATCATATTATATACAGGTAGCTAACAAATGGGTTTTTCTACTGCTATTGCACTAATAAATTATGGTTTTAACATTCACACACATGACGTGAAGAGTATCATGACAACCCTGCATTGGCTGTTGACAAGTACAAGTGTTTCTAGCAAATCCAAAGAATATCAATTTCAAGAGCTGCAGTTCTCTTTCTACAGGTTTATATTCATCCTAGTAGCAATGGCAGACAGACTGAGGAGCCAAAAAAACTGCATCTGTATGCTTCATCTTGATGAGACTGGATTTTTAATTTACTAACAGATGTAACAAACACTATAAAAATTGTTACAGCACACCAAATTCAGTGTCTGAACAAATACACTTTATAGAATACACAGACAAAAAGTTTTCAGTTAGGCATTATTGCATTAACATCTACTAGTATTTCTTCTTAATACAAATTTGCAACAGTTTCATGTGAAAACACATCAAATCATCCTCTAAATAAATATTAACTTTTCAACAAAAGGGATGTCTGCAATTGGAATACAAAACCATACCTGCCATAGATCCAGCCATTAATCGATGCACATGCCCTGAAATCCCAAGTTGCTTCTTTATTACCTACAAAATATGAAACATTTGCAACAGTTGTGTATCAGCAAACACAGAGCAGTACATCACATGGTCTATTAGTGCATTCATACAAACTCTGTAGCTGCTTCCAAGAAGTTTACAATGCTACAAATTAAAAACAGAGCACTTAATTGCTATTAAAAGAATTCTATGAACATTGCTGCTGTTACAGATTTCTTACTAAAACCACGAAAGTGTTAAAATTCTACAAGGCAGAACAACTAGTTCAATGTATTTGTACAATTAGTTGGAAGTATTTGCACTGTTTGCTTCAGAAACTAGATCTTTTATTTAGTTATATTTAATGTGCACCAAACAAGGCAAACTGAATACTATCCCTGTTGCATGATAGAGGGCAAAGGACACTGGGCAAAGTTGAGAAGTGCCATCTAAGCAATTTTTTCTTCCATGCACAGCATGCAAAACATACTTCTGCAAAGATATTTTTTAGGTGGATTAAAAAAAAAAATCTGACAAGCACTGGAGAACAAGAACTTCTTCAGTTACATTTTGTCCTGAAGAAGTTAGAAATTTATCAAAGCCTGAGACTAGTTAAGAAGCAGTTTCTTCTATAAAGACGATAATTTAATATGTTCCTTAAGAATGTTTTGCCCTTTATACGTTCCTGCAAAACACCTTTCATGTTTATTGTCAATTAATGGGTAAAAGAAACTGCTATGATGACAAATAGTTTCTTGAAATCTGCAGATTCATCATTTCATTATAAAGTATAGCATGCAGTCTTTTATTCAACACCACGTAAAACAAGCACAGGTCAATAGCCTTTATGATTACAGCACAAAATAGAACATATGAAACTCGTTACAGATACTTCTTTGTACCAGCCTTCTGAAACTTCCTCTTTAGGAAAGGGAATCACAATTTCAGTCTGTCTCCTGTAAAGATCATGCAATTTACTTCACTGTGCACTAACTCTGACCTTTCAAACACGAGATTCCTCATTGCTAACAGTAAAATAGTACTTTTTACCACATAAGCCATGTGTAAAATCATGTTGACGTTAACACTTGATCTCCCACAGACATTGTGGGGATTTATCGTGAAAAAGTAAATGCATGAGAGCAGAAGGGAATCCACTACTCCTGTGGGACACTGAAATGAGCATTTTCTCTGCCAGGTCATTTTTATCTAGAGCCTGACACAGTCAGGTCAAGTAAGAGTCATATCCAGATAGACTTTCATGTTTAAATTATTCCATCCATCAAGTACTAAGAATCCCAACAAAATACAATAAATAGATTCCATTTTATGTTATTCACAAAGGGCTACCTTAAAGCATTACAAATAGCAACATTTCAATTACCTTTTCCTTTTGTTAAAAAAAAGTGTTACTCTAAACAAAGCTACAAAATATCTGAGGGATTTTTTCTTAAGCAACCCTGAAAATAGTTTCACTGTTGCCCTGACATTTTTAATTAATACATTCAGATAAAACTAAACAACCTTCAAGAAAGACACGCAGCTAATTAACGACACAAGATTCAGTGTTAGTTTTTATCATGTAAAGACTGTGTAATCATTGGAGAAAGAAGAAAAAAAAAAAAGGAAAACAAAATAAATTTTAACTACCTTTTTATACTGGTCAAATGCCATAAACTGAATTGCGCCGTATGGAAAGATTCTAATCATCATTGCCCCGTTTCCTTTATATAGCCCAAGGTAACCTTCCTTTTTGGGGACAGCACACAATGTAGAAAAAACTCCTGCCAGCAACACATAAAGAAATATTTGAAAATTACGCTGGGGAAAGGAAAAGAGGAAAAAAAATTCATCAAACACACATTACTGACAATAAGAAAGTACCACAGAACTAAGGTTAGATCACGTTGCTCATGAAGATACAAGTAGAAAATCTACTTTCAACATCCATACTTTACCAAAAAGGAGGAGGTTTCAAGTTAAGTTTTATCACACCTTTCTCACTTTCTAGATTTGAACCTCTTTCTAAATTATTTACACAGCTTCATGCTCCACAACTTGCCCAGGCTGCAGGTAAGGCTATTGCAGGTGACACTATCCACCCATAGAAGCTAATACTAGCAACAGAAGGAAGGAAACCAGTTGAGCTGCAATTCAGTATATTAAAAAATTAATACTTAAACCACGGGAGAACAATCTAATACAGCTGCATACTAGATTATGCAGTAAATGCTGTCACTGAGGAAGTGCAGCAAACAAGTCTAAGATTCTCATTACTTACAACTTAAACATCTCACACTTCTTGTCCCACAGTGGTTTCAACAAAAAGCAATCCCATTCTCGTTTAATAGATGGGAAACAATGCAAGACCAAACAAGTTGGGCAAAACCTACAGCTTTATTATGAATACTAGTTATGCACAAGTGCTATCAAATCACTTTTTTAAAAATAAACTGTAAGAGTTAAACAGCTTTCATCCACAAGCAACTACTTACTGTAACAGCTGAACATGATAAAGGCTTAGACATTTATCTTATTTTCAGACAGGAAAGAAAAAAAAATAGTTGGCAAATTTTCATTGGAAGTTTAAATAAAACAATTACGTTCCAAGGTCCTAAGAATACAATATTCTGTGCATTTTTTAGATTTCTTGCTTATTACAAGTCTCAGAAAACACTTATGCCAGGATTAGACTTTTTCTTCATCCTGCAATGCTGAGTTATTTGTTCATATGTCTTAAAACACAGGCTCTGAGAACCATGGGGCACAAACTCCACAGAGCAAGGACAGTACAAACATTTAGCGAGGACTTCAATGAACAAATCTGCAATGTCTCTGCACCTACAGGTATCTCAGTCACACAGTTTTCTATTTTGCTGACACATAACAAGGACATGCATCCAAGTCAGACATTTCAAATAGCCATCATCACATCTAAGAACTAAATATTGAAGCATATAAGATTTTACTTGTCAATTATGGCACAGGGCAAAGCAAACTGAAGAGAGATTTAAAATAGCAAACCAATTATTTCAGCATAAAGTTCTTAGACTGCAGGTTTGAGTGCACACTTATGCAACTGCTACCAAAATGCCACATTACTTGTGTTTCCCTTTTGGTACAGTGAAGTGAATTCATATTCATTGAATATTGTTTCAAGATTTATTTTCCAACCTTTAACAAAAAAAAAAAAATAGTGCCTAAGTTAAAAACTACATAATTTCATTGCATGAAAAATTAACCAACTTTTTTTTCTTGACAACTGTAACACACCTAAATTTCAGAACATAAGTTATTATGTATACAAGAAACTTAGGACACCGAATACTTCAAGTAGTGTAAGCAGAAGAGGGCACTGTTACAGCCCCACACAGAAGGGTTCTGAACATGCCAACAACTGAGTCTATTCAATCACCATGATCCAACACGAGCCAAATGCACATCACCTGCACCTCACACCATGCACAAATCCACTTCTACCTTCAGCTCACACCAGCTGCTCTGCTGCTTGCAAGCATAAGCGCACTTGAATCTTGCAGGATTTGGTAGTTACTGTCATGTAACCACTAGTGCCTGTGAGAGCTACCGAGCTCTGAAAAGGATGGGTACCCACAGACCCCAGGAACTGGCAATGGCTGTAGCAAGCTGCGGCAGTTATCAGCAGAGACGGTTTTGACATAAATGATCCAGGCTTCGTACCTATGATTACCAATCTCCTGCTCGCTTCAGCAAGGGGGAATATCAAGCCTGGTTCTTACAGGCCTTATTGAGGATTATTCTGACATCTCTATCTCCAACACACCAACCAGTACCACAACTTACTTGCAAAGTGCTTTTTCTTTTTGAGTGCTAACAAAACATGTCACAGCAACTGACCGGGCAGATCCCACACTGTCTGATTAAGATCTTTTTTACCCAAACCACACACACTGCACAGAAACCCAAACATTAGAATGCAGCAGCCATCTTACCTAGATGTTTGTAATGGTGGTTATGAGCTTGCAGCAAAATCTTTACTCGATCCAGTGGTGCAGTAGTTGTTTTGGCACAACATCCTGCAACACCTTTCCAAGAGGGGAAACAGAAAAGTGACGGGATGCAAAAACTCTTTATGTCAGCATGTAAACAAGTATTTCTAAATGGAATAGGGAAGGAGAAACTCAGGAAGCAGAAGCAGCCCCGATGACAAGTAAACAGCCTCTAGAGAAGTGTATTACAAACCCCTTAATGCCTTAATGAAAAGCATAAGCTACTTCTCCCGATTACAAAAACCCAGGTCATCATCTCTCAGCTGCGAAATCGCAGCAGCAGCACTCAGAGAAAGCGACTCAGGGCTTTTCCTTCCAGCTTCTTCTTTCTCTCCTGCGGAAAACAGCCCTGGCTGCTCTTCCCAAAGGAGCGGGCTACGTGTGCACTGTGTACCTTCGCTACCCCATAGCCCAACTCAGTAGCGAGCGCACCCTGACGTGAAAACTTTCAATACTACACGTCCCCTGATGCCGCGCAGACAGGCAGCCGGGACAGCTCTCTATGAGAGCGACAGGCAGGTTTTTTTCTCTGGGAGGTTGGTAACGGGGGGGTTCATGCTTGCCAGGCTGACGTCCGCTTCACACCATCTGGATCCCCACAGCAGCAGCCGTAAGCGTTTCGGGACAGGTATGACTCCTAGTCCCCTAACGGCGGTTTGGACTCTTTGAACACTGAACTGGGGACTACCCGGGCTCTTCGCTGGGTCAGGCACACGTGCGAGCCGCTCGCATGTACTGAGTGGCCCGCATTAGCACACCAGAGGAAAAAGGAAAAGAGAGCCGCCCGCTTCCCCAGGTGACAGCACCCTTCACAGCCGTTTTAAAAGAATATTGACATGAAAATCACCTCTGCCTCCCCAGCCCCGGCCCGGTCTCCCACCCCTCGCAACCCGCGGCAGGCCCGCAGAGACCGGGCAAAGGCCCGCTCAGGGCACCCACCTCCGGCGATGAATGAGCGCAACCAGTAGAAATCTCGGCGCGCCGCAGCCGGGGGCAGCGTGGCACCGGGCCCCGCCGCCGCCGGGGAAGCCATAGGACAGAGCCGGGCACGGGGAGCGGCCACTCCTTCAGTCGTCCAGCGGGCAGCGCGTGGTGCTGCCCGGCTCCCCCGCCGCGGCGCAGGGGCGGAGCTCGGGGCGGCCCCCACCGTCACTGCGAGCCCCGCGGCGCTGAGCCATGGCCGAGGCCGCTGATCCGCGGCGCCTGCCGATCGCGTCAGAGGCAGACGATACGCAGCGACCCGACACGCCCCTCCACCCCCACTTCATGTCTGTTGAAGGTGAAGGGACCGCTGCTCTATGTGCCTGGTCCCAAGCGAAACGGGGCGGGTAGCTGGGCAAAGCGTTAAAATCCCTGGAGGTCGTTTGCTGCTGCTGCTGCGTAAAAATAGTCATTGATGGCCTGTTCCAATAAATACCTGTATTCAGAGCTATAGTTGGTGCAGCCAAAGCCTAAATAGTTTTAACTAGGCTGTACGATAAATTGATTGTTTTAAAGGGCATTGAAATAGCTACTTAAACCTCTTACTCTAACATCAATATTTGTCTATAGTTACAGTTTCTTATCGAAAGAAAATAGTATTATTCACACTCAAGTTTCAAAATCTGTCAGAAAGGGAAGTAGATACTGCCAAAACAAAAAAAAAAAAAAAAAAGTTGAGCTTTTTCAGAACCAGCAAGGTTAAACCCAGTATCATCTCTGCAGCTGTTCCCAGGTTCTGAAATTGTTAAAGGTTTTCTGCTATGTTGAATGCAATGTATAGGACTTTCCAAGACGCATTTAGCCAAGCTTTTGTCCTCCATTCTTCGGGGGGGGGAAAAAAAACCCAAAACATTCTCTGAATTCTGATGCATGGTATAAGGAAGGTATTTTTGGTGGTCCTCATCAGTAAGACAAGGAGCAACGGCTACAAATTGGAACACAGGAGGTTTCACCTCAACATGAGGAGAAACTTCTTTATAGTGAGACTGACAGAGCACTGGGACAAACTGCCCAGAGAGGAGGTGCAATCTCCCTCCTGGATGCGTTCCTGTGCGAACTATTCTAGGTGATCCTGCCTTGGCAGGGGGATTGGACTCGATCTGTGGAGGTCTCTTCCAACCTCTAAGGTTCTGCGATTCTGTGAAGGAGAGAATGACTGATCCCAGAAACTGTTTAGAAAGGTAATGCTATCAGCTTTTCTGTCGATTTTCTGCAGTTACTCATATATTTCTCACATGATTTTTGTGCATTTTGACCTGAGTTTCAGGTATTTGACATACCAAAAATTCCTTTTTTAGAAATCAGTCTTTAACGTGGGAAAAACAAACAAACAAACAAACAAAAAAAAAAAAACTACAAAAACACCCAACAAACCCCAAACCAGTTTCAGTGCTTGCTCAAGTAGATGAACCCATTTCCAAACAAATTTCCTGGAACAGCTTTTGGTTGACTTTCTTTTTTTTTTTTTTTTCCAGTCCTGTTTGTGTCAAACTGTCCTCAACAGATTTTTTTTTTTCCTTTAATAGGTTATATTACTTAAAATTATGTTCACTTCAGCATAAGGAAAATTGTGTTGCTGTTTGATCATTATATCATTTATGTGTTTAGGGAATGGCTGTTAGAATGCACATTTTTTTTCCAGTAATTAAAAAAAATACATAGCAAAGATAGGCAGATTTCTTCCAGAAAATACAAAACAAGTCTTTTATAGAAGGAAACTCTCAAGCCTTTAAACCTTTTTACAGCTTTTAATGTACCTGGGAAATTCATAGTATTTGCTCAGGTCACTCTGGTGTGTCAGTGTCTAAAGGAAAACCAACTCTTCTGTGGATTATTGAAGCAACCCTCACAGTCATTGTTGATGTGGTTTTGCCCAGTCAATTTGTATTCTTTGGGGATTCTGCTTAGGAAAAACCTTCCCACAGCAATCATATTGCTTTAACAGCTCCAGCTGCAGAAACTTAATTTGCTGCTTTAACACAGAAAAGCATTTCAGCTACGCTGACAGCTGAAAGTCAACTGGCATCAACTCTAGTTTCTAGAGTTTCACCAGTGACTAGAAAAATCAGGTAACTGCCTAAATGGGCCGTTACTTCTTTTGGATCCAGGCAAGATATGTCAGGAAGGTATTTCGTCAACTGTTGTAATTTAAGGAAGTGTGCACCATGAGTGTATGCCATTTAGGAAAGCAGTAAGAAACTTGTATTGCAAAATTAAACAGAACATCTCAAGGAGGTCTACTAGCACACAAAAGAACTCAGCAATTACCTTTATGCATATAGTGCTTTTTGAAATTCTTTAGTGTTACTTGTTGTTACAAAGTGCTCTGAGCTTTTGTTTTCTTTACTAGCCCCAGTAGTAGTTCATTGTTTGCTCCTTCCAATCTTAACATTCTCACTGTTGTCACTTAATCTTAGAAATGTTTTATGCCCTTTAGTGAATTTCTCTGGTGATTTGTCTTTTGTAAGCCACTCTTAAAAGTCATCAGCATATAGAATATCACTGAGGTTACACTCATGCCTGAGACTATGCCATACTTCCATCGCGGACTGATAATTCAAGATATTACAGGCACTTCAGAACAGAGTTACCAAGTTGAAGGAAAAAAAATCAAGAAGCTAGGTAGTTTTATCGATAGATGTAATTCGATTTTTAATTTCTCATTAAGGTTGTTTGGGGTTTTTTTTAGAAATATTTCAAATATTTATAAATTGAAATAAACCATCAAGGCTGAAGTTAGCTAAGCTATTTTTGTAGTGGTTGCTGCTGCAAGGATTATTTTCAGTGCTTTTAAAATTATGATATATATTAAGCTCTGTTTTAAAACAATTGTACAGATTATACTCAAGTGTCATGTCTCTGGGCTGTAAGCATTAGAAAGATTTTTTTTTTTTTTAATATTTTATTTTATATATGTTTCCGATCTTTACTAGTTGGGAGTCTAAAGTAGCATCTACCCAATTATCCATTCCTTTGCCCAGAACCACACTCAAAACTGCCAGAAGTACAGAACTTTTCCCCCATGAAACTCAGGAACTTGAGGCTTTTAAATTTTGTTTTCCTACAACAAGAATTACAGTCTGCAAAGTAGAAATACTCCAGCAAATCTCAATTCCTTGCCAGTATGGCACTTGAGCTCTCTATCAGCAAACGGAGAGAACAGGGCTGATCCCTCAGGTGAGATGTGCTAGGAGCCAAGAGTGACCACAGCATGGATAGTGTCCTTACCGACAGGGTGCAGTCCTGCAGCAGGACAGAGACAGGTGCTGAGACACACCCATCACAGCAAGTGTACAAAGCAGGTCCAGAGTCCATCAAGTGAGGCAAATCAAGATCAGTAGGAAATAAGGCCCAAAACAAGGCTGGAAACTAGTCATCTAGCAGCCAAGTACCAACCAAAAAAAACCCAAAACCAGTGGCAGAACTCAAGGCAAGAACATCTATAATGTAACTTAGACAAGAAGTGATTATAGGCCTGAGCTTAAATAGATCTCCAAGTATGTGGGTGGAAGCCCCAGGTGAGGTTCCTTTCTTCACACCTCAACCCTCTGATACCATGTGACTTACTGAAAAAGCGTGGTAGACTTGAAGCATCCAAAAATGTGGGGTTGGTATATGGACAATTAATCATGTCTCCCTTTACCTGCCAGGAACAGCCCAGTCATTCTGCGCTCATGCTTTGTATTGCTCATGCAACATCATGCAGTGAAGTAAGGGCAAATGTCTCCAATAAAAAGAGAAACTGGAGGCAAACTGCTGTCTACTGCAGGTCAGGAACATCTGATAGGGAATGTTCAGAAAAAATGCAGTAAGTCTCTGTAATGGGTGTCAGCAGTTGAAATCATAGCCCCTTCTGATCTTTATGTAAAATGGTATTAATGCTTAAACTGTGTTTAGCATGCTTACAAATGTTAGCTTATTTTCAGTGCCAACCTACAGAACTAGGGCCAAGAAAGACTAAACAAGGAAGTGATTGTCAAAACCACAACTATAATTCAAGAGTTTCTGCATTAAACTTATGTTGTTCAAGACTTTTTTTTCTTTCAGGTATTGACAGCTAAAAATGCAGTGGGTGATTTATCTGATTATCTGTGGTACAAATACAAAGGCACTAATTATAGTTAGCTTGTGTTCAGCTGGGTTCTCAGGCACAGCATCACATCAATGCAGCAGTAGCTTCACAGGTTGTGCCTGGTCTGGGAGCAGGATGATCACTGTCACACTGGAGTACAATGTAATAAATGTGAGGGAGGCCTTGCAAGGTAGATACTTTAATCCAGGCTTTGTAATTGCACAAGGAGCCAGCTCTATTATTGCAGCATCATATTTCCATTACAAGGCTGGTAGGGATAGTCAAGATAACCCTGGTTAAATCCAATCTCTTTTATAAAGAAGTAAAGGTGTTTTTGCAGTGCAATTCCTAGAGCTTGTGGTTTGTGGAGGGCTTAGGTTCAGCATCAGTGGCGTGTCTAACCTTCCCTAGCCTGGACTGATGATGTGCCTGTTGCAGAGATCTGATCCAGATGACTCTGCATGGCTGATTCAAGGACAATATACCTGAATAGTTCTGTTTCCAGGGTCAAGGCCCTGAGAGTACTAACAGGCCCTAACGGACCTGACCAGCTGTACCTGGTGTCTCACCCATACCCTCTGCTCATGGGCCCAGGAGCTCTGTTTAAGACCAGCCCTGGGTGAATTGTGGGCTTTACTGAGGTACAGTCTGGCTTTGGTCCTGTTTAGTCACTATAGAGTCTGCTTAGTATCTGCTGGAATAGTGTCTAGCTTTGCTTACTCGCTGCATCACTAGACCTGTTTCTGACCTACAAATTGACTTCTTAGTTCAGACTCAGAATTGCCTCATCTCCTGG
Source organism: Ramphastos sulfuratus (assembly GCA_013399055.1). Lineage (NCBI taxonomy): Eukaryota > Metazoa > Chordata > Aves > Piciformes > Ramphastidae > Ramphastos > Ramphastos sulfuratus. Next base: position 295,386 of record WBNM01026962.1, read on the forward strand.
GAGATGATTTATTATCTGGATTCCTGCCTTCATGTGGGTACCACCCTTAAGCCTGTCCCGTTTGCCTTATTTGTGTACAGTGGGGCTGGGCGCTGGCTAGGAAGGTCCTTGTCTTTCTGGCTGTTGTGTGGGGCTCCTTGTTTCTCAGAGAGCAACTACCACATACAGCTTCTGGATGCTCACTGGACACTTATATTTGCCAGAGCTGCTTGCAATACAGAACTCTTACAGGTGCATGCACTCTCTTCCTTGGTACTGTGTTGTCCAGTTTTATTAATTCTGCATGTATGTACCTAGTACTTTGCATGTTGTTTTGGATAAAAGCACAGGGGCAGTAGTACTGTGTTGAACAAAAAGTCCACTGGTTTAAAACTGTACTCCTGATGGTAGCTAGCAGCACATACACAACAAAAACTTGAATAACATACAGGGGTATTTCCTTACCACATTCTTTTGACATCAGGTAATTATAACTACGACAGTACTTTTTCTTTAAATAGCTTTGATTATGCTTTCTTCCATTAATTTTGCTTTAAAAAATGTTAATCTATAAATTTTAAGCATGTACAACATGCTGTGACAGTGAATTCTGTGGTGTGACATGTTTCATGAAGTAGCTGTCTTCTAGTGCCTCTGATAAGTTGACATGATATCCTTTACTTTGGAGAGTCAGTGAGTGTTTGCTTTCTGATAGCACTTTCAATGATGATCTTATTTTTATAGTGGATCAGCTGGCATTTCACCCAGATTGTCTTTTTTCCAGGGTGAAAATCTTGGTGTATTTAATTGTTCCTTATGCTTTTGGCCAGCTTTGTTACACTTTTCTGTGCTTCTTAAAGTTTGTGTTGCACCTTTTAAGCAGATCAGAACTGTATATTAAAGATGTAAGCAGATAATAGATCTGGGCTAAATAAAGATGGTGTAGTGATGTTTGCTGCTCTGTTCTACCCTTTAGTAATGATTCCTAGCACCTCATTTGAGCACATAAAACCGTTTCATAGAAGTCTCCGTCGCAGTAGCAGGACCTCTATTTTTGAATGGTAGCATCTAATTCTGTGTTCCTCCCATGTGCCTCAATTTGTATTTTAGTGCAAGGAGTTCATCCACTATTTTGTCACACAGCCACTTATTGGTGTGAGTTTTCTCCAAACATTTATACCTTGCTTGTCTTAGTAGGCTGAGTATCTTAGTGTTATGAAAGACTGTCACCTGGTGCTACTTGCTTCTCAAGATATTTACTAGTGTTAAAAAAGACCAAAAACATCTATGTCTGTGGCTGTGAAAATAAACAGTTGTTAATTCTTGTTTCCTAGCATTTAGCACGTTTTTAATTGAGTTGTGATTGTATGTGTTGGTGCTGCTTATTCCAATGAAGCCTTAGCCCTCCTTGCTTGTTATTTTCCCCCAAATTACTCATCTCTTGCTCTGTGTTTTGTTCAAGCCCACAACTTGCAACTTATTACCATCTTCCAAAGAGACATACTCAGCTTATGTGGGGCTTTATTATCGAGTTCCAGTTCCTTCTTCTTACTTGTGGTGTGCAGCACTTGGAAAGCAATAGCTGTTACTTCTCAAATCATCCATTATTTTATCTTATGCAAATAGTTTGTGTTACTTCTTCTTTTAGCACAACAGATCTTTGGAATGGCAGAAATCTTCATCTCCAGCCCTCCAGAAAAGCAGTGTTTTCAGCAAATGATCAGACTGAGGAAACTGGGTTTGCACTCCTTAAGGGATAGGAGATAGGCAAGAGGCAGAGTCAGGACTTTAGATTGTAGGAAGGCAAACTTCTGGCTCCTTAGGAAGTTAGTAGGCCCCATGGAAAAGATCCTCGAGGACAGGGGAGCGGAACTGAGGTGGCAGATCTTTAAGGACCTTCTCTTTAAAGCACAAGAGATCTCAACTCCTGTGTGTAAGAAATCAGGCAATGAAGGGAAGGGATTGGCATAGCTGAGTAGAGACCTTCTGGTAAAAATAAAGAGCAAGAGGGAATTGCACAAATAGTGGCAGCAGCGATGGGTAACCTGGGAGGAACACTGCTCCATTGTGCAGAGATGAGGTCAGGAAGGCCAAGGCATAGCTGGAGATGAACCTGACAAGAGATGCAAAGAGTAACAAAAAGGGTTTCTATAGATACATTAACTGACATTGCTAAAATCGCCTGCCCCAGAGAGCTGATCAAGCAAGAGTTCGATTAATTGTTGGTTGTGTAGGTGTTGTTGGTTTCACTTTGTGGGCATCTGAGAAGTCAGTAAGTTTGGCTAAGGTTCCCAGACATTATCCCTTTTTCACTGCAAGGAAGGGGAGGACAGTAGAGGATAGAGGTACAAATTGGAGGCAGGCTACCTACCCCCTGGCACTGAACTGCAGCGGTGATAGTAAACTGTGCAGATTAGCGCCGCTGCTTCCCCTTTCCCAGATGTGAATTGGAATCGTTAGCAGAACCAACAACACCTCTTTACAAGAGTGGCTGTGGACAGCATTGTTTGTTGGTATATGCAGTAGAAAAGCCCCTCTGCAGGCTAGCATTTAATATTTAGTTCACACTGGAAGTGCTTTATACTACAACAGCTAGAGACTTAATAAATTAAGCTTTTTTAACAAGTCCTGCCAGGGTATATTGCTTTGTAGTTCCCATTTCCAACATCTGGTTTTCAGTCTGAAGGGACTTTAGACTTGGTGGCCTGCTCTCCACTCTGACAAAAGACTGTGGTGATGAGTTGTGTAAGAAGGCAAGATCGAGTCTTTCTCTTACTATAATACTTTGCTCACCGGCTTCCCTCTGGAAAGGAACAGCAAGTATCATCAGCGGCTCTTAATGGATGAGGTGGGGGATGGGGGAGAGAAAGTCTCTTCTTTTTTTCTTCTCCTTGCAGAAGAGAGAGGGCGGCTTAGCAGCTCTTCTCTGCCAGCGTCCTCCCCATGCTTCTGGATGTCTTTGCTCCACTCGTGGCACGACCGGGCCCGCGTGGACCTCGGTGTTTGGGGGTCCTCCTGGATGGCACATGTAAGGGGAACCCCTCGCCCGTCATTGCTGACCAGGCTTTTCCTCTCCGAGCCTTGAAAAAAGGGATGATTTCAGAGGGTGTCACCTTTACTGCTAATCGGGAGGTACGTGGCGTCAAAGCGCAGTCTCTGCAGCAACGGAATTAATTTGCGTCTTCTCTTATTAGCGTAATTTTTTTTAATTTTTTTTTTTTTTTAATTTTCACTGTTGTTGTTAAATAATCCCTGATGTTACCAGCCTGGCCCACCGGCTGCGCCTCTCGGATGGCAGCCGGGGAGGGAACCGCCGCCACCACCACCCCTTTCCCCAGAATCTTGCCGGGCCAGCACCTCTGCTGCTGGGGCGGGGGGGCGGCAGTGGTGAATCCCGCTCCAGCTGCTGGGATCCAGGGCGCGTTTTGCCGCCTGCCGGGAGGGCTCGGTGCGGCGAGCGCCCCGCCGAGCCGCCCCCTCCCCGCTCCCTCCCGGAGGGTCCGGCCAGGGGCGACGAGTGCGGCCGCCGCCAAGAGCACGTTTCGCGGCCCGGGGCTCCCTCTCCCGCGCCTGGGCTCGTCGCGCTATGGGAGCCGCCCGCCCCCGGGGACCCGGGCCGTGAACCGCGCCTCGCCCCGCTCCCAGCGCGGACCGCCAAGGCATGCCAGCATCGCCCCTTCCCGAGAGCTTTGGGCCGGCCGCGCCGCAGCCCTGGTACGTGTGTGGGACGGGTCCGGGGCTGATGCAGGGGGGCGGCATAGACCTCCGCTTTCGGACCCCCTCTCCTTTTTTTCCCACACACCTTCTGTTTCTCCCCCCTTCCCGTTTCGCTTAGTCGCTTGGTTCATTGCAAAGTTGAGCTACGGTAGAGCGAGGAGGTGGTAGAACGGTCACAACCGTGGCCGGGCTGGAAGCCCAGCTGGTCGGGCCCTTTCGAAGCGAGGAGGAGGAAGGCAGGCGGGCAGGCTGGGTTTTAATGAAATGTAAAATGCAGTTTGTTGGCCGAAAGAGCGAAAATCCGGTTTCCCTGGCTGTGCTGGAGGGTGTTTGCGCTGCAGCAGCCAGAGGCTGTCTGGAAAAACCCGCCAGGCGAGACAAACTGCCTGCAGCGTCCGCAGAGGGCAGGGAACAATTAAAGGGACCTTGCCCGGCAGCCTGGGCCCCCGGCCAGCCGGAAAACCCCCGTAGCTACCACCCTCACCCCCTTCCAGAAAAAAAAAAAACCCAACGTAACCAACAAACAAACAAAAAAACAAAACCAAAAAAACCCACCCAAACCCAAAGCCCCAAACAAACAAAAGACAGACACACACACAAAACCCCACAAACCAACAACAACAAAAAAAATCCAAAAACCCCAAAACCCCAATCCCCCAAAAGACCAGCAGACAAGCAAGCGAGGGCAGCCTCTCCCTTAAGAGGTGCCGCTGATGTGCGGAGCTGGGGACAGTATCGCCGGAGACAGGTCCCCGCTTTTGCTGCCGATGCAAGTAGATGAGCGCTGGGGTCGTTTCCATTGTCTGCAGCCCCGGGGAGGGCTCCTGGAGGCTGGGGGGGGGGCACGGTCAGTGGCGGGGCCGGGCCGGGCCACGAGGAGCCGTTGCCTTCCCCCAAGGTGGGCCGTCCCAGCCCCTTCCATTCTCCCTTCCCCCTTGGGTCAGCCTGCTTGCACTACAGGAATCGGAGCCCGGCGAGGCTGCAGCCCCCCGAGGTGCTCCCGGGCGCTGAGCGCCTATCCAGCTGCCGCTGGAGCTGGTGGAGAAGAGGTGGTGGTGGTGGCCCTCTCTCAACTGGAGGTTTGGTGCTAGCGGAGATGGTCCCTACCATGCTCGTGATGGAGCCACGGGAAAAGGATGCGGTTCGCCGAATGGGATGGGTAAGGAGAAAGGAGGAGGCAGCCTGCTGGAAGGCAGGAGCGGTTAACCTTGCAAAGATACAGCTGCCAGCGCCCGCGGAGGGAGCGGAGGAGCATGCTGAACTTGCGAAGGGACCGGGCACCATGGAAGTCAAAGGAGTCGCGCCAATTGTGTGCCCAGCCTGTCCTACACACAGTCAGCCTGTCCTGTTGCACCCCAGTGATATTTAAAGAGCGACGTAGATCGCATCACTTTCATCTTGGCCTATGTAGCAGCAGTCCAGCGTGGTGAAATGCTCCTCCTTTAAGGAGGAGAATGGAGTGTGCAAGTAGTCATTCAGAGCAGGGTATGAACACACCGATGTCACTGCACAGCCTCCAGTGGGGCGGTGGGAGTCGGATCCCTGTGAAGAGGCTGGCCAGGGCAGATACACCAGCCTGGATCAGGGCAGGGAGCTCTCTTTCTGGGAGTGTTAATCCGCAAAGGCAAAAGTGGATAAAGCTGCATTTGTAGTTAGATATTTAAACTTGATTGGGTAAGGCATGTTCTGGGGCAAAGGTGTCTTTAAATTGTAAAGCTAATGAAGAAAACTGAAAATAACTTTTAAAATCTTGCAAATAGTATTTCTTACCAGCCAAGCTCAGTACCAGTTTTAAGGTGCCCTTGAGATGTAGAAGGTGGTTCTGTGCAGTAATTACCTTGTTTGCATTAATGTCAGTCAGCATGAATTGGGAGTAGAGGTTGAATCCAGAAAACCCAGCATTTATTCTTTGTTGGGGCAAAATTGGGCAGGTAGCCTGGTCAACCTTGCCTATAAAGAAGGCGTGTTTATGGTTTTCAGAAGCAGGTTTTCCAGCACTACAAGGGTAGATGGTGGTTGTTTTTGGGATGAGGCTCAGCCCTGGACAAGAGGGGTTGGTTGTCCTTGGAGAAGACAGGGATGGGCTGGATTGCATGAAGCAGGTAATCAGTGAAGAATTCAAGGTGAGACATACCAAGAAACTTTCTGATGTTTATGGTTTCTCTAAGAGCTAAGTCTTCACTGTGCAATAATTCAGAATCCCCACTGGTAGTGTTTTACTGCGGCTGGTGTGATACCTCTGGTTGTTAAAGGTGGCCTAAGCATTTCCATCCAGCTTTCTGTTTTCAGTTACTTACAAAACACCTTTCAGGCTGAAATTTTCCAAGCTTAATCTTTGCCTGAGGGTTCTTCCCTCCACCTCCCCCTTTTAACTGAGCTTGAGATAAGGTGATTTAGTTAGCCTTTTTTTTCAGTTTTGTTTTGGTTTTGCTAAGAAATGGCAAACCCCCTAAAGAATGGAGTCAAATATTAGCAAAAAGACATGCGGTGTTTCATACAGCATAAATACAGAATTAAAGTGCCATAAGATTAGCTGAGGGGTTTTGTTTATTTTGCTTGCCTTTTCTATATTCAAAGGTATCTGTTGTGTTCTGGTGGAATGGGCTTTCATTTAGGAACCCTTTTTTTTAGCGTTGCCCCTGCTAAGGTCAGTGTTTGGCTGCACAGAGGAGAGCTTAAAACAATCCTCTGGTCCTGCCTGGGCCAGAAGAATGCTTGCATATGTAGTGGCCTTCACAACGGGTTTTTCGTCCCAGTTGTTTGTCTGAGGTTTAATATGGGTTTGGGTTTAAACGTGTGGTTCCTTGCCACACTTTTATAAAACAGCCTCTTAACAGAACTTTCTTTAATGCAGAAGGGTTTGGGGTTTTGGGCTATGGGGTTGTTTGGTTTTTTTAGTGGTGTTTTTGTGTCTATTTCACTCAGTGTGCAGGCTCCCAGGTGCATGAAGTCATGACACTGCAAAATCCTAAGCATTGATTTGTCTTGCTGAATTCATAGGGAGTGTGTATTTCACAGCAGCTCTCTGCTCTCCCCACACAGAAGAGGGAAGTAGGATGTGGTGGCAGTCCAGCTTCATCCAAACTTATCCTCCAAGCACAGAGGTGGCATTCTCAGTCCAGTGAGGACAAAAATTTACAATGAAGGCCTAGGTGTGTTTGATCTGCTCAGCATTGTCTGCTATTACTCCCAGGATCACAGGATGTTAGGGGTTGGAAGGGACCGGAGAGATCATCGAGTCCAGCCCCTCTGCCAGAGCAGGACCATACAATCTATCTCAGGTCACAAAGGAACATATCCAGACAGGCCTTGAAAGTCTCTAGAGAAGGAGACTCCACAACCTCTCTGGAGAGCCTGTTCCAGTGCTCTGTGACCCTTACACAGAGAAGTTCCCCTTTATGTTGAGGTGGAACCTCCTGTGCTGCAGCTTATATCCATTGCTCCTTGTCCTATCACAGGGAGCAAGTGAGAAGAGCCTGTTCCCCCTGCTTCCTGACACCCAGCCCTCAGATATTTATAAACATTTATTAAATCCCCTCTTAGTCTTCTCTTCTCCAGACTAAAAAGCCTCAGGTCCCCCAGCCTCTCCTCATAAGGCAGTGTTCCAGTCCCCTAATCATCCTCGTAGCCCTCCGCTGGAGTCTCTTGAGCAGATCCCTGTCCCTCTTAAACTGGGGAGCCCAAAACTGAGCACAGTACTCAACGTCAGTAAGAAAAGGATTATACTCTGAATCCGAGAAAGTGAGGTGGCACCATGCAGTGCCTGTCCCAGATCTGCAGTTATGCTACCACAAGGTATAAACTTAAGTCAAGGTTTAATATATGTGGATAAAATATGCTTGATTGCCTTAGGAGTGGCATAATTTACTCTAAAATAAATCAGAAAACTGGTAGCAAAACATGTAGCAAAACAGAAAACTGTTCTTGAATGGCATGTGAGATTATAGAAACACCACCTGAAAACGATTGTTGGAGGAGAGTATAGAGGGCTGCAGGATGGTGAATGAGGGGGGACCTTGGTGCCTCTGTGGAAGGAGCTTGGGGAAATCTCACTGTCTGCCCTGGGAAGGGGAGAGGCTTCTTCACAAGACTGTATGAAACAATTCATGGTACTTAGAAGGCAGATGAGAAGTTTTAATTTTTTTTATTAAACAAAACCAAATGGGTACTTAAGGAGTAAAGAAGGAGGGAAAGGGGAAAGGGAAAATGAAAGCTATTTCCCTTCTCCTAACCCATTTCCCTTCTTTTCATAGACAAAGTATTGTTCAGAGCAATCTGTAGATGCAAGGGATCTGGCAAGACTGAAAAGCAGGTCAGCATTGATGCACTTGAGAAGAATATGCAGATAATATAACATAATCCTGAAGAAAAATGTGAAAAGCTTTTTAGCTAACATGAAGGTTGGATTTTCTAATATCTGTCTTCTCTGGTGTCTTTTGCATCCTCCTCTAGCATGTCTGCTGCTGGAGGATGAGATATTTTTCAGTTCAGAGATGTAGACCCAAGCTTATATGACAACTAGGTCAAATTGTATCCCTCACTGGTTAGAACTTATGTGTTATTAAATCACTTCTATGAAAGGTTCCAGATCTTGCTTCTCCACTGGACTTCTCTCTCCTGTCTTCAAAAAAGATACCTAAACACTGAAACAAAATGTATTTTAATTAGTGCCTGTAGTGAAATCAGGCTCAACTAGTCCGACCTGTGTCATTTTTTCCTCATGCAGCTGTGTTTGTTCAGGGGTCACTTGATCTCTTTCACGATGCTGTAAAAAACTTGATACTGCTTTATGAGAGTGTATATTTTAATCCTTTTTTCCCCTTCTATTAAGAAAAAAGTTATGGAACAGAATCTTGATGGATACTACCTCTAAAAATAAAACTTCCTTTATGTATCTGTCCATTCATGTAAGGGGAAAATAAATAAGAAAAATATGGGGATGGTTTGGGTTGATTTGTGGTTTTGTTGTTTGTGTTTGTGGTAGTGTTGTGTGGTTTGGTTGTTTGGTTGTTTGTTTTCCCCTGGAGGAATTTCAGCAGTATGGGGTTAAATTCTCCAATTACTTTGTAGGCAAAATTCTTATTACAGTTGTTTGGAATTTTGACCAAGAGGAGGCTTAAAGATTTAGCCCTTGATTAGCTTTTTATCAGTCTTTGCTGAGGATTATAGCAGTCAGTGGGATTGCTCCAGATTTATTACTGTGAATGAATAAAAATTAAGCAACAGGCCTTAAAATCAGCTTTCACTTTTCACATGAATTAGAAGAAGGGATAAGTCAGTTCAATTAACAGTTTCAGGATGCACTATTATTACCTAGGGCAGTTATTTTATTGCCCTATGAGGTTTATATTTGATAATCTTGCCAAGTCCACATAAATATTTTGGAAATACAATTAATTTATTGCAATGGAATGTGGCTAATGTGATACAGCTGTTGGTTGTCCTTAAGAAGTGACAGGAGACAATTGGCAACTGCAGGCATTAACAGAATCATTAACTGTGCTTGAAATGGAAAAGGGAAGGTATAATATTTCGTAGTGTTGGTAGAAAACAGGATTTGAATACTGAGCTTGTAGCTGCCTAAAAGTTTGGTCCTAAATGTGAAAGAATAAACAAGGGCATAACAGTGTAATTCAGTTTTATTAGACACTTTATTAAAATAGTTTATATCTTGCAGTTAAGGTTGCTGTGGCTAACTAGTATTCATCAACACTATGGGCTTTCTCTAAGGGAAGCAGGGATCTCTTACTGGCAGGCATTTGTCTCGAGACCTTATGGTCACCTTGGGGATCAAATGCTCAGAGTCCTAGACAAATATAACTAAAGTTAAGCATTAATTGGAGAAAAGAAAATTCCTTTAGGGGCCTATCTCCCAGATTTCTTCTGAGAAACCTAAATTCTGACAAAGCTGAAACAAAATGGATAAGACTGTTACTGTTCTTGTGCCCCTGTATCGTCATCTCTGAACGAGAAAAATACTAGCACCCTTTGCCATTTTCATTAAGGCAGTCTGTGAATGTCAGTTCCTTTGCTACAAATATTAGCGTTCTTTGTTTGCCAAGAAAAAGGGAAGTCTTCAGCCACTAGATGTTCATAGCCTGTAATTTTAACCCTGAAATGAAGCAAGACTTGGGCTTTGCTACTTTTTCTACATTCTTGGCATACCAGTATGTTTTTCTGCATTAAAAAACAACCAACCAACGAAAAAAACCCAAAACAAAGGAAAAAGCCCACCATCATCACCGAAAAGCAAGTGAAAACTCTGAGATGGTCTTGCTTCTTCAGTCCTGAAGCAACCATGTTGCAATTTCCAAGTCATGTAATTATAATGATTATTTATATATATACAGTTGTTACAAATGATGCTTCTAATAAATAATTTTGATGATCATGCTTCCCAAACTTTGACAATTGCAGTGGCAACTGCTTGTGTGGAGAAGTAAACTAAGCAAAGCATTATGCACATTCAGTATCTGGAAAAATCCAATCTTTTCCCATTCCAGATCTTCTGTATTCTCTAATCATTCTGCTTCTGTTTCAGGGCTGATAAAGGAGAGAAAAAAAAAAAAAAAAAATTGCAGTATACCTTCCTGATTCACACATTCCCATGTTGCCTGGCTCTTGTTTGCTTGCTTTCTTCCTTGCTGTCTTGGCTCTTGTCTCTGAAAGTAGCTTACATTTCCTCTCCTGCCCCTATTATCTAGCCTCTTCCACTAATGACTGCAGATACACTGCCTGCTGCTTGCTTCTGACTGGCTTGCAGCCCTCCAGGCTATCCTTTGGAATGAAGAGCCTAGCCTCTGTCAAAATGAAACCCATGAGAAACTGGGGAAGCTTTTTGCAAACTGATGATGACTGTTTCGTGGACCTGCTTGTGCAATCCCAACGTTTCCTTCGATTCATAGGGTGACTGGTAATGTTCATGTCTCCCTATAAGCATGCATCTCCAGAGAAGGGCAGAGGGACAAAAATACTTAGATTACCTTCATTTCAGCTTTCTGTATATTTTGCGATTTCACTGTCTGACTCAACCTTTACAGAGTGTTTCTGCAGGAGCTGTTAAGGTCTATCCTGTGACATGTGAAGCATTACCTGCAATTATAAACAACTGCACATGTCTGTTTGGACTTTTCAGGTTGGATGTTTTGCTGTGGTGGAAGAGGGATGATGTTAGCTTGTGGGCATTATTTTCCTATCTGACCTTAGAAGTATGTTTAGCCACTACAGCAGTTCTGGCTCTGAAATGGTATTTATGTGGAAGATCTGCTCTAGGTAGTAATCTTCATGGATATGAAGATAAGATACAGAATAATCACATTGTGTTTAGGTCAGATACTTGGTTTATATGTTGTAGAACACAGGATCAGTTGGCTTAGTGCTGCTGAATGGACAAAGAGCTAGGCTTCAAAATGCTTTAAATAAGCTATTCTAAAAGAGTTTGGGAGTGACTGTTGGCATTGGTAGGTACTGTGGCCACTGGGCAGCCTGCTCAGGGCCAAGACGGAAACAAACTCCGAGCCAGCATGCTGGTTTGGGGGGCAGCAGAAGCTGGTGGTTCTGCACAGAGACCATGTGTGTTTTGGCTGTGGTAGACCACCCCCTTGGCAGGTTAACGTGGTGTTTGGTGTAGATGATTGTAAGCTTTCTGTGCCCATTGTGCTGTAGATATATTTTCGTGGTCTGGGGGTCTGTTGTGCGTGTGAGGCCTGCTCTTCAAGTGCCCTGTGCTTTTTTATTTGCCCTAAACCAGTCAAACCTGGCTAGTGTAGTACTGTTAAGCATTTCTGTGGTGTCGAGCAGACTGGTCTGCACCAGTGCAGCTCTACACAGGTTCAGCAAAGTTCGGAGCAGGCTGTGAGTAAATGTAGCTTCTGTATGCTCTCCTTCTTGGCTTCAAGGTGGGGTTGAAGTTACGTGAAGCTGAGTGCACTCTGCCCTACCAGCCTTTTAATGTGATGGTGGTGTCAGGAACTTTGGTAGCATGTTTATTCCATTTCCTACTTCTTTTAGAAGTCAGGATTCCTTTTTTGAACATCCTTTAGAGGCCGGGATTTTTGTTCTTTCTGTTCTTCTCCTCTTCCCGTCAGCAAAGTGAAATCGGCTTATAGGTAACTTTATTTGGTCTTGAGGACTTCAGAGGAATGATGACAATGGGAAGGTACCCTCCTGCTTGAGACTATAGAGTCTCTTGCTCTGCCCACTCCCATTTTTAGGTTGCTCTTGTCTACCCATCTGATTATTCATACAGATAAATAAAGCTATAGAAGCACCATGTACTTAAGCTATGTGCTTCTGAGAATTGCTTTACATATACAGAACTGCAACCCATCTTGAAGAAAACTGATTTGTATCATGAATAATCTGTTGTATTTTCTGAAGTGACTGAATAGTATTTGTGGAGGTGGGGGGCTTCTGCATGGTGGTTGTATTTGGGGCAAGCTTAGGATGAATGTGTGCTATTCTGTTGATGGCACATACATTAGTAGTCATAATGATGAAGCAGAAATGATTGCCTGCATAATACATTTGATATAGCTAGATAGGACAGCATCAAGGCTTGCAGTTTGATGCAGTGTGCTGGTATGTTATCCTGGGAGATAACACTGGGAAACTCAGTTCTTCCCTGGTTCTGTTCCCCTGCAACTTCTGCCACTTTAGCCAGGATTGCACCAGTGGACAGTCAATGGGTGGTATAAGAAATGAGAGCTGTCCTGGTGTATGAGTGCACAGACACAAACTGGCTTTATTCTTTTTCCTTGGTTGTCCTTACAGTGATAGACAAACTGTTGAACATAAAGCTACTGGCATAAAATTTATCCATTCTTATTCAAGGGAAGGGGTGGTTAATAAACTGTTAATAAGGCTGAGATGATTCAAAGTTCTTAAAACTGACATAAGACAGTAAATAAGTGATTTTGCCTCAAACAACAGCTCTGTTTGCTTCTTCATTTGTATTACAAGCACTTCTACAATCTTTCCATTTTGCAATATACCAACATTTTTCAAAGCTTTTATCTGAACTGAACATAAGGTTAAGTACCAATATTTCTAATATCTTTTAATGGCCAGTTTAATGTATATCCACCCTTCGTGAATTATTTTTTTTAATGCTGTTTTTTATCTTCTATTTCAGAGTTAACGCTGGATCACCACAGAGGGCAGCTATGAGAGCATGCAGTTTTCTATTGAAACAAGAGCTCATGATTTTTTTCCATCTCTCCTCTTAATATTTCTGCTGCTCTGAAGAGATGGCTCACCACGCAAGACCTTCCAGATTAGTCAAAAAGGAAGAGTTAGGCAAAAGGAAAACTAACCAGGGCAAAAAGAAATCGAGCCAAGTGAGGAAGAAAACCACAAAGACCTCCACAAAAGCTGTTAGTTCTGGAAAAAGCAAAAAGCCAGCACAAGAAAAAGATGCTAAGAAAAAACAACAAGAAAAGAAAACAATCATGAGCTCTTCAGGTAGGTTTCTCAGGAGCAGTGTAACCAGAACCTTGTCTGGAGCATCTTGGGTGACTTTGGAGAAAGCTGACAATATCCTCTTTCATAGCCAGGAGTCTTTCAACATTAATGGCTTTACAATGTCTCTCCGCAATCGATCATTCTCCCATAGGTTGTCTCAAACTCCCACAATTGCAAAACCCAAGAAAGCTGCAGCACAAAAAATACTAGAAACAAAGGAAAAGCATGAGCAAGGAGCCCTGTTGGTAGTAGAAGGAAAAAATATTGAAACAGGCAAAAGTGATTTGAAACACGATATAGCACAAAATGAGTTAATTCCTCTGCCTGTAGAAGATGGTCCATGTAGTGCAGGTGAAGAGCCTGCTACCACATGTGCCAGTCAAGACAAAGAGGTAGAAATACCTGAAACAAATGACTCCATTCCTAGTAATCAGCCAACTGATGATGATACAGAAGCATCAGAGGTGAAGTGCAAGCATAAAGATTTGCCTTGTGAACAGACACCCAGTGACCTCGATACAGATAGTTCGGTTGAAGGAGTTGTTGAAGATGCTGCGCTTGTGCTTCTGTCTTTTCCTTCTGACTCCATAATCACCTCTGAATCAAACTTGAAGGTGTGCGTGGAGACTCCCTTTGATCCGGTGCCTAACAGTAAAGAGCCTGACTCCAGTGCTGTTGATACCTCAGACCTCAGCTCAGCAGTACTGTTAGTAGAATCAGTCCCACTTGCTAAATCCCACGTTGAAGCAGAGTCAGACCTGGTGCTACCTAGTGAAGAACAAGACTCGAATTCTGAACCTATAGTTACCTCTGAGTTTAACTCGCAAGAACATTTATTAGCAGATGCAAACTCATTTTCAGAGTCCTGCCTGAAGGCAGGCTGGACTTCAGAGTCTGAGAGTAGAGACATTGGTTCAAATTTCAGCTCTGTAGCTGCCACTGAATCAAATTCACTTTTACATTTTGAAGGTGAAAGCTCACTTGCAGCATCTCACATGAAACTGGTTGTGGATTTTGTCCCCGTTTACACAGGACTTGACTCAAGTTTGGATTTGAGCTGTACAACAGTGAATTCAGAATCTGACTCAAAAAACGTAATTACAGTATGTGAACCAGTTCCCAATACCTCTTTAAACAATATTGAAGTGGAGGCCATTGAACAGCTTGTTAAATGTATCGATGCAGAAACATTAATTTTTAATTCAGGCTATGTCCCCACTTTATCTCCAGATTTAGAAAAAAGCACAGTTGAGAAAATCTCTGGTGAAAGCTCTGGACAATTCTCTGAAGGTTTTGTTTCAGAGCTGCCTTCAGGCATGGAAATATCTGATCTTGCCTCAGAAAAAGCCATAAATGCAGATTTGCCAGCTGACTCAAGACTGCAGCATAATGATTATTCATCACAGCTGGGAAGTGTCGGAGTAAGCTTGAATTTGGTTCAGGATGTGAGCAACAGCACTGAAGCAGTTGAGGCCTCAGGGCCATCCTCTCTCAAAAATCCAGCTGGTGATTACCCTATTCCATATTCATCTCTTCTCCCTATGCTAGAAAAAAAGAAACGAAGGCGTTGTGGAGTCTGTGAGCCCTGTCTGCGGAAAACAAATTGTGAAGAATGCAGCTGTTGCAGGAAACGCAAAACCAGTCACCGGATATGTAAAAAGAGAAAATGTGAAGAACTGAAAAAGCCGCCACCACCACCAGTCCTGGTACCTTTTGAGGTAAGCTAATGAAGGTGCAAATTAAATCACTCTTTTGAGGGTTGAGCTGCATCTTAAAAATCTGCACAGGGAAATGCTGGTCATTGTACAGCTTTAGAGAACTTAGGGCTCCTGATGGAGCTAGAAGGTTGTACAGTAACTTTCTCCTGTCATCTATAGAAGTGTATATTAAAGTGAACTGGAGTTACTCTTGTTCCTGCTGTAGATGAATAAAATCAGAGGTAAGCATGGCTTTAACTCAGTGTTCCACATACTGGTATGTTAGCCAAAATAATGAATTAATTGAGAGCATGGAGAGACGAGAACTATTTAAATGTGGGAAGGAGGAAGAATGAGAATAGTCTTAGGAGACTGAATTACTAAGCAGTGTCTGTATTTCCAAGAATTTAAGGTTAAAAAGCAATGGAAGGCAGACTCTTCAATTCAAGTAGCTTATGATTTGGTGGAAATAAATGTATAAACTTCAGAACCAAACTGTAGCTGCATTTCCCCCTTTCACCTCTCTGCCTTTCTAATTGTCTGTTCTTCTGTTTCTCTTACTTCACTCTTCCTCCTTATCTTCCTTTGTCTGTTGTTACATTCCTCATACATACTTTTTCCATTTCTTACTCATTTTTGTGATCCATCAGCCTTTTATGACCCAGATCATTACTTTTGGAACAAAGAGAAGGGGAAAAGACAGTCTGTATGCCCCTAAGATAACAGCATTGACCTGAGAGATTTCAGTTCAAGAGCAGGCTTTAAATTAGGTAAGCAGGGAGTTGAACATAGATTTCCCACATCCCAACTGAATTCTCTGACCTCTGAGCTGTGGAGTTCTGCTCCATACATTCTGCAGTCCCTGGGCCACAGAGAGAGAGACACTGTCTCAGTAGTTATGTCACTGGGACATTTGCCTTGGGATGTGGGAAACTGAAGTTCAAGTCTCTGCACCAGTGTGTATGCCAAGTGGAGAAGCTCACCCTGAGGAGAAGGCAGCTGCAAAACCTTTCTTGATAGCAGTTTCATTCAAGTGGCACGTTCTTACAGCAGGTAGAAATTCCTGGCAGCTGCAGAGATCTTGGGAGGTCTTCTGTTTTCACAGCTCTCCCCTGTACTTACCAAGGTTTGCACAGAAGTCCGTTCTGTTTTTAAGGTAGGCAAGCACAAAGAAAAGTTCTGTAGCAGTGAGGGGACATGATATATTCCCCTTTGTGGGGGGAAGTTTATTTTAAGTTATAACATATAAGGAAGTGGTTTTAAACACCTTGGCTCACAGTTCATTCAAAAACTTGTGTCTCAGCTGCTCCTAAATGCTCTTCCTGGTGTGTGTGTGGGGGTGGGGTGGGGAGGAGAAGGACAGCTATTGTGTGGCCGAAGATATATGTTAAAACAATAAGTGGTGGAGACTGATCCTGACACTTTACAGTGAAAAAAATAGTAGCCCTGCATCTTTTTGTATATTTAGTCAGAGGGATTTTGAGCAACCTCATGGGACAGAATTGATGGAGCTGAGATAGGAAGTGATCTAAAAGCCATGTTTTAAAAGGGGTTTGGCAGGGTAGGTGAAAGGAAGCATTCCAGCTTTGCTGTCAACTTTTGTGTTCCAGGCTAAACATACTTCTGTTCTTGTTCCTCAGGCTGACCTTCTCCTTGCAGATTAGCTTTGCCCCTTCACCTTTGTTCCTCTCTGTGTGTTCCTTTTGCTTTCTTTATGAGAGATTCCTTGTTTTTATTCTTTTCTTTGGCAGCTGATTTTTTGTGTGCTTTTATTGAACAAGATGCATTTTGTACAATGCATTTAGAGCTGCACTAGCAACCCCCTTCATTTCTCAGTAAATTTCAGACTACATTTCTCATTAAGTTTCAGAGTACTGCATGGAGGAAATGAAGTATTGCTGACATTTAAGAACATATCTGGTGTTTTCTTCTGAAATGATATTTAAATTAAAGCTGGTGCCTTTTCATCTGTACCTAGAAGCAAGTCTTGCCTCACTTCAGAAACAGTCCTTTGAGAAAATGAAGAAGGAAAGTATTTCTACAATATAGATATGTTACAAGATCACTTTACAGATGTGGAGATGCAGGAGGCGGTGTTGGTGGATGGGAAATGCTGTATCACTGTTCAGCAGATATCCTTTAGGTAGGATTGTAGCATTCTGGAAGGGAATGGCGTTGTGGGTTCTGAAACTGGTAGGACTAGGTCTGCAACAGTAAGGACTTCTATCACAGTAATGTGCTTCAAATAGAGGGCAGTTGGGGAAAACACAAAACTGTAGGTCTCTGTCCATGGTATAGAAAGTTAATGTAATAATTTAGAGAAATGATCCTGGTTTCGGTGCATTCCTTGTTCAGAAGAGTCTGCACCTCCCTCTCATGTTGGTGGAATGTAAGCAGTTTTGGAGGTGATTCACTAGGAAGGAGACTGTAGGCGATAGACATACTCTGCATGAGCATAATGTAAACATTGGTGTTTTGCCTTAAAGGGAATTATCTCTTATTCTAGCTACAGAAAACAGAAGTCACAGGGAATCAGGGAGAGCTCTGTACATTAAATGGCTGTAGGATAGGTGGCACATGCTGATTAAAAAAGAAAACAGCATTGGTTTTCCTTACAAACTTAGGTGGATTTACAGTTAGAGAGAGTAAAGCCTGGCTGGCAGAAACTGTGAATGCAGCCCGAAGTGCATATTCCAACACATATGCCCCTATGTGCACAAGCATTCAACCCTCAGAGAGTACTGATTGCATGTTTGGAGATGGTATTAGTTACGTTACTGTTACTTTCATTGTTTCACACATAATCCAGATAAAGATTTGAAAACTGTAGTGGACTTGAAAAATATCACTCAAAAATAACATCCACACAGCTTTGTGATATTTTGCCTTGCTGAATGTAATGGCTTTGCAGGGATGTGGCCTCATGAAAGTCTGCACAAAGTGTTGTGGACTCTAGTTCATAGCCCATCTGCATAGCAGTATTGTTGTAGGTAACGCCCTTCTTTTTGAAGGCTGCTTGCTTAGGACCTGGTTAAGAAAACATTCTAGAATGTATATGTGTGTAAATTATTTGCTTACAGAATTTTCAGAAGGAGTATCTTTGAAAAGAAAAAAGGCTTGATACTGGGTTACCATCCCTCTCAGAATGAATAATGGTTCACCTTAAAACTGCATATGTGACCCCTCACATTTTTGTTTTTCCAAAACTGATGTTTTCTGAAACAGCATAGGAGTTACTGAAGGCTGCCTCATGGCTCTTTTCTACCAAAAAGTATGTTTCATTCCAAGAGGTGGTCTGCTTTGCTGGCATTGCGTCCTCACGTGTGTCAAGGATGGCTGGAGTTGTTGGAGTGTGGGGCAAGAATTTCTCAGGCTTCAAAACTGTCATACAGATAAGGAAGGTGTTCTATTATTTGTTTAATTTTTCCTTAGAAAAAGGATTTCTGTTTTGCACAGGCAGCTGTTGCAGATGTAGCTGTGCATGCTGTGATGAAAACATTGTCTTCTGGATGCTTGCAGTCATTGATGGAGCTGTCTGTGGTGCATGGTTCTGGCTCTGGGCAGGTGGTCTTGGCTCTCATCTGGTTCCCAGCTGGGCAGTGCTCTCCTGGGTGTAGCCATCACCCTTGCCCAGGAGAGTGGCAAGATGAACAGCTCCAGTTACTGAGGTGAACTTGCAGAGTTTCATAACATGCCATTGGAGCTCCTCTTGCCCAAAAGGCCATGAACATAGAGGGCTGCTGCAGAGCTGCCAAAATAACAGTAGCTGTGGACACTCCTTGTCTCCAAAGGCTGCTTTTTGCAAGGCTTGTCAAAGAGCCTATGTTTTAGGGCTTTATCTGGGCAGGGACCCCTGCTGGCCCACCTGCCAGGGTGGGCTTTAACTTATATTAGGTAACAGGCCATGTTAGATTTAGTGGGTCTTGGAGTCAACAGATAGAAATCAGATCGCTGAGTGCAAGTTCAGTAGGTTGATCAAGGTGTCTGGTGACAGATTATTTAATCACTGTAACCTGAGTAACATGGAAATATTTTACACCAATAAGAGCCTGCTTGCTTGTGGGTTTTTAATATGTTGCTAAAAACTCAAATGTATCTAAAGAGGATGCTGCAGTTAGAGTTGGTTGGAAATTTCCCAGTAAGGCATTCCTTGAATAGAAAATGCTGATTTAACAGGAGGCTTTCACAGTTACTCTCTGTCTTGGTGCAACTATTTTTTTTCTAATTTCTCAAGATTCCATACAAAATCTCTGCTTAAAACTGGAAAAGGGTGAAAAAATTATTAGAACAGCTTGGTGCTTAAGGTTTTTTCCTGATATAGATCAGGGGTTTGAACTTTGGTCTCCCACCTCCCATCTGTTTCCTCTTGAATTTTTGAATGGTTCACTCTGCTTTGAAATACAACCAAGTGGTTGTATTTAAAAAAAAAATAAGAAAAAGAAAAAAGCAAGATGGAATTCTTGTTTCTAACTAGTCAGACTTAGTTACAATCAAGAAATTTAAATGCTGTGGTCTTAAGTTTGTAAACAAACAAAATAATTCCCCCCAGCCTCTGGACAATAAAGCATCTTAAATAGACAGAACTGCAAAGCCAAATCAGGTCACCTCTCTTTGTTTTATTATGCTTAAAGACCCATATAATTTTGTATTTTGTAAAACACTGCAAACCAATACTTTTATCTTACCTCATCCTAAATCGAGTTTCACACAGTGCTCTGGTGCCACAAAGAGCTTACATGTGAGGTAGCATTAGACTACACAAAAGGGCAAGGACTTTCTCTGACTGAGCTGATATGTCTGAGCGTTTCCACTACTTAACTGATAGGCACCACTAACTGGACAGGAATTGCATTTGTAATTTAGCAGTAGATAAAGAAAACTGTTTTAAGTTGCAGTCCATAGCTGCTGAAAAGATGTTTTCACAGCATTTTCATGTGTAGTTCATAAATCTGTGGCCAAATTTCTAGAATAGATGTCAGCTACAAATGGTTTCAGTCAAGCCTGCAGTGATTGATGGTGTGTTAGATACGTTGTTATCTGTTGTCTGTGGTTAACAAGTGTCTGTCCCATGCATTATGGTACTGTAGGAAAACGTGGGGTAGAGTGGCGACACCTCCATCCTTCTTCCATTGGGATGAATGTTTTAAACAGGTAGACAGATGGAAACCTAATTATATTTTGTGTTCATATGCTGGCCTATTCCCATCATAATCCGTTTGCAGCAGGTAGGTTGTTAGGTGTGACAGAACTAGGTGAAGACAAAGCCTTATCTTTTGTCTGGGCCGTGCAGGTTGTATGCAGCAGCTTATGGTGGGCAGGCAAGGTCCATGTGAACGTGGTGGTAGAGTCCGGTGGGTGCTGCACTCCCGCACCCAGAGTTTTTGGAGTGGGTCGGTGCCTCGCAGCTCGGAACAGATGTTGAAGACAAGCCCTCGGCTGTGGCTTCCTTCAGGTTACCACTTATTCCTGATCCCTCCAGGACCAGCCGAGGTGTGTTGGAGAGCGTTTTATCAGTCGAGGCTCCCTGGCTATTTGGTCCTATGTACACACCACTGGGGTCCGGGGAGGGCACCCTGCTGTGCTTGGCCCTGGCCAAGGCTTAGCGCGCACACGTGCATCCCTGCGTGTGCATGGAGGTGGCACGCGTGCGGGTGCGCGGGCGCTGTGTGTCCTCGTCTGACCCCGCATGCAGCAGCCCTTGCCCAGCCCCGAGACCGCGGGACGGTTATCCGGGTGGGTGCCCCGCATCCCACCCCCGCCGGCCAGCTCCGCATCCACAGGCGTGGTGACTCCGTACCGCCTCTTGCGGGCGGCCGCTGCGGCGCCCGCACAGGAGACCCTTTGTTTGGGCAGGGCCGGCGCGAGCGCGGGAGGAGGCCCGCGGGGGGGCGCTGCGGGCCTCAGTCTCCCCCACCATTGGCTGGCAGCACCTCGTGGCTCCTCGCGCCGACGGCGCGCTCGCGGCTCCGGGAGCGCGCCCGGGGAGGCGGGGNCGTCGCCGTGTGTCGGGGTGGCGGCGGAGAGGCCGCGTAGAGCCGCCTGCCAGCCCTCTAAAGTGCCGCATGTAAAGCATTCTGGGTATTTTAATTAAGAAATAATTGCAGTTTGATAATAAAACCGGAGGTGACTGGCTTTGTGACTACAACTTATTTTGCAATTTGATGTTTTTTTAGGTCCTAACTGAAAACAAAAGACCTCAGAGGAGGAAGCAAAGAAATTTAAAGGTAATCGATGATTGCTTTCATATTTATCCCCTCCCATTTCGAGCAGCATTTTCTTGTCATCTAGATCAGGAAACCAAAGGGTTAACTGCTGGGAAGAGGTGCTTTCCAGCTATTCAGGAGATTAGCTAATTTTAAAGCACAGAACATGTTCTTTTCATCCCCCGTCCTCTTTCTCTCCAGTATGTTGTATACATATTTGAATCTTTCTGCACAAGTCTGCTGACCAAAAGTTTACTTTCCATTGCATTGAAGGTTCACTTTTAATTTTCTCTAGTTTCATACTTCCAAAGGTAATAGCTGAATGCTTGCTGGTGAGGTCTTTTAGTGTACAGATTTTCTGGCATTTGAAATTTAATGTGAAAAGACAATGTTGTAATGCAAAGAAAATGAACAAAAATGGAAATTTCATTATTACATTACTGTAGTTTTGATTTCCATTACTTTTCTTCTTTAAACTTTAGTGCACATCAGGTGAAACTGAAAATTCTGTGAACTTACAACAGCCTTCAGTTTCACGTGGTAAAAGGTTTCTTCAGGATTTTTCAGATGGCTAGCTTTGATGGTAACAAAAGACTGGTGTTTCAAATGGAAGTGTTTCAGCATTTGTAATAAAATCCAGACTTGCTACACTCGTGGCTAATGTATTTTTTTAAAGTAATGGGTAAGCATATGGATATTGCATTTTCCAAGTTAGTATTTAGAATATTTTGAATAGAAATAAGTCATTAATTCTGTTGTTGCAAACTAAGATGTTGGAGGTGCAAGCAAAATGGATAGTATGTGTGAGATGAAGCTATGCAAAATAAGAAAAAATAGTTGTTAAGCTTACTTTGAGGAACTATTCTCTTGTAACAGCTAAATGTCATATAAGATAGTGTAGTATCATTTCAGTACATTAACCTTTCAGAAGCTATTTCACATAGTGGAACTGATAAATGTTGAATGACTGTGGTGGGATTTTATTTCAAAAATCCCTGGCTTTTTGTTTCAAATGTCAGTTTTGTGTTCATTGTTACACGTTACAGAAAATTCCTTAAAAGAGTTACAATTTTGTAAGACAAAGCAATGTTAAAAAAAAAATCCAAGGAGAAAATACCCTTACTTGACTTGCAAGTGTGTCCAGCCTCAAGAGTGTCTGTCTTTTCATGTGGGAGTAGTTGTGCAAACCACCTCCCTGTGTGCTAACAGTTATTGTGATTGCACAACGGTAATAAGTGCTTTTTCCCCCCTTGCATTAAGTAAATTAGTCTATTAAAACAATAGCATTTTTCATTAAGTCATGGATATGCTTTTAATGATTCATTTGAATTACTGCTGGTCTTGTGGGACACATGTAGTTAAAACTTCAGGATTTCTTCATTCTGTGTTTGTTGTTGATAGTGTGCAAAACAAGGACTGTTTGTAAATACGCCCTTCAGCTTTTTGTGAGGTGTAATTGGCATGACAGCTGTTCTGCCAGGAGTGTGAAAAACCTCACTTTTTGTGGTGATAGCAAATACCTTGTGTTAGGTGTCTGTCCGCAGTAGGACTTCATAGCAGGTCTGCAGATTTGTCTTTTTTGAGTTCAGTTTGCCATGATTTCTGATTCAATGGCAGGGCAGGTTGCTCTGTAATGCGATGCTGTCATTCCTCTCCTTTCCAAAAGTCTTCTGAAGAGTTTGGCTCTTGGTTTGTTTTTGTTTTGTTTTTTTTCCCTTTGGCTTTGAAATGGAAAGTCTTATCTGGTTTTGTATGTGTGCGTAGTGGCCTGTGTTAGTCATTGGACACTTGTTTATTTTTAGTTTGATTTTGCTGAATTGATCCTGCAGGGTTAGCTTTTGGGATTAAGGTACAGTTCTTTTTGTTTTCCAGTATTTTCCTTTGTTTTTATAATGCTAAAGTATATTTTGTAAGAGTTTGCTTACTTGCTTACTACCAAGTAAGTCATGGTAGCTCTGAAGGCATCTCATGAAACATCTATGTTGGGATTGGTGGGGGTTTCTTTGTTCCTTTGTGGTTTTTTGTGGGTTGGTTGGTTTGTTTGTTTTTTTAATTGGAGAGAAGGGAAGTTGGTCATCCTACCTTAGGTTGCAGCTCTCTGTCAGCTGCAGTAAACTTAGAAAAATCGGCAAAATTTGTGGAGTCTTTTACAAGGGTATTTTTAGAAATATAACTCTTTAACATGGGGTGTTATTGGTGAGACTGCCATGTAAAGTGGTATTGTATCAATTGAATTGTAACTTCAGTGTCTGATTTAGTGATCAGTAGTGCTTGAGGACATCTGACCTTTTAAAAACTTTATTTTTCCTTTTTTTTCCCTTCGTGTTTTGCTTCAAATAGTAGTGTAAACTTTCTTGAAGGAGGATTTGTAGTACTGTCTTTCAGTAATATATGGAATTAGTATTTCTCCAATCCTTCTGAAATTTACAGATTTCCTTGGAGGGCTAGTGCTCTTTCTGATTGGTCCTCTTCTTAGGACCCATATATCTGCAAATTCTTCTGAAGAAATATGTTGTTTGTTTTCTTGTTTGAAAACAGGTTGGACAGCTGTAAACATGAAGACTCAAAGTGATACATGGTATTACACTATGCCCTTTGTTTAATCTTAGTCATTTTCCATGCTTGTTTTAGTGTTCTGTTCTGGTTACTGTAGGATGGGTCACTTTGGAAATTTTTCTGTACCACAAATACTGCATTAGATTCTCCATGTTTATTTTGAAAGAGTGTTTGAAATATTAATCTCTTTTATCAAGCAAACACTCATTGAAGGAAGAACCTTTGTGAGTCCATAGTAGTGAATGCTAAGGAATGAATATACTCAGGAGTTTTCTTACTGTTTATATAGTGTACTTTCCCCAGGTAAGCAGACACTTTAATTCCTGGTAAAGTCCATATAGACAGGATTCATACTTAAAAATTAAATTGCCTGTATTTCAGAAGGCATATTATACACCCTGCCTCACTTGCTAGCCCTTTAACCACTTTGCAGTGTTCCCTCTCAGTTTGGGCAGTGCACTATACCTCTTCCTAACAGTGGGGAAATTCTTGCAGTCACGTGCAAGTTTATTAACAGAGAGCTCAAAGGAATGGAACATGGCCTTGTGTTGTCAGGAAAATCTGCACTTAGCAAGTGCAATAGCACCAGTAAGGAACACAGGTCAGGGTGCAGCTGATGTACAAGTCCAAGTCTGTTTTTTCTGCTGGCTTCTGTGAAGTCAAGGCTATCATATGGATGCTAGCAGATGTTTGCTGCCTTAGTGTGGATTTAAAATTATAAAAGAAAAGATGGCAGAAAAAAAAAAAAAAGATAGGCTGTGGTAGAGATCCAGAAAAATATATGCAGTGCTAAATGAGTATTATAACTGCATGCACATTCTTTGTTCTCTGTCTGATTCTGTTTGCATATTTATGCATAAACACTGTAATGCCAATCCTGTATGCCAGAAAAGTGCAAATGATGCCTGGTAAACTGTAAAATCCCTTCAGTTTGAGCCAGGCTAAAAGCCAGAGATGACTCAGTATCTAGAGCTTTCGGGTTGTTTATAAACATCATATTTGGAACCAGGAAAAGTTTTTAATTTCCATCAAAGCTACAAATATATACAAGTGAAAAAACACAGTCTTTTCTTATCAAAACCAGCTTTATATTTTAAAGTTGGTTGGGCAGATCTGCTATTGCCCTTTTTATTATGCAGTTTCAGTTTTACTGCTTGAAGAAATTAAAAATGCACATTTCTGTCAAGGTTGTAAGAGCTATTAAGAGTACGGAAAAGTATTTGCTCATGTTCATGGTAATACTTTGAGCATGGATTGAACTGATTTTGGACATTTATTCTAGATCATGGTGTACACTTTAAGTGCAAAATATCTGCCAGAATATTTAGCTGGAAGAAATTACATTTTGTTTTAAAAGGGGGAACATAGTAATAAGATCTGAGTAAGTGATTGGATGGAATTGCATTGAAGTGGAATTTTACAGAGGAAGAAAACAAAATGGTGTAATACCAACTGGAAAGGATGTTGTTTAGAAAATATTTATCTTATTCTCTGTGGTTTTTAAAGTGACATTATCACCTTAGAACATGTTCCTTCAGTAAACACTGATTAAAATTCCTTTCAGAATGTGTCTGCCTATTTCTTAGGCACCTTTTTTGCTCCTTTTTTTGATATGGATGTGAGTAGCCTACACAAATTAGTCACGTAAGTAGTGTTACATTTGTTTAAAAATACCTAGATATTGTATTTTAAAATATATGCTGTAATTCTGACCTTTCTCAAGATGGATGTGTGTCAATCTAAATGGCATTTTCTTTTTTTTTGGTGCTTTGTAGGCTTGTGCGCCTCACTTGGTGTAAGCACTTGATTACGGCTGTAATTTAGTACCACACTTCCACGTGCCGTCTTTGCAGTGCTCCCACATGAATGCACTCCTGTGAACACAGGCAGCCCTTCCATACGTAGTTTGTACAGTACTGCTAAGACCCTTGCATTTATAGACATTTTTAAAATGGGGTCTTAACAAAGAAGGCTTTTGTAAATGGTCTCTACATTATTAATCGTATTCTAGTAATTTCCTAGTCGTTAATTTTTCCAGCCAGCTTCTGGGCCAGTTGAAGCTGTCCATTGTGGACTTGTGGTGCAGTGAGCAGCACAGCATACAGAGATGCTCTTCTTCCTTTGCATCCCTTTCCCTTAGAGCTCCCTTAATTAGTGCTGCTCTCTCTCCCATTCACCTCCTTAGGACTCCTGCATTGCTCACTCAGCAGCACTGTCATGCTACTCTATGCTCCCACAAGAAGGGGACACTGTGCTTTGAGAGGAGACTAGGGAGAAGTAAGATTTTCTGTTTTAAATAATTTGTTGCTGTATTGGAGCAGTTGGGAGGGTAGTGCTGCTCTTCAGGGAATGGTGGAGGCAGAGGTGCAATGAGCCTGGGGAGTGTTGAGTGAGGGCAGGCTGAACCTAGTGATTAGAGTGGTTTTGAAGGGCTTTTGCATGATTTGAATCTCTCTTTATTTGTACATTTTGACTGTCACTGGATTTGTTTGTAATAAAAAATGCCATAAAATAATCAGTAAAAGTAAGTCTGTGGGAAGGAAGGAAAATGTACACATTAGTCAAGTTAGAGCAGGTAGCTTCACACGAACAGGTTGTTGATGTGATTTGCATTCACTGCTGAATTTCGAGCTTCATTGAGCATTGTACTTGCTGTATGTCGTGTAGGCATTGAAATAACTGAGATGGCTTTGCACACTAAAATAATCTCTTGTCAGATTGCTGTTTGTCCATGCATCTATAGATAGTAAATTCTAAAAGGAATCCAATACCATATTGCTAAGCAAGCTTTGCATTGCTTTTAGTAACTGATGCAGGAGAAAACCTGTGAAGAGCCCCAAAATTACTTAGATATCAGCACATTTTTCACTGTTGTGATTTTTTTTTCTTTCTTTCTGCAATATTATACTAATATTTCTACATTTAGTGTTACTGAGTATGAGAAAGTTAATTTAACAGATACTTTGACATTAGGAGGAGCCTTGCTTGTGTCAAAACCAAAAGGTTTAATTCCTACTAAAATAAATTCCTAAGGGTAGGTTTTCATCTGGAAGAATCCATGCATTCTTATAGTGGTGTTTCCTTTTAAAATGTCAAATGTATTAAACCTAACCAATATCAGGAAGAAAACCCAAGAGTTGCATATAAGGAACTAACAAAGGTCACTTTTCATTAACTTGTGTAAAATTAGCATATAGAAGATAGCTGACTGTCCCTGTTGTCATGGCAGCTTTAATCTTAAGCTTTTTAGAATATTAGGATCTTTTAAGGCTGACTTAAAATGGAGTGGTTTGTGTCCTGTGAATTCCCTTCTCAGCTGCTGTTTTGTTACTGTTGTCTGTATTGTATTATAATTATAAAATCATACAATGATAAGGTTGGAAGTGACCTCAAGGATCATCTAGTTCCAGCCCCCTGCCATAGGCAGGGACACCTCCCACTAGTACAGGTTACTCAAGGCCTCGTCCAACCTGGCCTTGAACACCTCCAGGGAAGGAGCATCCACAACCTCCCTGGGCAACCAGTTCCAGTGTCTCACCACCCTCACTGTAAAGAACTTCCTCCTGACATCTAGTCTAAATCTTCCCTCTGCCAGTTTAAACCCATTGCCCCTTGTCCTGTCATTGCAAGACCTTGTCAATAGTCCCTCCCCAGCCTTCCTGTAGGCCCCCTTCAGATACTGGAAGGCTACTATAAGGTATTATGTTTATGTTCTGTAGTAAAATTTGGCTTGAAGTTTCATTTTCCAAAAATAAAAGTTTTGTTGAACTTGTGAATAAGAGGAAGAATTTATGTGTATTTAAAAAGGAAAGCATTTGCCTTTGGGACAGATGATCAGTGTCTGAATGCTGCAAAGCAAACACCACCACTGTAGTGCCACTCCAGAGCAAACTTGCTGTTGTATCAGTATGAGTGAAAGCTGGTATTCCTTTAAAGAGAAAACAGGTGTTGCATACACTGTGAATTCCATTTTGAGCTTTATTTAAACCATAGACGTGCTTGCTCTGATTGAGACAGAAGAGAAATATAATTTGTCATTTTTTTAAGGGTTTTTTTCCTTGCGTGAATAAGCAAACCGTAGTGCTGCAACCTTGTAGCCTGGGTAGTTTAGGTGATCAGTATGACTGGTTTTCTTTTTTTTTATCTTCATTACTTTTACCTGTCAGTAACTTCTCTATTTCTGGAGAGTATTAGTTATTCCTTTTAGTCTTGTGGTCCCTTGTGGCTAAAATATACCCATAATATAGATGTCTACATTTGGATGAGACTCGTTGCAGTGTCTGCTTGGGACCTGCACTGGTATTTCAGAGGGGAAAATGGGAGGTTTGTAATGGTTGTCAGCACTGTTAACTTAGTGTTGGGTGTCCTTAGCAGATCTGCTCTGAGAGCAGCTGCCTGCATGTAGCAACTTACTAAGTAATACAATTGATTGTACAGCAGATGGCCAGGCGCTTAAACTGGGCCCTAAATTAAGGAGCTGAGTATCTTCCTGGAAGGTGGTATTACATTAGCAGTTCTGATCTGTATTGAACTGAAAGGGAAGGAAAATGATGAGCTTGTATATTTCACACGTGATCAAATGTTTTTGTGCACGGAGGTTGTAAGACTGTATCAACTTATTTGTATTAAACATGGTTAAAATACATCTCAAAGAACTCCAATTTTAAAGTTCCCATGGATGGAAAGTGCATCGAATCACCTAACAAGATGCTTAAAAGATTCTTTACTCTTTCTCTGTCCCTCTGCAAAAATGTGCTGCACTGCCACTCAAGGCCAGACTTCTTTGGCCTCAGCTTAGAGTCATTGAGGCTCCTTATACTCTTGTCTGCTAGAACAAGGAGCCTTCTGTTATCAGCCTTCATTTCCACATAGCAGCAGTTTCTGGCTTTTGCAATTTTCTTTTTCTTTGGTAAGTAGCAAAGAGTGAACTTGAGGCTTTCACTTCAAGATGTTTCAATGCTTTGTCATTCTTGTGGTCCTTCAAGCCCTCTCCAGCATATCAATGTCTTGCTTGAATTGGGTATGCCAGAACTGGACGCTTTATTCCGCTAGCAGGTGCAAAAATGCCAAGTACAGGATAGAAAGTAACCCGTCCTTTCTTAATTATATTGTTATTTATGCACCCAGGAATTGCACTAACTCTTTGGGCCATAAAGTTGCAACAGAAGTTTCTATAGTTACTGTGCAGTTGATTATTGACCATGGTAATGTCCTCCCTAAAGGCCTTGCTTTCTAAGACAGAAAACTGCATTTTTGTAAATCCAGTCTCACACCTCTTTTTCTAGATAACACAGCTTCACCTTTTGTGGTATTGAAATGTGTGCTTGCAGCTGGCTTCCCAGATAATTTAGGGACCATCATGCCTGATCTTTTAATTTTTAGTTGTTGTTTTTTTTATCAATATTTTCACTGTTCTTTCAGATCACTGCTAAAAATGATATAGCTGTGATCTGTTCTCTGAGGACCCTGTTATGAACACTGTGATGATTCTCCATTTACAGTTAAGGGCCGGGCAGTGGTTTCTTAATGCAGTGGTGATGGTTTCATAAATGAGTAGACCACAAGAGACATTAGCTAGGATGGATAAATTCAAAGACTGAGTTTCTTTCATCTCTGCTTTTGAATGCATTAGAAGAGGGTTGTATTAGGGAATACATATTGCTGCTGATAGTATCATTTTTCTTTTGTGGCTTAATTAAGTGGTATATTTTCTAGAGCTGCCAGTGTTTCTTTGAGTACTTGGTTTCAGTGTCGAAGACAGATGATTTGAGTAATTCACACCACCAGTGAAAAACAAACCAAACCCAAACCCCAAACAAAACAAAAACCACCAAGCAAGACGTTTGTTTATACTTGCTTCTGTGGCAGAAAAAGTACTGTAATGTTTGGGTTGGCATGGTTCCCCCCCCCCGTTCCCCCCTTTCCCCCCGGAAACAACATGAGTTTGTGGATCAGAGAGCCTATTTCCAAATGGTAATCCAATAAATCCACCTCTCTGGGGGTCATAATTTGAAGCTTTTAGAGATAGAATTAGTACCCTGTAGGTTTTTACTTTGTTAGTAAGTGTATCCTTTAGGATCCGATACTGTAGATCTTTGTGATTCATCTTTCTGAAACTGTTACACAAGGTGGGCAGGAGGACTGTGGCAATGGTGTGAGAGAGAAGATGGGGAGAACAAAGATATAAAGACTTTAAGGCCATAAGGCACTTAATACCTCGTGGACAGATAAGATAAGGAACTTTCCTGGTAGGAAAGCTGCCTAGTGCTTGAAGATCATAGTAAGGAGGATAATATGGAAATGAAACGGAGAAGGAGAGATAAGCTGTAGCTCAGAGAATGTTTTCTGCTGTTGTGGCTATGAATATAAAAGAACAAAGCCACTATCAACTGTAGCAGACTTTCCAGCTGTTGTAAGATCCAGTGTGAACTGGTACCTGTTGTGATACTTAGGTTGGTGAGTTTGGGTGCATTTGATACTCAAGGGCACAGGAGCTGAGAGTGGGATTCCACCAGGAAAGCCTCAAGTATCTTGAACTGTCCCAGCCACTTGTTCTCTTGAGTTTCCCTGTAAACCAGCCTCTCTGCTAAAAGTAGTCTACATCATTTTGCCAAGAGTAGAGGCTATTTGTTTTGATCGCAGTAGCTTCTAAACTGTCGAATTATTACCTGCCCGCCCTGTCAGTCAGTGCTGTGAACATTGCTCTCTTGAGGAAGAAAACACCTTACATGTGCAGGCTGTGTTACATTAATAAGGGGCCCTAAGTTGTTTCTCTGTGCAAAGACCTATGGAAAATGTGCCTTACCTGAGCTGCTGTGCAAGTGTGTTATGCTAGGAAACTGTTTCACATCCATGTTTGTAAGGCAAGCATGGTGGTAATTGTTCTGTGCCTCTGGTGAGGTTCATGGTGATACTCTGTTCCCGGCTTGCAGCCTGCCAATGCTCAGCTGTTCTCACCTCTCCACAGCAACTTACAATACATTGTTGTTGTCTGTTAGGATAGGCAAACGTGACCTGGTCTTAAATAGAAGTTTCTCCTTAAATGCATTATTGTAACTGGATTTATTTTGGAGTGAAAACCCCCTTAGCTGTACTTACAAGGTGGTCTATACTGCATCCTGCATTACATTGGTCCCTCTTCTAAAGCAGCACATGGCTTTTTATGTGGTCCTTGGCATAAGCAGCTGTTTCTCCATGTCTGTGCCCTATCCCCTTGTCCTGTTCATACCTTATCTCCTGATCCATGTGTGAAAGTCCTGGATTGCACTTAATTTCTCCATGTCCTGGGAAGCAGAGGCTGTCGGGAATGAAGAAGTTGCATAGGAGTAAACAGCTGCTGGTCAGACGGCTGGTGCTTTCTTATCTCTTGGTGAAGCAGTGACATCTGGCAGTTGAATCGTGAATAAAACACATTGTTCAAATGTTAGATGAAGCATGTTTGGTTTTTTCCCAAGTAGTTTTTCTGAAATAAAAACTTCTGTTGTGGTATTTGAGCTGTGAGGAGCTGCCAGCTGTGTGCCAGCGTGGAAGGGCATATGAGACTGGCTACGTGGCTGCAGCAGGATCCAAGCATACCCGCTACATTGCAATGGAAAAGAGATGCAAAACGCAAGCACTTCTCACCTACATGTCCTTTCATGTTGATGAATGTTGTGACCTTGGAAGGACTGCCTTTGGGGTCATCTGGTTATTGGCACAGGCTAAGAGGTGCTAGCATTTTTTGATCTGTTGAGTACTGTATTCTTGTAGGACCTGAACACAATCCTACAGGGAGGGCTAATTCAGAGGACTTGGCATTGGTTATCAGGGGACTTGTCACAACTTACTGGTAAAGCCATTTCATGAGTAGTTCATCCGGGCATCATCAGTTATTTCTGGTTTATGGGAGTAATTGTTCCTCATTGTGTTATTACCACCTACAGACTATGGCCTAGTCTCTGTGGCACAGATGTGGAGATGCCTTTAGGGTGGTTTTAGCACTGTATTTTGATTGTGAATTGGTGAAATCCTTGCATTACCTCAGAGGCATCTTGTGTCAAAAGAAAAGTTAAAGTCTGACCCTGTTCAGAACAGTGACATGATTAGCTGTAACTGGCTTTTGATGTGTACTGAAAGAATTAGCTTGTAGGGTGAATTTTTGTGTGTATAAGAGATAATGTCTGGTTGAAGTGTAAGTAACAAAGCAGTAACCACGGTAGACTGCATTCTGGTTCCTGTCCTAATAGCATGAACTACTGCAGAGGCTAAGCCTGACCGTGATGTCTCCAGATAGAGCAGTGTTCTCTCTTAATGAGGAAGAGAGGAAATTACTTTTATTGATCCAGTTTATGTCTCAGCTTTTCATTACACTTGAGTTAAAGATATAGAAATCAATCAGATCAGACTCATATGCTAAATTCCATGATTTTTTATACTTTTGCTTGGAATTGTGGCATCCGTGTCTGAAGTGCTCATTATGGCTTTTTTTTTACTCCTTATTAAGGACTTGAGGATCGATTGCTCATAGGTTGTTCAGCTGCAAAAGGTTCTTGCTGAGCCATTACTTTTGGTCTGCCAGACTTACACTGGGGAGAAGAATCAAATGAGCTCTGCCCCTGCTAGTATGTCTGCTTTTTTTTTTTTTTNTTTTTTTTTTAATGTTGGGAAGCAATTACCTCATATATTAAACAGAAAAGGCCATTTGGAAATCTGGAGAGAAAGGAAAGAAAAAGATGTTTGGTGGGTTTTTTTGTTGTTAGGTTTTTTGGTTGGGGTTTTGTTTTTGGGTTTTTTTTTTAGGATTCATTGTAGTTCAGTAGCAGAAGAGAAAAAGCAACACAGTGCTCAAAAAGAAGAGTTTGATTTTAAAAAAAAATCAGATTTATTTTTCCATACAGAGATTTTTATAAAAATTTGAAATAAATCATGCCAATTATATGATTCATCCGATTCTTGTTTTCTTCCTCATTGTGTGTGGGCAGCTTCCAGTTAATATTAGTGGAAATTATGAAGTATAAGGAATAGTTTTATTCTAAAAAGAATCCTCCCTTACTGCTGGAATCACTGGGGTCTTGCGGGGCGGGGGGAGAATACAGAAGTACACCTGTGTATTGCTAGCAGCTTAGGAAATATCCTGAGTACTTTTGCCTATAGCTTTTTTCTCAGATGGCAGTATTTTATTGTTGTAGCTAAAAGGGAGGTGTGATGACATTTTTGCACTTGGCTGTCAGTGGACTCTGTCAGATCACAGGATGTTAGGGGTTGGAAGGGACCTCTGGAGATCTTTGAGTCCAACCCATCTGCCAGAGCAGGACCATATAATCTAGTGCAGTTTGCACAGGAACACATCCAGACGGCTCTTGAAAGTCTCCAGAGGAGACACCACAACCTGTCTGGGCAGCCTGTTCCAGTGCTCCGTGACTCTTGCAGTAAAGTTCTTCATGTTGAGGTGGAACTTCCTGTGGTGCTGAAGTTTACTTCTGTTGCCCTTTGTCCTATCACAAAGCACAAATGAGAAGAGGCTATGCCTTCCTTCCTGACACCCAGCCCTCATATATTTATAAACATTTATTGTATCCCCTCTCAGAATTGTCTTCTCCAGACTAAAAAGCCTCATGTCTCTCATCCTTTCCCCATAAGGCAGTGCTCCAGTCCCTTAATCACTCTTGTAGCTCTCTAGTGGACTCTCTCAAGTAGATCTCTCTCTCCCTCTTGAACTGGGGAGACCAGAACTGGAAGGAGTATTCCAGGTGAGGTCTCACCAGAGCAGAGTAGAGGGTGTAGTAGTTTAAGGTTCATTGGATTATTCTAATAAGAGAAATTGATACCCTCCTTCGATCTGCTGGACACACTCTTAGTGCACCCCAGGATACTATTGGCCTTCTTGGCCACAAGGACACATTGCTGTCCTGTGGATAATTCGTTCTTATCTCTGCTGGCCATAGACAATCTTCCTCCTTCTCCCTATACCTCATTGCTCTCAATTCACTACACTTAGTTTTTTTGGTTTTTTGTTTTTAATATAGCAAGTAACACTACATTAAAAAAGAGAATACAAAAACATGTTGTCAGGTTGAAAATGTACAAATGCTGGGGAGTTACTTTGATCTATTTGCTTCCGTCTCTTCAGCCTCCTAATTATGTAATTGCAGACTTTTAGTAACAGTTTTACATGGCTGAGAGAATTGTTGGACTGATAGAGATCTTAGATGTACTTGCTATATTACAGCAGTGTCATATCCTAGGTTTTCTGAAAGTCAAGGTAACTGAAATTCGCAGGTGTAGAATTATGGAGGTTTACTTTTCCATGGCAGATTCTTAAAGTATTTTCTGGTGTTGCAGAGGCCCATGTATAACATTTACCTCTGCTAACAACACAGCTGCCTGGTTACTTTTGTGCATCCTTTAGAAATCGCTCAGTGATCCCCCAGGGGTGTGGGTCATTGATTGCTAATCACCGCGACCCAGAGAAGTTCACCGTCGCAGACTGTTAGGCATCCCTGTGTAGTAAAACATTAAATAAGGTATCTTTCTTTCTTATCATAATTTACATAGGTACAACTCAGCTGCATAGGTGCTACACGTTTTTCCATGGCATTTCCATGAGATTTTAGGATGCTTTTCATTGTATCTAGGGCATGCTATAGATTCCTGGGTTTTTTTGGTTTTTTTTATCAATCGGGGATCAACTGGGAGGTGAACACTGGGCTCCAGATGGAGCTGGGTCTGTATGCCTTGTTTTGCTGGAGGGTTTCTGGCATTTCCATCTTGATGGTTACGATTAATCATAAATCTGATTTGCATTTGTTCTTCTGAGTTATTTTCTCTGAGAAGCCCCTATGCTGTAGTTGGTATCATCACAAAACCATACCTGATTTAACTGCAGGTTTTATATTAAAGTGGGTGCTGTTGTCTGGGAACTGCTAAGATGTGCTGTGCAACGTATGATTAATTAACCAGTTGTATTGCTTATATGTGATTTGAAAAGCAGTACTGGTTTTCTTAGGTGGGGCAAGGGCTACAGATATTAAATTATTTTTAGATGGTACAATAAGTTAAGTACTAGCAGTGTCTATTGTTAATTCAGATTATTTTGTAAATCTAATATAAATAGAAGTAAAATGTTATTAATGTAATAAAAATTGGATTCCTTCCTTTATGGTGGTTTCTGCCTGAGGGTTTTTTTGTGTTTGTTTTTTTTCTTTTTAATCGCAATTGCCTAACTCCTTAGTACATATCTATAATGCCGTCTTAAGGTCAGGATTCTTTCCAGGACACAGTATTCTGACTCTGTCTGGATTTTGACACTTCTTCAACCATACAAACTGTATAATACCAGGGAAGATGAAGACTATATTTAACCAAATCTGAGAATTTTGAGTTTACAATGTTGTTAAGGAAACCTCACGTGAGGAGACTATTCAGAAAGCTGGAAGTTCCTATCTAAATACCGAAGCTAAATGCAGTGTTTAGAGGGTAGCTTTCAGGTGGAGCTGATGCTGGTCATCTCACTGGCCATTTCAGCTTATGTTTTGTCATTTTTGTAAGGGCTTGCAGCTAAACTTGAAAAGCAGTTATTCTTGCTAGTGTGTCCAACTAAGTGTTGGATCAGATAATTGATCTGGCTAAATGGGTATAATTACACCAAATTACTACTAAACTTTCTGTGGTACAAGTCTTTAGATTTCAGTCTTGCTTTGAAACCAAAGAAGGGTTTAATCTGCTTCTGTAAATTCATTTAAAAACTGAACTCCTTAGATCTGATTCAAAATGCTAACGTTATCTGTTCATTCAATTTAGTCTACCGCCACCACCACCACATGCACATGCTTTCTTCTTCTGCTCTCCCAACAGTGGGGAAAATAGCTATAAATTTGGATGGGGTCTTCAGGCTTCAGCAGGTTTTTATGACTTCCTGGGCTGCTTTTCCAATGTCTGTGCCTAATCAGGATATTCCTCATATCTGTCAAAATAGGGTTTAATTGCTGTAAATCTTAATGCTTCTTATTTTTAGTTGAACAGCTTTTACAACAATTTCTTCTATTATTTTATAGGCAAATTTAGAAAACAAACCAGTAAATGGCCGCAGACCAGAACTCATGGAATGCAGTATATGTGGTCATGGTGAAAAATACAGGGCAAAGCCAAACCAAGCAGTACCCATTGAAAATGTGCAGTCTAAGGAGAAAGAAAGAATGACAGGCTTAGAAGGAGAGAAGTGGGCACATAACGAGAAGCCATCTTTTGGTGTCCATGTCAATGGAGATAACCATGCAACTGTGGCAGGCACTGAACACTTGAAAAACACAGAGGACAGTGAAAGCACAGTCCCTCCCAGTCAGTTAGCTGAGCCAAAAAAATCATTTGCACAGACCATCAAAAATGGCATCAAACCCCTACAATATTCACCACCAGAAGCAGTTGCTTCGCTGAAAGGAGTATCCCTAGAGGGAAGGACAGATTTGACAAGCAGCTCCCATAAACAATGGATGAAGGCTACCAATGTGAATAGCATAGTAAATACTCTGACCACAGGCGTGGGTTGTGTTCACCTGGAAAAAGAAGGAAATATTTTAATGGAAGAGGAAAACTGCACCTGCAGCATCTTTGGGGATTCTGAGAAGTCAGTTTTGCAGACGAGTTCCATTTTGGATCTGCAGGAGAGCTTGTGTTGTCCTCCACTGCCTGAAGACGAAGTGCATGTAGGGAAGGATGGCTCTGAGGTACCTAACACAGAGACACAGCATGAGGATTCTTCACTCCAACCAACTTTCCTGTCCCTAATTAAAAACAGAAATTTAACCATAGAGCAGCTTGTAGCTATTGAAGCTTTAACACAGTTATCTGAAGCCCCTTTAGAAACCTCACCAGCTAGAACAGAAAGGACTGAATGTACAGAAGAAACAACTTCCAACTTGCTTCATAGTTATAAAAGAGATATCTCATCCTCCTTCACGTCTCCTGCATTAAAAGAAATCAAAGACACTTACTTACAGAATGAACAACAGCTCTTGGCTCACTGTGCTCACTCGCAGAAGCAGCTCCCTAATAAGGCAGTGTTATACAATGGCCAAAGTTCAGTTTCTGAATTGTGTGATAAACCTGCCAGCTCGACTGGTGAGTTGTATAAATTACAGTTACTCTCAAGAGATACCAAAACTTTATCTGACTTAACATCTAATTCAAAGTCATTTTCAGGATATACTAACAAGAAAAATTATACCTGTGATCCAGTCACCCTCACACAGTGTTGCAACGCCTCATGTAACGTCCAGCAAACAAGTAACAGCTTGGAAGCTCTTGGCCAGTTAGAACAAAAGCCAGCCTGTAATGATTTGAAGTTGGAAGCTAGTTCTTTGAGTAAAGAAGGTGGAATTCACAGCCAGGATGAAGAGGATGTAGCTGCACAGCTCACTCAACTTGCAGCGCTAATTGAATCAAACCAGACGAATTCAGAGCAAAAAAATGAAATAAAGGCATCACTGCTTAATCTGATATCACATGAGAGGCAGCCAAAATATAACCAAGATGTGCTGCAGAAAAAAGAATCTGTATTTTTTAGGAACAATTATAGTTCCTTACTATTAAAACAAAAGCAATCAACAAGTAAAAGAGGAAATGCTGTACAATGGAAACCAAGACCCAAAAAGAAGCCTCAAGAAGCACGCTATCAACAAAATAATCAAAACCAGCTAGAACTGTTGTCATGCCAGCATAACGAGTTGCAGGACATTTGGATATCATCAAAACTGCACAAGCTTGGTCAAACCATGCCACAGGATTTGAGAATAGCTCCCTCTGAAAAAAAGTCTCCAAGAACCAAAGTCCAGAGAGCACTGAATCAAAATACTTCAGTATCACAAGAAAAAACTAGATTATTTCTCCCACAAACACAGATAAAATTCCATAGATGTTTACCTGAAGTACCGCAAGAGAGAAAAAAAGAGAGGTTCTTTGGCTGTGAAGTGGTGAATGAACAAATCAAAACTGCAGGCTCCAGTGACTCACCAGGCAACAATCCACTGAAAAATGAAATTGTTGCACACAACCAGTATAGCAACCTGTCCTCCCATAATCCTCTGTTTGTGTCACAGTTGAAACCAGCTTCCTTATTGAACAGACCAAGTGCAAACCTACCGATGTTTACAGAAAAACACAATTCTCAGGTACAGCAAACAGCAAATGTCAGCCAGACGCATCTCTTGCCTCAAACTTTTAATCAGTCTAACCTGAGAGCTAAGGAAACTAGTAGTAAAGACAAAGCCTATATTCAGCAGGGTGCTGTCAAGCAACAAATAGAACCCAAGTTGCAAGTACTACCTGTTCCCTGTGGTGGGGCCCAGGTACCAGGTGCTGTTGAAGCTCTCAGGAATGCGGAGCATGCAAGTGAAGTTACCGCTCTGACATCAACCAGTTTGGGTACTGAGCACCCACAGAGCACAGGCAACTCAGGGTGTTCTCCAGCCAAAAACACGCTCAGCAGTTTCCTTGAATCACCTATGAAGTTTCTTGATACCCCCACAAAAAATTTAATAGATACACCTACAAAAAAAGGACAGCCTGAATTGCCAACTTGTGACTGTGTTGGTAAGTCTTTTCACTCACTTTCGGCTGTACCCTTCAGGTGGAAGTGTGTTCATGTTGCTTGCTTTCATGTGAGAAAGCATACTTGACATCTGCTTAACTGTTGCAAAAGAATCAGTGTTCTGCCATTAGGAAATAGGAGGAAATTATTTTTTGCCTTCCTGTAACTTTTGCTTGGTGTTCTTTGGGTCTGCAAAGCACAGCAGAACTGAGTAATTTTGCATTGCAGCCAGCAGGTTTAAATTCTTTACTTACGTTTCAACTCAGGAGGAAAAGGTGGAGGTTGTTTTATCATTGCACTGACTGGTGCTCTGTTTGAATTTTTGTAGTCTAGAACTATTTTTTTACCCAAGATAGGCTGTGTAAAAATTTCCCAGTATATTGAGTTGTTTGCCTACATGCTGTTAGGTAAGCAGCAGGGCGTAGCTATGTGCGATCTCAGTACTGTCTCCTGGTTAGTCCTGATGACTGTTGTCATTTTGCTTTGAAAAGTCCATGCAGAGGGGAGAGCCACCTCTAATTTGTCTTGCAAGATGAGATGTCAAATTGAGCTCAGTATTGAGGGTTTTGCAAATGCAGCTTGGTGGATGGCATTAGACTTGCTGTGTTTTCAGACTAGCAAAGTGCACAGATGGAAAAACAAGTTGAGACTTACCAACAAGTTGTACACAGGCAGATTGTTTCACCTTTAATGTTCTGGATTGGCAGAGTTAAGCGGCCTGGATTATGTTTTCTGTTCTGTAATACATAACTCTCAGTTAATTGTTTTCTTCTCCTGAATTCTCCTGTGTCTAAAATGCTTTCCTCCTAACAAAGATATTGGGAAGCTTACTTAGTCAATATGTGGCACTCTCCTGTAATCCTTTAATTAGGATTACTCCATAACATAAAAAAAAACCCCTATCAGATTAATAGCACAGAAATATGGAATTATTTTGATGCCTCTGAGGAGAAAGATCTGTTACACTTTTTATTCATTATGTTTTAGGAACAAATTCAATGTATTGTAATTTAATTTGTAAGAAGTTTCTGTAAACCATTTCTAAGGATACTTGTAATGGTATGAATCAATTTTGCTTACAGAGCAAATAATAGAGAAAGATGAAGGCCCGTATTACACACACCTTGGGACAGGACCAAGTGTTGCTGCTGTGAGAGAAATAATGGAGAACAGGTGAGGAAAATCCAGCATTTAAAGCCCACAGTATTTTTGTATAAACAGGAAAGATGAGCTATGAAAAATTGAGGGCTATATTTAGCTTTGTTTTTCTAAACTTTCTGCAGTACTCATTTTTAAAGCATTTTCCTGTTCAAATGTGCATGAAGTAAGCATTAGCACTTCAGTTCCAAACTCGTGTATCAGCTCTGAGTTCTTGCAACTTTAGGGTTGAATGTCAAATGCAGAGTGTTCTTAAGTGTTCTTAAGTGCCGTTAAAGTTAGCTGGAGTGACAGAGATCAGCAGCTGTCAGAATTAGGTTTTCAGGCATCATACATGCGACGAGGATGTGGCAAACAGGACAGAAGGGTTATCTAGTGCACTAGGATTTACATGCAGATAACATTTTCTACCCCAGATAATTTTTCTTTACTGGCATAAACTTGTTTTCAGGAGAGAGATGTCAAAAATTACTCTCGGAAATAGGATTTTAAATGTAAAACTATTTTTTGATGTTATAAATATTTTGGTTTTCTTCTGTTCTCAGTAGGGTAAAAATAAATTTGTTATTCTTGTTTTATTGAAAATGTTTCCTGTTTTAAAGTGATCTGCCGCAGTTTGTTTTACTCATGACCTTTTTTTTTTTCATTTTATTGCAGATATGGAGCCAAAGGAAGTGCTGTAAGAATAGAGGTAGTGGTTTATACAGGAAAGGAAGGAAAAAGCTCTCAGGGGTGTCCAATTGCCAAGTGGGTAAGTTTTTATGTTACAACCGTAAAATTGTGTGTTTTAAGTATCATACAATGTGCAATCATTGATCTTAAATATAATCTGGTCTTTTATAAAGATCTGGTTTTCAATTTAATTGTACAGATCTGTCTGAATGATGATGCTAAGGAAAATGTTATTGATCTATTTCAATTTAATCTGTGGTGCTGTGTTAGTCTGTAGTTTGAATGTGTGAAAAAGAGATGCTTAAGAGAATTAACAGAGATAACCAAAGATATCAGGTAAGAAGATTCTGACAGTGTACAAAAGTTGGAGTGCCTCCTGAAGTATGTTATTGGGAAGTGTGAAAGGGAGAAAAGAACAGATTGTTGCTAAGGAGAGATGGAAAACTGCTAATTTTTTAAACCTTTCTCAGTTGTATGAACAACTGAAGAAAAGAGGGTGTGTTAGATGATGAAGTTCCGTCTCATATCCCTTGGACTTCACTACTACTTCAGAGTAGCTGAACTCAGTATTTGGAGATTTAAATGTTGTGGTAATAGTTTTCACCAAAGTCTTGTCTCGCATTGCTTCATAGAAGCCAGAAAATGAGGCTGGAAAGCTTTGTAAACTGTGTTTTGGAAAATAATAAAATAACTTAGTTGTTAAAAGAAAAAAAACATTTATTGCTGCAGTTAGGAATTTCAGACTTGATTGAAAAAACAATAAGGATAACTCTACCTTTGGTAGATTGCGTTTGTAACTGTATGACCAAAACAAGGCTGTTACATGTTGTACATGAATGGTATTGCATGCTAAACACTTACTGCTGTTGTGCAGAACAGGCAAAATTGTGTCATACTCAATACATAAAGTGCTTTCCAGAAAGGAATCCCATATGTGTGTGTTGCTCCAGATAACATTTAGTAACAAATCAGCACCCAAGAAAAACAGGTAGTAAAACTAATTTCATAAACCACTCACCCAAACAGAATTGAATGGTTTTTCTCAGGGTTTCAACTAAATAAAACACTCCGTGTTAGGGTGGGAGTTAAAATCCTTACTTTAGAAACACTTGTGAGCATTTGAATTGAAAAAGGAATTGAAAAGTAACTCCTAACCTTGATTTTCTTGTTGCCAGTATCAACATACTGTCTTTGATATGAAACAGGAATGATAGATTTTATTGTATAGCTGCATGGCTGTCTAGATGTCTACAATATGCCATCCCTTGTATACATACAGCAAAGATTGGTTTAAGGTGTGGGGACCTGCCTTCTGGTTAGTTAGATTTTTCACGTTTCTCTATGTCCAGTGTTTGCAAGAGTAAGCTTTAATGTTAACAACTTCCACTCTTGTTTTAAGCAGCAGTGAGGCTTTTTGAGTGCAAGTTTGGAACTAAAGAGGATGAATGCTTTTCCAACTCTGCTAACTGTTACTGGATGACTGATCAATACCAGAGAGAGAAGGAAATCACTGAAATCTCCTCTGTAGAACTGTTTCATCATATATAAAATGCACATTTTGGGGTTGGTATTCTTAATGTCTTGCATTAACTTTACGTTGGCAATGCTAATTTTAATCCTTATAATGGAGTGTGTTCAGGTTTTGGCTGTGACCAAGAAAACATGATTGTGTCATGTTTGAAAGCATATGGAAAACGTTTGCTGTGCTCTGATAATTGCAATCACAAAGTTCTGTCAGCTGCATGGAGACTTTCACTTCTTTGCAGTGTACTTTGGGACAGGCTCATTTCAGCTTTGCAGATGGACGAGTCATTGCTCTTAGGACTCCCAAGAGACTTGCCCTGAGAGCACCATGATGGAGCTCTGCTGAAACAAATATGAGAAGGAAACATTAAATGTGTCTGTTGATCATAGTGAAATGTTTTTCCAATTAATCTTCCCTATTTCTACCAGGTAATTTTGTCTTATTGGTTCATTAGAAACATCTTAAAATTAAAGGAGGCTTTCTAAAATACCTGTGTCCATGCATTCTCCTGTTAGTGACTGCTTTTCATAATACTAATTCACTCCTAAGTCGTTTTTGCTTAAGGGGCTTCATGCCTGATATGTTAACCATTTACTAAGACAGACTCCTTTCCCCAACAGAAACTGATGTTTTCTGCCTTAGATTTCAGGTTCTCATAAACTTGCAGATTCTTTTATCTTTCAGTCTTCTTTTGAGAAGAAATAAACATCTGTGTCTTCTGTATTTTTCTGATGTTTTTTATTTTTGGGTGATACGTTGTCCTGATGGATGTTGCCAAGAATGCTCCTATTAGCAGAACTTAAATATTAGCAGTAATTACTGCCTTGGATATGAAGCGTTATTGTAGTTGTACATGTAAGCATTAGACTGACATCCACCTGAGCTAAATTGGGTGCAGTGAAGAAAAGCTTGTTTTCATTGCAAGGCAAGGAGACTGCTTGTCCTCCGATTTATTTATTTTTACATCTTAAATTGTATTCTCATTTTTATGTCCATATAGAATTAGTAGAATTTTGCCAGAGATTTCAAATGTGTGGATATCTGTGTAGGTGGTAAGCGTGTGATTAGAAATACCATACCGTTCTGTGACATATGCTGGGGGAAATAGACTCTCTTCTGTTTAGATTTCTTCTGCTTTTTAGCTTTGTCCAACTTCATCACAATTCTCCATAAGTTAAACACTCTTTAAAGTACTGAAATCACTGGCCTGTCACTCTTGGTAGGCCATTCTTAATAATGTTTCATGTTACTGTGCATTGTCTTCAACCAGCCTGTGACCAGTGACTTGAATGGTATCTGTCTCATTGTTTCATCTGTCCTTTGGCTGATAACCGATGTGTTGTGGGTTTGTTTTTTTGTTTTTTTTCTCTCTCTGTATGTCTGATGGTAAATTAAAATTAATGTGAAATAGCTTTTGAGTTGTTCATGAGTAACTCTCTCACCATCCCTCTGGCCTGTCACTGACCTCAGAGGAGGTCAGCTTCGGGTCTTCATGTTTTCCGCATTAGTCTCATTTCCTGTGGCTTCCCTCTTCTGGTTTCAGTAGATGGTGTCTTGGATCAGCTAAACTATCATTGCTATCTGATGTCTTTATTCAGAGTTGCAATGTAAGTTTCATGGCTCCACCTCTGACTAATGAGGAGATAAGTGCAGGCCAGGGGTCCTTCTTGCCGATATCCTGCCACCAGCATGGACCAAGAACAGAAAGGTGTTAAGAGCAGGGCAGTTGCCTCCCACAAAACTTGCTCATGGCTCTGTTGTACAGGAGCTGGAGACAGGGCCTTTCTGTTCAGCTGTCTTTCATAAATGTTGTCATCTTTATTTCTCCTTTTCGTTCCTCTTAAGAGTTAAAATGCTACAAAATGCTTTCAGCTTTGTGGTCTATTCCCAGTAATTCCTAGCAAAAGCCTTTTCTCCATTGGAGACCAGTGATTCAGCAGTTTCATAGCACTTTATCATTGTGCCAGATTCTCATTCCTGCATGCTAATGGCCAAGTTGGAATCTATCTCCATCTAAAAATAGAATTGTTTTCTCCATGTGCATTAAATATGTATATCCACAGTGAATTTTATGTGCCATTTTGCAGCCCTTTCAGCAGTATGAACTCCTTCATTCGTTTGCAAACCGTACTTGTCTTCATTACTCTGAATTGTTTAGTGTTGTCAGTAAATGTTGTCATCCTTTTATCTACCCTTAGCAAACATGCTGAATAGCACAGGCTTGAACACAGTTCTGCAGAGCTCCCATCGGAGACATACCATCCTTTCTTTCCTGTCTCTTCACTAGTTATTTGTGAATAACTTTTGATTTGTGTCAAGACACACTAGAGGGTTTTTAAGAGCCTTTACTAAGAGACCTTACAGAATGATGTTTGGATACCTGGAAAGACCTGCAGTATGACTGCGCTGCGAATTCCCTTCAGAAGAGTTTGGCTTCTCCCTGTGCATTGCACTTCTTTCCTGAGTGCTTTTCCCCACACAGGTACCAGGTTAATCAACATCTTTCTTCTAGGGTCTTTTTAGAAAGTGGTGTCCTCTTGGTAATCCTCAGGCCCTCTTATCTTAATGTATTATAAATCAATACAGTGCATGTTACATTTAATACTTCATCTGTTTCATCCTTGAGTTTATTTAGTGGATGTCATCTGACCTTTGTGAATTGCTACTGTTTGTAGGCGGGCGAATTATTCTATTTTGTGTTGTTGTGGGTTTGATTTTGTTTGTTTGTTTGGTTGGTTTTTTTTCTGTTTTTTTTTTTTGTGGATTGGCTTTGGGTGTGGGTTTGGGTTTTTTTGGTCACTATTGTTCTTTAACCACTTGTGGGAGGGGTTAACTTCAGGAACTGGGTTTGCTGTCCCCTCATGTGGAAGATTTCTGATCTAGGAATCTTCGCAAACTTCATGAGTATTGAACAAAACAGAAGCAAGTTTTGCATCTTGACCATTATCTTGAGTTGCTTCTTTTTTTTTTTTTTTTTTTTTCTATCTATTTAATCACTTGGATGATTTGTTGACCCTTCAGATTCTCTTAGCCTGCTGGTGCCCTAATTAGTATTGTGGGGATTTTATA
Organism: Ramphastos sulfuratus; assembly: GCA_013399055.1. Classification (NCBI taxonomy): domain Eukaryota; kingdom Metazoa; phylum Chordata; class Aves; order Piciformes; family Ramphastidae; genus Ramphastos; species Ramphastos sulfuratus. Next base: position 339,987 of record WBNM01026962.1, read on the forward strand.
AAACGGCTTTTGCCAGTGATATCTCAAACTTTCTCACCTCCAAACTGCCTGTAGTTTTGGAGTTTAGATTTGTAACTTGATCTTTTTTATCTTTTCTATACCGATGTCATGTGTTAGCGGGACAAAAACAATTTTTAAAAAGGACAGATTAAAAAGGGATAAAGAAACTGATTAGAAATTCTTCTAAAATGTAGTAAAAGTTGGCGTTTCAGTCCTGCACAAACCCGAAACTGACATCAGCCATTGAAATTAATCAATTTTTGAAAGTAATGCCTAGATAACCCACTGTTACAACTGAGATTTTATAGATCATTGAACTGACAGGAAATTGTAGCTAAACACCAGAAACTACAATTTGTGAGTGCTGAATGAGTCCTAATAACAATAAATTCAGATACAAAAAAGAGGATTTAAATATTTTTTTTCAGCTTGCTCATTTAACTTGAGTTGAGAAAGTGAATGAAATTTGGAACTGAAAAAGGAAGAAAACTGAGAAGTCACTTGAGCTCATAGACTCTCTAGTGCAAAGTTCTTGTTAGATGTGTTTTATTAAAGAACATGAGCTGCCAAGTGAGCGAGATACTTCACTCTGCTGTTGTGCTGTTTGGAGCATGATAGTGGGGAGGTTTTGAAAATGGCTTTATAGTAAATTCTTCTGCACTGACTCTCCCCTGATCACACGTTTAAGTAGAATGTGCAGCTCCATTCTGCTTTAAACAACTTACTGTACTTCAAGCTTTTATTATGAAACTGTCTCTATGATTAAATTATGTTCTTCATGGGAGAAGTAATTTTGGCACATGATGGAGTATTCATTCACCTTTTTGGACAGTGTTGTAGCAGATCAGTGTTTTTTTTCCACAGTGTTATAATACGTTATATTAGTGTGTGTCGCAGGTACCGTAGCTGTGCAGGCATTTTCACTGTTTGCTGGCGGCCATACCTGTTAGATACAGAGTGGAAAGAGTTGATTTTTGAATTAAAATTTTGGAGTGTTATCCAAAGTATAGGCATTCTTTAAGTGCTCCAGTGCTTTGAGATTCAAATTTATTAGAAACTTTCACATGGTTTCTGAAGCAAATAGAAGTGTTTTAATATTGTTTGATATGAAGAACTACTCAAATAGTTCAATAAACATGAAACTAAAAAAAAAAAAATTATTATAAAATACTAAGGGTTTAAGTTGCCATTATCACTACTGTAATTAAAGCAAAATTAATATCTCAACAAACTGAGCAGATTCTTGTCATGATCCATATGATAAAACATGCAGTTGACCATTGCCTGCAATACATGGAAAGGGAGATTTGGCAGAATGAGGAGGGTAAGAGGGCACTGGGAGCTGAGACTTGAGGTTTGCCCTCATTTTTGCAGTATTGGTTGCATAATTAGAGAAGAATCACTTAACCTACATATAGTGTAACCTGCTCATTTGTGAGCAACACTGCTTCCAGAATTAAGCTGAAATCAGGTGTTTGTGGATAACCGCAGATACCACCCTTCAGTGATACCCTGTAAAAATAACAAGGTCACTTCAGAGTGTTGAGAGTGACAGTAACTGTTCAGTGCTAACGCTTTCAGTGACTCCGCTGTGCAGTGCAGGTACTCCAGAAGAGAGAATTTAGGGAAGTGGAACTTATGTCCTTTTATAATACCTATTAGACATTCTGAGAATAAAAGGATGTAACATCTTCCAACAAGAAGAGAGTTTAATGTGGCTTAATGTGCACGTACGGGTGAAACATCAGAAAAGAGGGCAAGCTGATTTCAGTGGCAAACGAACATTTCTGCTGCTGTCTGTTACACTGCTTTGCCTGACAGAACACCAGCATGATTGAACAGGACATGCTCTCACTTTGTGCTGGTGTAGATGATTATGAAACTGTGGGCTAGTAGAGGATCTTGTCCACACACAGACCTTGCACAGAGACAAAATCCACAGATTAGAAAACCTACAGCTGAACTGTTTTGCTGTGTTCTTGCTTTAAAATCAGCTACTGATACCCTGCACAGGAGAATTAGCTATTTTACTGAGGAAATAGAGAGTGGGCTGGAGGGAGGATTGCAGTGGAACCACCCAGAGATGAAATAAACCTAAAAATCACCTTATTGTTCGTTCCATTATTTGGCACATCAAGTGACTTACAGTACAGTGTATTTAACTTGTGCCTACACATTTGTACAATTGGCCAGTGGTGTCTGGTTTAGATCTAGTTAACACAACTGTTCTGGTGAGCCTAAATGGGAGGGTAATTTCTCATCCATGTGGTAATGCAGCATCTGGTATGCTGAGCTTCAGCTGTCTGAGCTACTTACATAAGTCATCTATGTGCTAATTTAGGTAGGCTGGATGTTTAAGGACATCAAGTGATTTTTATTCACAGTGTACTTATTCATAGAATCATCAGGGCTGGAAGGGCCCTCAAGGATCATCTAGTTCCAAGCCCCCTGCCATGGGCAGGGATGCTTCACACTAGATCAGGTTGCCCTTAAAGACCTCCAGGGATGTGGCTTGCACCATCTCCCTGAGCAACCCGTTCCAGTGTCTCACCATCCAATCTGAAGCTACCCACTTCTAGTTTTGCTCCATTCTGTAGCAGTATGGGTGGGGTTTTTATTTCAATTCATACAGTTTATTTTTTTTTATATTAATATATTTAATCTTGGTGCATAACTTACTTTTAATCAGGTTCTGTGCACAGTCATGAAAAACATTACACAGAGGCAATCTAGAACACTTAAGAAATAACTAGCAAAATACAAACATTAATTAAACTTAATTGAGCTGGAAGAGAGGTTCTTGCAGTCAATTATACAGCTTGTCCACTAGAGGGACTCGAGAAGCTTCTTTCTGCTTAAGGCAGAAGGCACTTGGATACAGTTACAAAGTTTTACAGAGAAGTTCCTACAGAGAGGCTTTTGAATATTTACTCACAAAATAATATCTCCGGATTCCCGGGGCTAAGCTATAGTTTCCAGACAGTACCCAAACACCTGAAGGGAGTTCTGTCAGTGTCTTAATAGCCATTGAGGCTTCTAGATCTTCCCAGGCTCTAACAGGATGCTGAGAGACAAGCAGACGACCTCTGACCTGATCCTGGTTCCTCTCGGATGACTCTGTGTCCTTGCCGGGCTCCCAGTCTCGGCAGAAGACTTGCAGATGTGCAGTCTTGGCACGATGTCGGGCAGATGGGCACAGTGTTGTGCTGATGGCTAAGTGAGCCTATAGTGAAAGCACTTAATACTTGTTCCCTGGTAAACTGAGGCACTGCAAGTGTCCAGGTATACAAACCCAAAGTATCAGGGCTTGATATTATGCAGCAGGCAGAATGTTGCAGAGAACGGTAGGATATGACAGCAGAGAGCACTGAGGCAGAGCACATTGTGTTTGCCTTTTCATCTCCTTTTATCAATTCAGCCTGTGACTAATGGCTTTTTGGCCACAGAGCTTACCCAGTCAGAATGGCAGTTCGCCAAACTTCACCACATTAGGTGAACTAGGGCCTGCTTTTATCCTTTTAGGGCAGAACACAAACAAGTTCATAAACATGTGTGGGTACCCTGTTTACAACTTTGGAAGGAGAGAAAGAGACTCAATGGCACCAGGCCTTTGTCTTCCTTTCCTGCCCTTGCTTCCCCCAACAGCAGAAGAGAGAGGGAACAGGGAAACATGTCTGGGCAAGCCAGGACATGTTTAGGCCAATTTTTATCTTTCACAACACATTCTCCTTAGTCCTATCAGTACTCGACATCCTAAAAAGTCCCTCACCCGCTTTCCTGACCCCCTTCAGATACTGGAAGACCACAATAAAGTCTCCCCAGAGTCTTCTCCAAACTGAACAGCCCCAACTTCCTCAGTCTGTCTTCAAAGGAGAGGTGCTCTAGCCCTCTGATCATCCTCGTGGCCCTTCTCTTGGCATGTTCCAGCATGTCTAGATTTTTCTTGTAATAGGGGCTCCAGAGCTGGATGCAGTACTCCAGGTGGGGTCTCACCAGAGTGGAGTAGATGGGGAGAATGACCTCCCTTGACCTGTTCACCACACTTCTTTGGATGCAGCCCAAGGTTAGCTTTCTGAGCTGCAAAGTGCACACTGGTAGCTAATGTTGAGCTTCTCATCCACCAGCACCCCCAGGTCACTCCCCTGTCTCTCAAGCCAGTCACCTCCCAGCCTATATATTGGTATTGGGATTGCCCCAATGTTGCACTTGTTGAACCTCTCCAGCATGTCAAGATCCCTCTGGATGAATCTCTTCCCTCTGGCGTGTCAGCCACACCACACAGCTTGGTGTCGTCAGCAAACTTTCTGAGGGTGCACTCAATGCCACTGCCCATGTTACTGACTAAGATACTGAGCAAGACTGGTCCTAGTACTGATCCTTGAGGGACTCCACTGGTCACTGGCCTCCATTTGGACATGGATGTGTGGGACAGTGTTGATGGCTTTGCTCAGGTCCAGGTAGATTATGTCAGTTGCTTGTCCCTCATCTATTAATTTTGTGGCCTTTTCATAGAACACCAATATTCCTTGTTCTAGAGCTCTTGCCAAGGCTTGAGACGATTGCTTCTGTCATCTGAAAGAAATAACTAAGCAGAACTGGAGCATTTGGAAAGCCGGAGCAGGTCTTATTGACAACACAGCTTTACTAATGCTGGTCAGTGTGTTAAAAAATTATTTGAAACACCTGGGAGACACTGAAGTGACAAACCATTGATAACATGAACTTGCTCGGGATGATGAGGAGGAGAGATAGATATCATGAACAGAATAAAGGACTCATGATCCAAGGGAAATAGCTAAAATGACAGATAGAGCCCACGTGATAAATATAAAGCTACACAAAAAGCAGTATGTAGTTTCACATACACAGTGATGGATGCTAGGTAGAGTGTTACTGCTTGGGACATGAGTCCGTGTGATGGTTTGGGAGTTCCCTGCCCCCCCACACTTTGTAAAATGACCCAGACTAGAACTCAGCCGGCTGGAAGTTAAGGAATGAAGCTCTATTTACAGCTTAGCACAATATATAAGCAAATATATACACTATATACAGGAATATTTACAGAAATATACAAGTTAAAGGTAATACAGAAACAGAACACCCCTCCCAGAAATCAGAGACCCCAGGGGGGGCTCCCAACCACCCTTCCACCTTCTCCCCACCCCTACACCTTACCCCAAGGTTTGCCTTACACGCAAGGTGAATTTTGGAGGATCAGCCGGGGGAGGGATTAGAAGAAAAAGTGAAATTAATTGGCAGAGAGGAGAAGCCAGAAGCTGCTAGGCAGCCTGAGACGACAAGCCCAAGTGGCTTATCTTTGTTTTGAGTACTTTTTCTTAAACATCTCAGCAAGCCTATGAGTGAAGTAGACATCACCATTGTTTTCCTTTCACAACCTGTAATATAATTTTCTCTATTAAAATATTCCAATTAGCCTCAAACCAGCACAGTCCGTTAGACATCAGCCTCAGTGTTCAATAGTGATGAAAACAAGAAAAGAAACTGGTGAGGATTACTGGAGAGTAATACAGAAAACATGAAACATGCCTCTGTGGAAGAGTGTGCTGTACTCCAGTCTTTAGTACTGCCCAACTCTGGTCCCCCAGCTCACAGAGGGAGACAGCTGGGAAAGACAGACCCAACAGCCTGCAGAGAGGGAAGGAAAGCAAGCAGGACACTGTGAAGTCTTTGATGGGATGGAGAGCTGTATTGCAATCTATTATTCACAGTCTCATCCTACAGCAAAAGTAGAGGGCACTAGCAGGATGAGCTCAGCGTGAACAAGAGATGATGTTTTTTTCTTTCACATAGGCTTTGCCTAAGAATGTAGTGGACGGTAAAATGTTGCATAGGACATAAGCAGTGAAGGCAAATCCTTCAAAAGCTACTGCCAGGTGGCTGGAAGGTGCCTGGAATTTGTTGAGAAGCAGGTTACATCTGAGTGCCTTTCTTACTGCTCGTCCTTGGGCAACTGCTGCCAGTTACCCTTGGAATCAGAATCAGTCTGGATGGTCCATTCCTCTGTCATTATCCTGCTCTTACCCTTTAATTCTTTCATTTTTAGCATCCCCTTCTGTCTCGTCTCTATCCTTGTTTGTGAGGGAGTGAAAACGTAACTGTTTCCCTTGTTTATCCCGTAACTTGTTGCTAAATTGCTGGAGCAAATTCTGCTGTATATGGCATCACTTCAATAAATATGTTAAGAAAATTGGGTCAACTTCTACTTTGTAGCTTGCAATAACAGAGTTCTGGCTGTGGTATGTTGCCAGAGCAGCCGTTGATAGTATTTCTGTTCTGGGTGACTGTGGCTCACCTTGAAGGGTTGCTCATGTTCTTAGATTCTGGCATTTGAGAATATCCACGCTAGTTAGTAAAATAAATCTTGAAGTCATCCCTTCCTTTAGATGTATACAGGAATAAGGACATATGGACAACCAAAATAAGTCAGAACAGATATGGTACAGAAAATGGCAGTGGTCGATGCCTCACAGTAACACAGGAGATGTGTGCAAAACTTGATTTTGAAAGTGATCAAAATAAAGGAGCATCCTACCCAAAGCAGCAACCTACAAGGATGATACCTGTGGGATTGTGTGTTCAAATAAGCAATAACAAGAAAGCAATTTGGAAGGAGGTGTATCCCATTGCAGTTGTTTCCTTTTGTCCTACACATGGTCATGTTAGCAAACAGGCAAGGGACTAGGTGGCCAGGTATTATGAGTGCTGATCCAGACTGACAGGTATTGGTGGAGCATGCTGGGGCAATTTGTGAGGTCTGCAGCTTTCAGAAGTGCTGTGCTGCAGCTAAAACAGGTCATTAGTTGTTGATCTGGAAATTTTTAGGTGGATACTTAGTGTTGGTGAAAGCTAGTGCTTGCTAAAGTGAGTTCAGGGATAATCAGCCCCTACACACCTGCAAAAAGGTGACGATATGATACTTAAATCTTACATAATGCTTTGCAAATTTATTATAAGTTTGCTTTGTTGATCATCTTGTTTGTTATTTCTACGTCACTAAGGCATCACTGTTTTGTGTGGAAAAGTAATTGCAATGGGAAAGTCCCATGTTGAAAAAACCTAGTTTTAAAATTTCACCACTTACCAAATGTTTACTTTCTCATTCCTCTTCAATTCATCAAGAACCAAAATTAAACAAAGTGAAGTATTAAATTATTTACTGTATCACTGCTGTTAGCTACTGCACAGAAACTGAGAGCCAGAGTAATAGCTTTTGGACACAGAATCTGCCAGCTGATTTGTGTGTTGCTCACAGCCTGAGGAGACATTCAGGGACTTGCTCCATTTATTGCATATTTAACTTAATATTTGGCATTTCAGTGTGTCATAGATAAAAAATAAATGCACTGGGAATTACATTTGCAAACTTTCAATACAAACAAATACACACTTTATTGCATGATGAACTGATTAATCAAATCAGATTATTTATCATATTGTCTGTGGCTGTGACAGTACATTAATTCCTTTCACCTTGCAGAGAACACTGTGTCAAATGCATGCTGAAAAGAGCAATGTGATTTGCCATTGGAATGGGCTGCCCAGGGAAGGGGTAGAGTCACCGTCCCTGGAGGGGTTCAAGAAAAGACTGGATGAGGCACTTAGTGCCATAGTCTAGTTGATTGGCTAGGGCTGGGTGATAAGTTGGACTGGATGATCTTGAAGCTCTCTTCCAACGTGTTTGATTCTGTGATTCTATGAGCTAAAGTGTAGGCTGTGGTTTTGTATCTTCTCTTCTCTTGATGACATTAAGACAGTGTTGCACTTGTATGAATTTAAGAAGTGTGATGTTTCTGTGAAGTAAATGGCTGGGAAAGTGGTTAAAACACTGTATGGTTTGGGAATGTTTAAGAATGAAAAGGTTATGGAGCCATCCTCAGTAATTTCAGGCTGGAAGAGAAGTAAAGACATAAGCTGGAGAAATGCCCTAAAGCCTTGCTAGGGCCATGACTTTAAAAAGCAGTGAGAAATCTGTGAGCACATCAGACAAAATATTGATCAGTGGTACACAGCTTGTAGTTGTGTGTTGGATTGTGCTCAGGTAACCACAAGTTGAATAACAAAAGCAAATGCAGGCAGTTTTACTTAATATGCTTACATAGAATACAATATACATCTTGTAGAGTTCCAACATTTATTTCATGCAGTCAGGCACTGGAAAACAGCAAGCTGGAAATTAATGGAGTCACGTCACTGCAACTAGGAAATCACCTGGATTTATGCCATGGTTTTCCGTTGTCCTGCTCACATATGCTCTGTGTACTGAGCATGTCATTGCTGTGGGGTGTGGTGACTGCAGAAGAGAGGCTCCATCTGACTGTGTGGCACTGCTGTAGGGTGGGATGACTGCAGAGGAGAGGCTCTGTCTGATTGTGTGGCATTGCTGTGGGGTGTGATGACTGCAGAAGAGTGGCTCTGTCTGACTGTGTGGCATTGCTGTGGGGTGTGATGACCACAGAAGACAGGCCTCTGTCTGCTCTGTCAGTGCCAGCCACAGCATGCCAAGGGGCATCATCAGTTTATGCGAGGAAAGCAACACAGCTCCAGCTCTGTCTGCACTGACCCTGCTGTGGGCCCAGAGGAGCCATGACTTTCACTGCAATATGTGCTTTTCTAAGAGCATGACAGTCAAGTGACAATAGTGTCTGGCCTCTGTTATCAAAAAGAGTAGAGTGCTCCATCAGCAGCAGTCAGCTGAGCACATGATGTAACTTCTTAAGAGCCACAGAAATCAAATTCAGGCACCTAACAAATGTGTTAGCTACCTCAGTGGGCTGAAAGATGATGGATTCTAAAATAGTTTTGGGTGCAGTAAGTGTTGCATTTTCTCCTGCATGCATAATGAAGCAAATGTGTGCAGTTCTGGAGCCCCCAGCACAGGAAGGACATGGAACTGTTGGAGCGGGTCCAGAGGAGGCCACAAAGATGATTGGAGGGCTGGAGCAGCTCTCCTATGAGGACAGGCTGAGAGAGTTNCTATATTTACCTCCAGAGAGGTATGGTGTTATTTTAGAGGAAACTATAATTTTTTTTCCTGTCCGTTTGCTGTTTTGCTTGAACTGTGTAGTTCCAGTTTAGAACTAGATCATAACTCAAAAAGGGCAACTTGATGTTGTAACAAGACACTAAGAGGTACCAGATTCCTTCACTGAAGTTACTAAGTCTAGAAACAAAATAGGAAAAAGACTAAAAGCATCATCCTGCATGCTGGGGAACAAAATTAAATTCCTCTCCTCCTGACCTGAAGGAACCGTGCTGCCTGACGAATGTGAAACTTGCACTGCCATGAATACCCTGCACTGTATATCAGCAGAGATTGATTTTCTATAACCCTCAGATGTAAACGAGTCATTTTTCTTTCTTTATAAAAAATCCTGTCCTGGGTGGTCTGTCACAACCGTGGCTCCTGTGGAGAAATGGTACCTTGGATGCATTGCTTGTTTTCTCACAAAGTGAATGGCTGATTGTCAGACTGTACAATTAACTTTAGAAAGGGGATACTTTCTCTTGACACAAATTAACCTTGCTTCTTCCTGCTAAACCTGCAGACATTCCCTCTGAAATTTTTCACTTATCGAAAACCTTTTCACGTGCACAGTAATTGCACTTGTACTTTGGTCCCCACTTTTCATGATTTCAAATAACTAATCACAGCTGATCAGGCTAGGAGTCACACATGAATGACAGCTGCACTTCTGGCAACAAAGAAGCTTTGACATCAGTTGAACAGAGGAATCTGCCTGAAAACTCAAATTATCTGGAGGTATTCAAAGAGTAAGGGAAACTGCTACCTTCCTGCTTTGCAGTACAGGACATGTCTGTGGAAGTTCTGGTGGAGAGGGAGGAGATGCTGGGTGGGAAGCCAGGGTGACTGCACACACTCATGGCTGTGGAGCTGACAGACAATATCTGCAGTGTAAGGGCTCACCATCTGCACACTGTGAGGAAGAAAGACTTGCTAGCCCACATAATATCTATAACAGAGCTGAGGAAGAGGATTTAGCATCTAGTGCCTGAGAGGTCCAGGCCTAATACAATTGAAGCTTAATGCAGAAGTCTTGACACCCATATGTTGGAGCATACACATGATGCTAGCTAAAACACATCTGAGGAAGAGAGAAACATCTTTTCAGGGATTATATTCTTGTATTTCCTAGTTTTAACACATTCTTTTGGTCTTCTTACTAGGCAATTTTTTTCAGATTGTGATAAAACCCTAAATATGTGGGACTTGGACTGTCTTGCTTTTTTCTTTCTTTTTTTCTTCCCTGTTCAGTGGTATATTGTATTGTTCCATTTCGTGTTAGTCTTTGTAGTTTATCGCTAGGGGCGACAAAGATTGCTACTGTATCACAGAGCTCAGTACAAAACTTCAGCACACTGTTAAGAACTTCAATATAGGTCACCTACAGACACGTTCTGAAGTATTTTATTGCTTCCTTCACTCAAGAACAGTTGATTTTCATTGTTTTCTTCTAATCTTTGTAAGGTAGGAACTAGTTTTTGTACTGATGGGTAACTCTGGTGACCATCCTAACCCATGTGTGCTCTCATCTATCTTCATCCTGGCTTTTGGCCATGTGCTTTCAGTATTGCTTTCAAGATAATGCATAGGCTTACATTGGATCTGTTGTCTCAGGATAATTTTTTTCCTTCTAATCCATCTTCGTCTTAATCCATATTTTTCTGTGTGGAACACCTAATGTGCTCCTCATTCTGTAAAAGATACTGCTATTGCTTCTGTAGGTAAAAAGGCAACAGAAAATTATGTTCTGCACCCAAGATCAGTGTGCAATGCAGTCCCTGTCCTGCTTGCTGATGGACACTCTCTGGGCAGCAGATTCTTAGTCTTTCAGGCCTTGTGTACCCCAAAGAAGAGTAATACATAAAGTGTTTCCTACAGTTATCTAAAAATAAACAAAATTATTGTTCCAGGTGATACGAAGAAGTAGCGACGAAGAAAAGTTGCTGTGCTTGGTACGTCAGCGTGCAGGACACCACTGTCAGACTGCCGTCATTGTGATTCTCATCCTGGCCTGGGAAGGGATCCCTCACCTCCTGGCTGATACGCTCTACAAAGAGCTGACACAGAGCCTCAGGAAATACGGCTGTCCCACCAGCCGTAGGTGTGCATTAAATGAAGAGTAAGTCACTTAGACAACAGCACAATTTGTGCCTTGCCTCTGGAAGGTTGTGTAGTAACTCGAGAGTTCAGTAGCTGCACTAATGAAATAGCAGCACAGAAGCTCATTTAAAGCTACAAACCACTAGGTGTCATTTCAGCGTAAAATGTAGTTCCTGGCTTTTCCTAGAGAGCAGGCTCTAGGTCATAGTTGTACAACTGCACCCAGGGAAAGAGGGTGACAATGAACTCTTCTGGCTTTGTGCAGGCTCCCCAAGACAGTCAGTGTGCCCTTTGCACACGTGGCCATGTGAGAGAGCTGCTAAGAGCTGATGTGTGAATAAACAACAGATTGAACACTCAAAATTAGGATATTCCTACATGCCCCTGCAAGCAGTGTGGTTTAATTGACTAGATTATGTGTTGCAGCTGAGTCTCTGAAGCAGTGCTGACTGTGTTGATTTTTGTGTAGCCCAGATTTAACAGACTCTAGTAGCTGCATGTTGAATCTAAAGCTTCAAAGTAATAACTGGATTACGGGGTAACCTATAGTGGCAGCAGTGTTTTCTTGGGTAAAAGTTTTATTCAGCTGGAGAGGTCAAAATTGAAGTGACCTGGATATACCTGTAATGGAATGCTGTGTATTTCTCAGAAGTGGGACTTCAGGAGTTAAGACTGTCTTGTGGGGAAAAATGTCAGTCCTCTACACATGAATGTTTCCTTAACAGAAAAGATCTAGTTAAACTGTCTATTTTATAAATTCCTGTGGTATTATGCTGTGCATTAGAAAAGAAATAGTGAGTAGCATTGACCTAAAAAGAAAAAGAGCAGCTGCATTGTCAGCTGACTTCGTGTCTCTTCATTTCCTCTCCTAGTCGTACTTGTGCATGTCAAGGACTTGATCCAGAAACTTGTGGAGCATCATTCTCATTTGGCTGTTCATGGAGTATGTATTTCAATGGCTGTAAATTTGCCAGAAGCAAAAACCCAAGGAAATTTAGGCTTCTCACGGATGACCCTAAACAAGTAAGATTTACTTGATTTATTGAGATTATTTTCCTGCAAATACTTAATCTGATGATTTTCAGCATTAGAAATCCAAGGATATCCACCCTTTCTCTCTCTCACATATAGCTGATCTCATGAATAGCTTATCAAATTGGCATCTGAATAAATGCTTTCTAATTGTAGTAATTTATAGTTCTATTTTATAGTTGTATAGTAGTATTGAATATTGTTCAACTGTATGGTGTTTACCATGTATTTAAATACTCTAAAATTATCCTTAAATACCTTTAAGCTCTACTGTGTAACCATCCCAAACCATCACAGTTAATTATTTCTAAGTATAAAATACAACTAGAAGTTTTTCTAAGCACCAAGCCTGTGACTCAGGCATTCAGTCCTTTTGCCTTGTTGTAGGACATGGTGTGCTTTGGGTTGCGTTGTCTTCATGCCATCTAGCCAATTGACCACTTGGTCTTCCGTCACTTAGAAGAAAGTTTTTCTTCTGTGGACAGCATGTTTTTCAAACATGCTACAAGAACTGAATACACTGAACTATGATTGCTGCTTGCAAGGTTAGTGCTGACATAAAGTTGAGATAGCACAGAAGACATGGTGATGGATCATGTGAAGTAATGAACCTCTAAAAGAAACAAACCTCAAACAAAAAAACATTTGTTTCCTACACAAGTGTGCAACACTGTTTTTTCGAAGAGAGAAATCTCACTTGATCCACTGGAGCTAAATATTCCTTCTAACTTTTTCCTAAAATAGTTGGTGAAGCATCTTTCATGCTTATGTGGATGACTACACACACACACGCACACACACATGAATGCGCACACTCCCCTCCTGATCCCCTTCTCCTTTGTCCTTTTCCATTCTCAGTGATGCAGTGTTTTTAGGTTCTCCCCTTGTGTAATGCTGCATGTGGAGCATTCTGTGCTCTGTAGGTTTCTCATGTTTTTAGTAACAGTGGCTTGGGCAATCAAGGGAGGCAGCAAGCTTCCTCTGTACTGTTGGTGAAATGCCAGTCTGTGCCAGATCTCCTCAAGACAGCTCCGTTAGATCTTTGATTAGAGCATGCTCTCTAACCCTAAGGCTCCGTTGGTGCCATCACTTGCTCCAAGTCTGAGGTGGCCACCCTGAACTCCATGAGACACTTAGTCAAGCACAGTGGCATTCGTGGCAGCATGTAGAAATGGCTGCTTCTGGAAGAGAATGCCTTCTACCAGAGAGTAAAAGCAGCTGGCTAAAAGAGAAGATAATTTAACCAGAACATTTTCGACGTGTGTGACCCCTATCCCCCCTTTATATGCATTCCCCTATCTCCCCTTTATATGGAGGTGGTTTTAAAGCCCCTTCATATTCTGGAGCTGAGCAGAGGGCATGACGGTTGCACAGCATGTAGGTGTGTGTTGAGGGCAGCATATCCACCTGTGGTCTGCCACTGGACAGCAGTGGTGTCTGGGCAGCTGCAGCTATGCGTGCAGCTTATCACTGCATCTGGAAGAAGTGAAATTACTGATAAATAATTTTCCTCTTCATTTGATTTTATCATTTTTTTTTCTAGACGATACTTCTTCTAGCTAAATACGGGATATTGATGATTTTGCAGATGACATAAAGCTAGGAGTTATAGCAAATTAAGAAGATAGTTCAAAGTCCAGCAAGATTTGGATCACTTGAGGTACTGGATGGAGTGAGATGAGGTTAAGGGTGTAATATCCCTAGGTAAGAATAGACCATAGGATAGATAATACAGATGTAGTTCAGACAAACACATGATAATGATCAACTGGCTGTAGTGCCAGTTAAAAGTACGGTATAATTTTGTAATGGAGCATCACACTGAACAATGTGGGAACAGTGTGGAAGTATCCCTTACATGTGCATATACATTGGTGTTCACAATAGGTGATGAGCAGTGTGGTCGTTTGGGGCTTTCTTTGTTTGACTTTTTATTACCTTTTTCTTTTTTTTTTTTTTTTTTAAACAAAATCAAAGAAGCTGTTGTTTTTTGCCACTGCAAAGCATTGCACACCTGAAGCTGCAATTGTATCTCAAAGCCTGACACTTGGAGGAAAACGAAGTCACCACCCTTTTCCTTCCCAGTGGGTTGGTGATTTTCATGGAAAAGCAAAAATTTAGGAAAATAATTTAGGGATCATTTCTATAAATAATAGCTTTAATGTTGCACTGCCATGGAAGCCTACCTAGCTAGTTCCATGCTTAGATGGCTTACCCTAACATGAGGAATTTTACTTCTTAATCTAGCAGGTATTTCCATGAAGCCCTTAGTTCTGCACCTCCAAAAAACAAAATAGTTATCAAAAGTATCTAATAAGAGTCTGCAGCAGTATCAGAGGCATACCTCTTCCCCAGGAACTCAAATGAATGCTAAACTCTACTGGAAGTTACTGATACGATTCAAAGAAAAAGGAGTAGCCTAGGAGGGTCCTTTAGCAGGGCTGTATGGACATAAATCAAGGCCCTCAAGCAGAAAACACTGAAAGAAGACCTGGGATTCAATCAGCATGTGGTGTAACCTTTCTTTTCCAGGTGTTACTTGTCTATTTTGCATGGAAGATACTTCATTCCTTGACTGACTTGTGTGTCAGAAGAGGGGAAAGATGCAGGAATCGGTTCCTTGTGTAGTGGGTTTCTTTGCCCTAACAGATATTTTTCATTGTTATTTGGCTGACTTAACAATTTCAGTCAAGCAAATGCAGGCTTGTTTATGGTTGGTGGCAAAAGGCAGCAAAGCAGAAGTCAGATTAATAGAATACAAGGTAGAGTTGGACCTCTTAGCTTCACTGACTTGTCGGGAATTTCTAACCCAGATTAGAATCTTTGAAAGCAATTGCAGCACTCTGAATGTTGCCTTTCTCTGCAGGAGGAACTTCTTGAAAATAATTTGCAAACTTTAGCTACTGATGTGGCTCCGGTTTATAAAAAGCTTGCTCCTGAAGCTTTCCAGAACCAGGTAGGTCTGTGACATCCATCTAGTGTAGCTGTAGCTCTGAACAGGCAGCATTAGCTAGAAAAAGAGATGAAAACTACCCCCAAATCTGTTCAGGCAGAAGCCACAGCCCTCACAGAAATCATAGAAATGCATTCTATAATACTGCACCTTCCTTATTTCAGTTGATGGTTAAGTTATGTCCTAAGTAGTGCACATGTCAAAGGTGTAGAGACAGTACTGTAAATAAAATGTTTTTATTACTTAAAGACATATTGACTCTGGCTGAGACAATTGTCTTGGTGACTTCCAGTCATAAGTGCTGCATGTTGCATTGGAAACTCAGCATTTTCTGCCCACCACTGCTGGCTGTTTGTTCCAGGCTCCAGGGCACTCCCTTGCAGTCCCAAGTACCTGCAGTTGTTGTACCTTTCAGGTGGAAAATGAACACATGGGCCCTGATTGCCGGCTGGGATCCAAGGATGGGCGGCCTTTCTCAGGTGTAACAGCGTGCATAGATTTCTGTGCCCATGCCCACAAGGACACACACAACATGCACAATGGAAGCACCGTGGTACGTACACTGCATTTTCTCATCTCTACTGGTTGCTGCTGTAATTGCTGTGTCCCTTAAAATGCTGTTCCATTTCGTGGGTGTGTTTGCAGGAAGCTTTTGAAGGAATGAAATTAACTGCATGTTGCCATTTTTAACCCCCCATGTTATTTGCATATATTTATTACTGACCTACAGAGAACAGAAGTTGATCTCATTACAGAACAGGTCAGCAGAGGTCTGGGAGCGATCCCTCCTACAAAATACCTCAATTCTTTCAAGACTCTCAAGCTCTTTGGAGAGGACTGGCCATAGAAGAGCTAGGCTATTTACAGCAGAGTTTTGATCTTCAAAGGCAAATAATTATCTGAGGAGTTTTACAGACTTCAGTAGAGAAAGCGCTAAAACAAAACCGATTCATTATTAATCTACCTTCCCCAGGGTCAATTCTCATCAAATTAACTTTTTCTTGCGCTGTGCACTTACCAGGCTTCATGTTAGTATAGTTACTTGTCAGAAAGTGTAACACAGTATCATGATGGGGAAAGGAAAACCCACAAATACGGAGGAATTTTTTGGTGTGGTGGTAGTACTGAATACCTTGCTGGATTGCTAGTGAGAAAATCAGTTTGGAATCACAAGCAGTCTTTTAGAAACTGTGACTGTAGTCTTGAAGACAAGCTCATAGGAGAAAAGATAAAATAAGACAGGCCATCTGTTTATTCAGTAGTTAGAGCACTGCAGTGCTATGACTATCTGGGATGACTTCTTGTGCATTACTGGAGGTAACATGCAAGGACAAGTTATCGAAGGATGCGTATCTGGGGAAAAAAATACCTAAAATCTCTGCCTACTCTAGAAACAGTCTTTTAATGTTTGGACATGAAAACTAAATTCTGTTGCTGTGATTCAGTAAGCTCTTGCATATGCTAAGGAAATGACTGGTCCAGTTGTGGAAGAGGCTGGGCTTTATTCAATCTAGATTAGTTTGATGATGGTTAAAATCACGCTTGTTAATTTTGGCTTGTGGCTTAAGTCTGGTAGTAACATGGGAAAACTAGTGGTAAGAATGCAAATAGGAATTACCAAAGATGTGACTAGCATCTGTCTGGTCATCTCCTGCATTCCTGTCCAGCTCCAAAAGTTGCTCTGGCTCCCTACTTAGTTTAAAAGATGTTGATTTAAGTCACTGATACTGATAGAGGAGTCATTGATATATTTCGTTTGTAAAATGTACTATGTGCAAGTAACAGATCTGAGGTGACAGCCTTTGTGTAGATGATTGTTTTCTGATAATGTGCTAGTGAACAAAATGAGGATCTGCCTAGCCTTTCTAACCTCAAACACTCATAGCTTTATTTACTATTTTTCTCTTTTGTTCGATGTTTTTAAATGGTAAGGACACCTTACAGTCTGTACAAAGTGTGCCTGGCTAGTGTTGGTAAGGTTTCTTCCCTTCCTTCTTATTCTAACAGGAAATGTTCATTTATATATTCAAATGAAGTTGCTCCCAAATTAAAACGCTACAATAAATACCTTGTATGACTACAAGTGCTACCAGCTCTATCACTGCTGCTTACAGCAGAAGTGACACCTCTGCATTTTTTCCCATCACTTGGTGGTGAATCACTTTTACCACAAATAGGAAAGGGAAGCTGCACAGTGCACCAATAGTAAAGCCAAAACAGGATCCGTGTGCTTAAAGGAATACCACGAGCTGCCACTAGCAGTTTTGTTGCTCCATCTCTACTGGAATTTCAGAGAAGCAGTCTTGTATTTTCCTGGGTATACATGTTTTGATAATTAGCTGCATCATTTATATGTGATTGAAAACCAATGAGGCAGTTATCAGTGGGGGGGGAAAAAGCATTGGAAACGTCTTCTGTAGGTACAAGACAGAACAATACATCTTAACTCACACAAATTGGTGATTACTGAGAGAGATTTGGTGTGTGCTGCAGAATCATGCCCTGAATTTAGCAGAGCTGCTTTTTGTCTGGAAAGCTAAAAAAGAATAATCCCTGTGTGCTGTGTAGCGGAATAAAAACACATGGCATTGTTTACCTGAAAGAAACATAAGTAAGTTTTTGCTCCAAATGAAGGTTTTTAATATACAACCTATTTGTACTTGGACTCTTTCAATGTTCTCTGAAGGAGCACTGACATACAGTGCAGCTGCAGTGCTAGGGTGCAGTGGTCTTTGTGGAGACACACAGCTTTTCTAGTTATTTATGGAGTCTGTGAAGTGTTCAGTATTTTTGTTTCTTTACTGGATTAGCTGCAAAGGATTCCATTCTTCATACCTGTGTGAACCCTTTAAATCACTGTGCAATATAGTGATGGGGACAAAACAGTTAGCAAAGGCTTCACTAGTTCAGTAGCACGTATAGGAGTATTTCCCATCCTGTGGGTTGTGTTGTCCTTTCTGGGACTGGGAAAGGAGAGAAAACAGCTGCAACTGTGTGTAATGGTGCCACACAGTCTGTAGCAAGCACTGTGGAAGAGGAAAAGGAAGAATGTATGCTTCAAGGGCAGCTACACTATAACGTTGCCAGCAGAATTAAGCAGTGTCAGTCAGCAATCCATCTACTTGAGAAAGACCTCTACTTTTATTGAATTTCTGTGGTCGTAGCTCAAGTCATGGCCTAAAGGTTCAGGCCTCTGCAATTGTCTCTGTGAATGGACTTTCTGGACCACTCTCACAGCTTGCTTTGTGAGTGACCAAAGTAGTGGATGCCTCAATGAGTGGTTCATATCAGAACAAAATGGAGGAGAGATGTTCTCCAGGTGTAACAAAGGAGCAACATTAGAAATTCTCTCTGCTAACCTTCAAGCTCCCAGACAGTGGTGTGTGCCCCATACCCACATTGTAGCTATGTCACAGAAACGCTGTCTGATGACACTTGTCACCTGTGTCTAGTGGTCAGAAGTGATTGAACACATTTGGGGCTCCTCTTTCTGAAGCCAGTTAAGGACAGTTTGCCTCAGCTGTAAAGGAAAAAGCAATATTGTTGGCATTTGCAGTGGGAAGCACTGAGACAGCAGCACCTCAGAGTCCCACCTGGCACCCACCCTGCTTTCCAGCTGCAAGAGGGAGATGATTACAGGAAATTTGATTCCACCTTTCAGGTTTACAAAGGCTGTTTGACTGTTTTGCCAAAACTTGAAATTAAAAGATCTGTTCTTAGGACAGAGTGAAAGACTACATCATGTCTACATGTGAAAGTTCAGGAGGACAAAGGCAGATGAGAGAGATAAATGTGGTGGAAGCTGTGTGGCTACAGATGTTTCTCTGGAGGTTTATGAAGGCAATTCAGTTGAGCTTATGGGTGCATTTTCAATTTTAAAGAAAAATAAAATTTTATGAATATGCAAGTTTTACCATGACATCACTAAACCCAGAACAGGTAATGGAGTTGGTCACCAAGTGCAGTGGAAACCTAAACAAAGCCCTTGGCCAACATTTTCTTTGGCTTTTGAGCATATTGGATGATGTAGCTACATGTTCTGGAAAAAGTATTTAGCGTAGCAGGATGTGCAGCTTCCCTGTGTGCAGTGGTTTTGATAGAGGCCATCATTTCCTCATGTTTGGGTTTTTATTTTGGTCAGTTTGCAGTCAGTGCCAGTGGAAAATGCTGGGTTTACCTTCTCAGTGATGGCTTATTTTTTAACTTTCTTAATGGAATATTTTGCACAGATTTGAGTATTAGAGTGGCTTTTGAAATGGGCATTTCTTTGTTCTACTTCAGCTGTAGATTGCTGGCTTATCTGCAGGGCCTCAAGTTAGAGCTCTTTTCCCTGTAACATTAACTTCTCAGTTAGCCACTTGTTATTGTGTCCTTCCTTTTCTGTTGAAATATGTCATGGAGGACACCGACCTTGAAATGTTACACATATTAAATTTTCTGTCATGGTATTTAAGCTGTAAGCTAACCTACCTTTGCCTGATTGTAAGTTAGATGAAAGATGATTAATATATTTTTAAAATCTAATAAATGTGTGAGACCATTTTTTCATTAAAGTCTCTGGTGAAGTGCATGAAAATTTGGGATGAAATTGGATGAGGGGCTCAATTTTCAGAATAAGCAAGATTGTGGATTGAAAGAATCATGCAGTTCCTGATGAGTACAAATGGGAGCAAGGCCCCTCCACGTTCTTTTTATTACTGTTTTTTTTTTTTTTCAGTTCAGAAGGGAAGGATGTGCTGGGCTTTCTAAGAACATGAGTCATGTGCGATTGTGCTCTATGTCCTACCCTCTCTCACCCTTCCTGAATAACTTGGAATCCACAGGCAAATTTCAACCAGATAACCAGATTTCACTGAAACTTTGCAGAAATTGAATTGTCTTTGGAGATTTTAACCTCTGGCTCAAATTTGTGCAGTTTCACTGCTAACTGGGGTGAGATGGATGGAGGTTTGCTCCTCTACTGAGGAGGTGGCAGGGTTCTTAAGGCAGCAGCCGGGAGGCACTGGTAGCTTCAGCCAGGCTTTGCTTCTGATTGCTGGTGCCCAGCAGAAGTGGGAGCAGGGATAAGGGTGCCAGGGTTGGGTGGGGGGGAGCATGGGGATGGAGGATTCCACAGGGAACAAGGTGTCATTTTCTGCTCATGGAACAACTTGTTGTTTTTTCTAAATCTTCCTCATAGTCCAAAGGCTGCCCAGTCGAGGTAAGTATGCATGGAGCAAGCACATCAGTAAGCGCTGCTCATCAGCTTCTAACTGCCCCTTCACTTTGCCTTCGTAAGAGCCCTTCTCTCGATCCTCAAACTGCCACCCCAAAACTCTTCTCCTTTGTCTGTCCCTCAGATTTTCTCCTTTTGCTGCTCTGCAACTGTCAAGCTTTGCACATAGCTATTTATAAAGCCCTAACCACCTCTTTATCGATTTAGGATTTTTAGTTTGTGACTCTGTGATTTTATTATTCTGGAAATAATTGTGTGATGTTTTTATGTGAAAGCTGTGCTATAAAATGAACGTTTGTGTCTTTCCCCTCTAAATAATATTCTTCTCCCCTGGAATGTTAGGCATGGTGGTAGGATTCTGGCAAACTGGATGAACTGTTTATGATAGGCACCACATTCAGCCTACACAGTGATGGAATGATAATGCTTCCATTTAGGGAGTGTCTTCTCATCCTTGGATGATGCTCAGATCCCCGTGAAATGTGTATATTTAGTAACAACAGACAGTGAATCAAGCCATGACACCGATGTGTGGCTTTCTAGGGATGCAGAATGTTGTGAAAGCCATCGGTCTGTTGTGAATATCATCAGTAGAGCTGTAAGTGATGTGACTACCTGTATGCTTGCTCGTGCCTGTAAAACTGCTGCCATCCCTCAGAAAGCACGGAATGAAGCCACAAGTCACAGTGATGGGTTTACTGCTGTTATGATGGCGAAGGTTTGCTATTGATAGCAGCCCAAACTCTGGAACTGCTGAAAATTTTAAGTACTGCAAATGTTTAGCAGTGATGTGGAAAAACTATGACATGCAGGCTGTTGCAGTAAGTTTGAATATTTGCCCACATTTCTGATGTGCCCCTATCAAACTGGATCTAATGAGCACTCCCCCTGGCTCCAGTATCTAGTAACACACAGCAACAGGGCAGTGGCCTGAGAGTATCCAGGTGTCTGCTGGGTCTCACAGCTTCATCTTGGCAGACAGGCAGAGCCAAGAAGGATGTTGATTAAAGAAAGTGTGAGGGAGATAGAGCTGAGACTTGCTAAACATCCAGAGCAGTATGTTTTTCTTTCATTTTTTCTTTCTGGTGTGTTTTTCTTTCATTTGCCAGACAAAAGAAAAACAAAAACAGTTCCATGTCATAGAAACTTCCTGTTCAATCAAAAAATAGTATTGCATTTTTTCATATTTTTTAGTCCTTTAAAACAAATCAAATATGAATAAACCTCAAGAACTCCATATACTTGGGAATTCCCAGTATATTTACAGCTCAGGTTATTTACCAAGGTGACATGTTTGTGGATAATGTAAGCTGAGACAAGTTTCATTTTTCCTGTCCCAAGACATATGCCTTGATCCTCTTCTTCAAGTGCCAATAATTTTTCTGCATCATCATAAATCAAAGTATTGTCAGGTGTTTGCTTTTAGAAGACCCATAGGACTGAAGCCAAAAAACCCATGAGAAAACAGGTTTAGGATGACTGCTTAAGTATTTCAGTAACTTCCTATTTTATGTATTGGCAGTATTTGTAAATGTTTCTGCTCTTGCCAGGTTTGTACGTTGACGAAGGAAGACAACCGGAGAGTGGGAGTGATTCCGAGTGATGAACAGCTCCATGTGTTACCTCTTTACAAAATTTCACAAACAGATGAATTCGGCACTGAAGAGGGATTGGAAGCTAAGATAAAAGCCGGAGCCATACAGGTGCTCACAGCTTTTCCCAGAGAAGTACGAATGTTAGCTGAGCCTCTCAGAGCTACAAAGAAGAAGAAACCAGACACAAGGAGGACCTCGAGTGAAAAGCAGGCACTAACAGACAAAAAGTACTCCACACCAGTAAAGCTGAAAACTGAAGCCCCAGAAAATCTTGGCAACACCTTGCATTGTTTAGGTGAGTGGTGTTTATTACTTTCCGCCATTCTCTTCTGCTACTGTGTTACTTTCTACCCAAAGGGAAGGAAAAGCTGAATACTCAGGGTTATAAAAGGCTTGTATAGTCTGTATTTTAGTGGCTGAGGAGCATCATTGTAGTCAATACTCTTTGCAGATGATTGCCCCAAAATAAATTTGTGGTGGTTATGTGATCACCAATGAAATATATCCAGGTTCCCTTGTTCTAGTAAATAGTGTCAGTCAGATCATATTGAAATAGCATCATAGGAATAGTCATATAAACAACGTGAATTTCTGTCACTTGAAAGACAACTCTCTTATCCGCTCGCCATGACAGAAGATGGCTTTCCTAGTCTGAGTTATTGGTAATTTCTTGTCAATGGCATGGAGACTGTTGCAAAGCAAGAGATCTGCCAAAAAAAAAAAAAAAAAAGGCTTTATCAAATCAGTCAATGCATCTCAAATTGATCTGGAGAGGTGGTCTCTGTCAGAAGTTAGGTAAGAGGCATGCCATGTTTCTTCTCTTACAACATTACTGTGGCCAGAGCCTTCTGCCTCCAGATGTGTTTGTGCAGTGCAGAATCATGACTTAGCTGAGCCATGTGGAGGTGCTTCTGATCTGAGGTCCAGTTTTGGACCAGGACTTTAGAGTATAGAGCTAAGCTCTGGGACTTCACAGTAATGAGAAGTAGAAAAGAAGGAAGAGGTGGAGCAAGCCATGGATGTTGCTTCTGTAATTAGAGGGGAAATTTAATAAAAACAGTTAAAGCATAGTCAGTCTCCCTTTCAGGAAGAATAGAGGAAAATTAGCCAACCTGCTATCATTTGAATTTTATTTCATAAAAGACAACCATATCTATGTAGTAGACTTAAGTGAAGGAATAATAGCTACATGTGTTTAGAAGAATGCTTGTGTTTGGGGAGTAAAAAATAAAAAATACCCCAAACCTCCATTTGATGCGATTCCGTAATTTGCACTCAGCACCCTGCTTCGTCTGAGTGGAAGAGTCAAGGCAGGCAATAAACACTGCATATAGCAAGATGGAATATGAAGAGAGGCCCCTAAGAAATTAGGCAGACATTCTGCTTATTTATGTGCAGCTTTGGGAGAGACAGTGCAGGCTTTGAAACAGATATAAATGGACTCCTTGGGCTGAGGATGATGTCCAGCAATAACTCCAAAGCAATGATTAAAAACTTCCATCATGCTCGGGATGGACTGGAAGTCCTGGAAACATTGGAGGACTCTGGTTTGGGACCTCTGAAACTGTCAGATCTCACTGGAAGGTTGTTTTTAAACAGAATTCTGAACTGCCTAACCACACAGCATTGTGGTTACAAATAGGCTTGGCTTCGCTATCTGAAAACCATGCTCTGAACAAACAGTACCATAGCCAAGATTTTAGCTGATGCTTTGGGAGCATGAAACTTCATTCCTTTGGATATGCACAAATAATAAAATAGCTGTGTAAAGAAGCTAACCTGAGTAATTTGTTTGGACTTGAAGTGTTTTGGTAAATTAATTTATAAGGGCTGATGAAAAAAAGTAAGAGTGAGGAAGAAACACTTCTATGAGTGGAAAAGTTGCTTGGAGATGGAAAAGGAAGAATGTAAATATAAATACTTAATTTCTTTTTAGTTTAATGAAGGAGCCACAAGAAGACTGGCTATGGCGGTGGGGTTGGAACCAGATGATTTTTGAGGTCACTTCCAACCTAAACTTTTCTATGATTCTATGATTCTATCCCATGTTGCCTCGTACATAGATGTAGTAAGTTCTTTTGAAAGAAACCTGACTGTCAGTGTCCTCAAGCTGGAAAGTTTGAGACTGAATAGATTGTATTGTACTGGCTAAAGCAAGAGATGAACCACCGACTTTATATTTCTCAGCTGGCCACAGCAGAGTAGCGGCCACTTTAGACAGTAGCTCCCAGTGCTCTGTTTGAACAGGAAATACTCCTGGGGAGCAATTCCACCTTACCTGAACCCATAATGACTTCCCCCCTACATTTTAATTAACTTTTCTTAATCTCTGCTACTTTGCCCTGCAGAGCAAGGAGCTTCTGGCAAGAGCTGGAAATCTGCTGGAGCCACAGGCATTGTGAGAGTGCTGGGGGCTATTACAGCTTATGTGCAGAGAATGTAGGTCTGTTCTCAGAGATGATGGGAAGTGTGATTCCCAAATGCTGCATTTCTTGTCCTTCATAGTAAGGGCTTGGTCTGGGGGGATGTGTGTCCTTAACTAAATGAAATACTTTGATTTCATAGAAAAGGTTTTTTAAGAGTTGATGAGGTTTCCTTATATCCTTCCACAACTTCAGTACTTGCATGCTAACTGTTGTGCCTAGTATTTATCCCACTTTGCCATTTTTGCATTCCCAATGAACGCTTTTTAAATCCATCACTACGTGCAAATTATTGTAAGACAGAATAGAAGAAAGACTAGTTCTGTGTCTGGTACAGTAATTAAACATTCCGTGTATTGATGGAGCAGAGAAGTAACACTGACAGGGATGGTCTTCTACAAGGCTATGCAAGAGCTGCATGTCGGGTGTCAGTCTGCTAGCAAAACACACATAAAGCAGTTTCAAGGCATGATGTAAATCCCATCACAGTCAATGGAATTCCTTCCCATTACTCCAGTGGACTCTGGACTGAACTTACCCATGATGAGAAGGAGTCATCTGAGGCAGCTGTTACACAAAGAAGCACATCTGCAGGGTGCCAAGACTGGAAATTGATTAGGGAGCTGACATAAATCGATGCATATCTCCACAAAGGTCTGAAATAATTAATGTGTGGCAATTAGGTGGAAGACAGCCAAAGCACATGATGCATCTTCCCAAGGACAGATTCACCTGCAGTATGTTGCCATATACTTTGTTGGGGCCTTTTTTAAGGAGGATTGGAGTAGTTACTTGGAAATGCAGGAATCAGTGTAATTCAGTAACTTTTCTGGTGTGATAGACAAGATCCATAAATACAGTTTTTTCTTTTATTATAATAAGTGTCTTTGGCAGCCACAAACCTTATTTATTTTTCATTTCAGACAGACTAAATTTCATTAGTTATGTGAAAAATCTAACCTAATGCTTCCTGCTAGCCTGGGCAGAGCTGAAGTGCAGCAGTTGGCTGCTGGGAAGCACTTCTGTAGAACTGGTCGTGTGAAGCAGGATTGAGTGGTTATTCCATTTTATCTATTTAATTCATCCTTTTCTATAGCAACAGTCTGACTGGAAAGGATTAATGTGCTAGTTAAGCAAGGTTTATTACTATGTATTTCTGGTCATAAAGGTATTCCTAAAAAGCTAAAAACAATCATATGTGTCTCTTTTATATGAGCAAGCAAGTATTGAAATATTATAAAAGGTGTATTTTACTAATTAAATGAAGAGAAGTACTTACTTTGGTATGCATTGCTTTTTAGGGACCAAATCAGATGCTTTAAAACCTGGAATAAAAATGGAGGCTTCTGATCACCTCTATGCCATTAAACATACTTCAAACACTACTAAAAATTGCTCCTTGATGAAACAGTACGCGGCTTCCTCCCCTTTCAAGGTGGATAGTTTACACCCCTATTCATCTTTAGCACACAAGTCCGGCATCACAGCAGTGACCAACATTCAACAAGATTTTTCAGTTCCCTACGGGTATTTTGAATGCAGCAGTAAGCAACCTCATGTGACACCTTATGTTAATTGTAAGAACTTTGATGTATCAGTCAAAGATTATACTGGAATTTTGCTGAATGAGAAGATGAATGGCGTGCCACCAATTCTTCCAGAGGTCACTGTGCCAGGCTCCCCACCCCATAAGGCCCCCCTGCCCACTATACTTGAACATCAGCCAGACAAGCAGAATTGTCAGCTTCAGTCAGGCAGCTCCGCCTCTTCGCAGCCCATCAGCTCCTGTGACCTGTCAGTATCGCCGAGCTCTCCAGCAAAGGATGCCGTGGGAAGTGAAGCTGAGTGTTCCCATGGATGCCCAGTGGAAAGGGGCAGCTCCTATAAAGAGCAGCTGTGCCATTTTGAATGTGCTGACATAAAGCAGAGCACTGCACTGGGACAGCCAACTGATCTGGAAGAAAAAGCTGAGGAAATATGGTCAGACAGTGAGCACAATTTTTTGGATGATGAGATTGGCGGGGTTGCTGTGGCACCTTCTCATGGTTCTATCCTAATTGAATGCGCAAGACGTGAACTCCATGCTACCACGCCTATTAAAAAGCCCAACCGCAATCATCCCACCAGGATTTCTTTGGTTTTCTACCAACACAAAAACTTAAATGAGCCAAAGCATGGTTTAGCCATGTGGGAAGCAAAGATGGCTGAGAGGGCGAAAGAAAAAGAAAAAGAAGCAGAAAGATTAGGAACAGAGAACACTGAACTAAACTCTAGCAGCAAGAAAACAACGCAAACAGGTGAAACCAGAGATATTTTTTATGAAGACAATGAGTTCAACCAAATTCCATCACGCAGAGCGTTAACAGTAACCAAGGATAACGTGATAACAGTATCTTCTTACGCCCTTACACGAGTTGCAGGGCCTTACAACCATTGGGCATAGGTTCAGTATTGAATGCCTCCTCCTGGTGCAGTTACAGTGTTTCTTTAAGGTGCTGTTAAAGAACAAGTCTTGCGTAGTTTACTGTTTGCTCATCTCAACCATTTTAAGGCTGAGGTAAAAAAAAGGGGGGGGATTTCTTCTTAAACTGTGACTTTAACATTTGGTGGTGCTCAAGCACAATTTAAGCAAAAAAAAATTGTATAGTTTTAATACATTCTAAAAAAGATTTTGTTTAGGTTATTAACCTTGATTGAATCATTCAGTTTATTACCTTTAGGAATTTATATTTGGTGCTTTAAATCAAGTCTGTTTACTACAAGAATCATTTATAAGGATTTTAACAGGTTCACATTTTATGGTGTTGAAATCAAGTTATACAGTAATAGCTCTACACAGCTCTTGGTGCTTAACCACATTGAACAGTTATAAATAAGCTGAATTATTACTTCATGGTGCCATTGCTTTAACAACTTCCAACCATTGGTGTATAGTCCAAACTGCAGATAAATCTTTTAGAAAACCAATGATTTTTTTTTTGCTCTAGAGATGTCATTATGTATGAAATGAAGTTATTGGCAATGATGGCTGGAAGTTGTTTTTAAGCTGTAAATATATATTTTAAAAGCACTTTCTATTTTTAAAATTAACTTGAAATAGTATAGTATAAGGATCATATTGTCTAAGGTTTGTGCATACTCTACAGAAGAGATCATTTTATTCTTGCTGTGTAGAGTTCCATATTGTTACAGCTACAGTATGTATGCTAACAGCATATGTGATTGTTTTTAGACTTGCCCTTTTTCATCGAAGATTTTTATGTTGCATTTAAACCACAGTTATCAAATACAGAAACATTTTTATTATTTTCAGGAGTGTACAATGAATTAGGAGACATCTTGTCAGTACATGTGTTGGGAGCTAGGAATATTGTTTGGGTTTTTTTAAAGGCAGCATTTGTTATGATTTTTTGAGCAATAAATGCTTAAGTCTCATTCATTTGGAGCATTTTAAGTTAACACGACAACCCAATGTTCCTAATGCCTCAGGGGTAGGATTGTTTTGGAAAAATACCCCCTAGAGTTGCTTATTCTATTCTGGAAAAAAAAAATAACTAATTTGGGGAAAATACACCATAAGTGTTGGAAAATATGAAACTTATGATATTTAACAGCAAAATTTTCATTAAGAATGACATATCTGTGCTATTCACCAGCTCTCTATGTTCAGGTTTGTACAAAAGTGTTTTGTACATTTTTCAAGTGGTTCACACGTTCTCCCTTCCAAACACAGAAAAGTTATCTTCTCCATTTCTGTTGGAAAAGTGACTATTTGCTAGACCATAAGAAAACCAGACACTCCATTGCTTTTAAATACTGTAGCATCCCACTCTTCTTTCTGATTCTCCTCTCCTATGTATTTCCTTTTTAAATTTATTTAAACAGATTACCAAATGGCAATGTTAGCTAAGGACTGACCTCATCCTGCAGCTTCTCTCATGAGAACAGCTCTGTATAGCCATAGCTGCCCCGTCAGAGCCAGCAGGAGTGCTTGGGCCAGGACTCCTCTCCTGACTGTGAGCTGCAGGATCAGGCCCCAGAAGTGAAGCTGTACCTTACTTCTGCCTCGGAGTCCTCTCTGCTGGGGTAACCTGTAGGTGTAAAGAGGTCAGAAAGCGTACGCTTGATAATGTTCTAGCATAGTGGTGCTGTAACAGAGGAGTATGAACTCTCTAGATCTGCTCTATTTCAAATCCAGACAAGGTGCTTGTTCCTTGGGAAGCTGAACTGTAAGCGCTATTTACAGTTTTGGTACGAAAAATACACTAGCTGTGTTCTTAACACAGTGCCAGTTAGGACCTTGGTGCTACAAATGCTGAAATGTGGCTGTAGATCCCTGAGACTGTTCTGTACAGATGTGCACACCTGCAGGTCTGAAGTAGCAATGTAAGGACCTTGGGTTCAGTTCTGCAGCTTCCTGTCAGAATTAACAGAACTGTTGATGGCAGAGGATGGCCCAGCTGAACCCTTCTTTGTATCTTACCTATTTTAAGTAAGTTTGTAAAAACCGGGTATGCTGCAAATTTTAGTTCAAAGCTTAATATTAGCTCAAATAGAGGATACGAAGGGATTGTAAATAGTAACAAAACAAAACCAATATTATGCCATCGTTTTGTACCAGCAGTTTTATGCTTCTTGACTACATAATATACAGTATACATCAGATCATTATGGTATTTTGTGTGCCTTAGATTTCCATTTGAAAATTTGTATATTTTTGGTGACCTGAAGATTAGTAAGAGTTCCAGCAGTCCCTACATTAAGCAGTACTGTTTCACTCATGTATTTGCTACCTGAAAACCCTTGTCCCATCCCACAGTTGATCATGTAGAGGAAAGATTAATTTACTGGTTTCACTGATAGTGCTGATAGCTTTAGTTTATATCCATGCAGACTGAAAAACTTAATTTCTCAGCACTCTCATGTGAATAAGTTTTTCTACACAAAATCAGTAAATTATAGAGACATCTCTTAGTATTCTAAAGGGTTCAGATTGTTAAAGTGGATTATTTTTACTTAAATCTTCCCCTATATATGCCCTTGTTTAACTTACGCATGACTGGAAACCTTGAGATGAAAATATTCCATTGGAAAAGCAGCAGCTTCCCTCAGAGAAGTGAGAAACAGAAAGGTGAATCTGAAAGGATACCTCCAAGCATAGCTCCCGGCAAGTCACTGCATAGGTCAGTCCAGGTCTTTTTAGAAATGGCCATTTTAACAGAGAAAGATTTATCTTAACATAATGAATGCTTTAACAGATAGGTGCTAAAACTCACAGTTAACTATTTTAAGCTTACTTACATGAGAAGAATGTATGGTGTATAGAACAAAATGCCACTGGTGGTGCTCTTTCCTTGGCTGGCTGTCACACAGCTACTTTTCCAGGCAGGCCAGCCACTTTCAGTTCTGCTGTGGCACACAGCAAGTTGTAATCTGAGAAGCTGCTATTTTCTATCGCTGTACTGCGGTATAGAAGATGCAACTGCTCACTCTTTTTACAGCTGTATGCTATTTATTGTAACATCTTGCAATAGTTATGTTGTTTTGAGTAGGGTTATCACTGTACAACAGTATTTGTCTCTTAAAATTTGCTACTCTGTGGGGTCTGTTGCATTCTTTGCAGCCCACACAACCACTTGAATTTGCTCTTGGCCCTTAACAAGGTCCTTCGAGGATGGCCAGCTCCAGAGCTGGGTCTAAAATGAAGGTAGCTGGCTAGGTCAGACCTGCCTATTTAAATTGGTGTCCAGCAGCTGGCACAATGATGTGGGTTAAAAAACAGAAAATGGACTCAGGTGTGGGCTGGTGATGAGGTGTGGTTTTGTGTTGATCCTTCCTCACAGTATGCTAGCAAAAACATGATCCAACATGGGACACCTCTGACTTCCCAGAAGAAATGTCTCTCATCCTTTTCTCCACTGCCACTCTATGCTCACCCTAGAGGGAGGGAGCAGTGCATTCTGTAGGAGCTGGCTCTGTTGGACTCCCTTAGTCCCTGTTGGAGTTACTGCAATCATGCCCAATTCAGTAGTGAATTTTACTCATGCAGTTTCTCTGTGCTTACTGATTTGTAATGTGCTGTTATATTACAGAAAACAGAAAGAATTCTTACTATAAATATTTTGGTCATAAGATCCACACAGCTTTTTAAGAACTTAGAAGTACTTGTGACTTTCTAGCTGTAACAGTTGTATTCATTTTAAGGACTTTTTAAGCTAACTTAGGAATAACTGCTGTTGTAAGTCCTTATCCTACCTGTGACAGTGCTTCCCTATGCTTAGAACAAGAAATAACTAGTATCTTAAGCAACGTTTTATGTTAAGCATGAGTGAACAGCAACTTCTTTGTACTTAAGATCATTTGTAAAATAAAACTGTTTGGGTTATTTTTAAAGAACTTGTTAATATCGTTGCAGTATTATGTTAAATTTGGGCTAAATTTGGATCCTCCTTATGTTGCTGCAGCCCCCCTGACTGCAAAGTGTTCGTTCATCAAGCTTTCACACCATTTTCATGTGTAGCTGATGGAACTGAATGATAACGGTGTGCCAAAGCCACTGCTGACTCAGACCCTCACAACCCTACAATTAACAGGTTTTGCAAGGAGAGATGGAGAAAATTTTGGAGTAAATGTACATCTGGTTAAACACTTCTGGTTAAACTTCACCTCAAGTTTCAGGTAGGCAGGTCTATTTCAGGCCACTTTCAGGCTTATGCTCTTAAACAGGTTGAGCAGAAAATAATGAAGTACTTACTGCCTTTTATTAAAGGGTATAGGGGTGTCAGCATCATTGTTTTCCTCTTTCCAATAGTAAAGACCTTAGGATTCTTCAGTCCATTTCCCTAGTTCATGATCCCAACACAGTTTGCAGTGTTCAACCACTTCACTTTTAAAAGACATGAGATGCTTCTTCATGCTGTATTCTTAAGTCTTCTCACAACAGTATCTTTTTCTCTTTTCTTCTACTAGACCATTATATATGTAATTTTTCCACACGTACATTAAAGTGCTAGAAGGGTGCTAAACAACTGAATGTGAAGGTGATGTGCTCTGTTTGGTTTGACTTACGGATAGTGTTCTGTTTCCAACACCTCGCACACCCTCACAGCTTTCCTCATAAAGTCAGAGAATGCAGCTGTAGACCCTAAACAACTGCACATGTAGGGAGGAGGGTAGGTGAGGCAGTTAATCTACAGAGAGTTACCAATTAGAGCAGATAAGCTGTATTCCAAAGTGCTGTTGCGGTGGACTAAGGCAACTGCTAACTTGATGTTCAGGATTGCAACTGTTGCCATACAACATTGTAATACTGTTGTTGAACGTTTTGTCACCTGATCAGTATTTTACCTGTATATCTCTATTTTTATTATTGTAACAGAAAAGAGTCTTAAGTTTGGGAGTTGTATTAAAGTAAGAATTAAGGTCCCGATTATCATTTATACTACTGGCCTTTGCATCCCATTAAAAGGATAAAGGACCTGAAATGGATGATGATTTAGCTTACATGCTTCAGAAT
Source organism: Ramphastos sulfuratus (assembly GCA_013399055.1). NCBI lineage: Eukaryota > Metazoa > Chordata > Aves > Piciformes > Ramphastidae > Ramphastos > Ramphastos sulfuratus. Next base: position 371,864 of record WBNM01026962.1, read on the forward strand.
ATCCCATTGCACTGACAGTGGTATGGAAAGTTGGCAGTATAAATCAAAATCACAGTATCACAGTATCACAGTATAAGCAAGGTTGGAAGAGACCTCAAAGACCATCAAGTCCAACCCATTACCACAGACCTCAAGACTAGAGGTCTTTACCAAATGACTGATTCGTACAATCACGTGAAATCAATTTCATGATATCCCGACTGTGTACTTACTGGACAGTAACACCCAGATTGTTCTCCGTTTAGAAATACGGGCTGCAAAGGAACTGGCTTGATTTTTATCAGGTTTTAAGCATTCACTTATATTGGCTGTCCTTTGCCCAACACTGTACAAAGAGAATGTGGTAAAAGGTTTTTGTACCTCTTAAGTAATGGCCTGGCTAGAGATCTCACAGAAGAACTGTCAATAACACTGTGTTTGAGCTTTGGTAGTTTTTCTTAAAATACTTGCTTCCTTTTACCATAAATTGGTCCCTTTTAGTTGATTATATAAGTTGGGTTTGTGATAATACATTTAATTCTGTTCTTTTCTAACTGAAGACTCAATGGGGTGTGTAGTGTTGCTTGTTGTTGTCACACTGGTGAGTTTTAAGACATAAAGCTAAAAGCCAATGTTTTCTGACTGCCTAAACTGTGGTGATACTTGATGTGAAACCATTGGCACTGCCCTGCGAGCTTGAGTCATACAGAGCTTCCCTTGCTGCCAGCAAAAGCCTTATGTAAGCATCCACTCCTGCTACAGTGCAGTTGCAGAATGCATCACGGTGCAAACTTCTCTTTCAATACAAGTTTGAGGAAAAGGAAATATATTTTCCTCCTTAAATTTCTAAACTGCAGCGATACTGCAGACCCTAATGAAGACAGATTTTATGCTAACTCTGTGAATGCCAGTCTAATCCATGCAACTCAAAAGGCACCATCTGGACTTTGTGAATCTCTTGTCCTCAGAATGAAAAAATAACTGTAGGCAAGAAAAACAAATGTGATATCCCAATGCCACTAAAAGAAAGCCAGTTCTAACCAATACAGAAAATTCAGGCATTTCAGTCTCTACCAACCATTCTACAATTCTTTGTTCAGTTTGAGACAGCTCCTCATAATATGACAATGTCAGAGCAGGTCATAAATACTGCTCAGACTTTGCTGTCATAATGAAGAACATTAATATGTACGGACACACTGTACTGCCATGCTATGGTTAATGGAATTCTTTCCCGCTTTGCAAAGCAAAAATATTAACAGCGTGCTGAAGCAAAAAAAGTCAATCTTGCCTTTCTTTCCTTCTCTTTTCTCTTTTCTCTTTTCTCTCTTTTTTATTTTTCTTTCTTTCTCTGGGATGCATTGGATATTTATTTTTCAAATTTGGATTTGAGGGTTTGGGTTATTTCCAGTTACCAGCCTATGGTATTTTGATCTGGAACTTAAAAATGTTTTTTTGAAATGAAAGATCATATACAGGGAGAAAAAAAATCAGAAAGAAAAAGCACTTCATTATGTCACACTATTTACAGGAGAAGGTATAAAATTTGCTTCTTTTCTCACAAAACATTTGGGCCTGATTCTTTCCTAGTAAAACTGAGCACAGCTTCATGAGGCTGGTGGAGCTGTGCAGAGTTACGCTAGCTGAGAAACTGAACCTTAAAATCTTCTTTGCAGACAAGGGATCCCCTTACCAGCAGTACTTGAAGACTTGTGAGTTGTGACTGCATGTTACTTGAAAGATCTAATTAAGCTATGTTTTTTGGTGCAAGCAGTTGTTGTACATGATTTCATGTTTATGTAGCAAGATGCATTGAAATGTCGATACTAGTATTGAAACATACATGTAAAAATTGTTGTTGTGGAAAATGTCTGTTCTATTTTTCTTGTGTGTCTCATCTGTTTAGAACGTAAACTTTTTCCTTTTTTTCTATTTTTTATTGTCCTAACTGAATAAGGCTAAATGAATACTGTAATTGAAAATATATTTTAAATCTTGTCATGAGTTTTTAAAAAGACTATTACAAATTGTACCATTCCTGATTACACAGAACTTTGTGGGTGGTTTTAAATAAATTTTATACTTCTATTTTGCACTTAGTCGTCTAATTTTTCTTTCCTGCAATTTTAATGCATTTCTTGTAAAATGCTTTCAGAAATAGTGGGTTTTATTCCTAATACAAACCAAAGCAAACTCATGCTGAAGTACACAAAGACTAAAAATTTATGCCAGGAGAGCCTGTACCACACAACTAACAGCAGTGTTAATGCCCTGCTACATAATAGAGCATCTAATGTTACATCTCTGTCCCCTCTAAAACCATTCCATGTCTTGAAATTTAAGCCAAGGAAGGAAAAATTTTCTGATTCTGAGCTAGAAATAGTCTGGTCTTGCAGCATATCTAGGGTTGCTGAGAATGTTATCAAACATGTTCTGACAATAATAAGGAGTTGCTCTAATAAACATTCCAGTCTAGGTTCTGGATGATTATATAATTTACCCTATAGTCTGTAACACATCTTGTTAAGTGAGGAGTAAGAGAATAATTGCTAATAAAAGGATTTTCATTTTATGAGCCATTTTCACTGCAGAAGTTTTTCTCTCAACACTAATAACCATTGTTATGTGTAGAAATACATTTGTGAACTAACTAAACCGTGCAGGACTGCAGTGGTTCACCCAAGTCAGCCGGGTCTCTGCACTGGAAAGGGATGGGCATCAATCTGGTCCCTGTTGTCAGTCTGCTGGTGCTCTGTGTAGGACTGACCTGTCCCAGGCAGAGCTGTGCAGCAAGAGAAGCAGCCAGAAAATCCTGACTAGAAAGGACAAAATTGATGGTGAACACATCTACACAGTGTCTCTTTTTCCTACCAGCCCTGTCTTGACAGAATATGGTTATGGGAATCATTTGCTGCGGCTTTTAATTCCCATTCAGGAGAAACAGTCCAGGTTTTATTTGTTTCAAATCAAAGAGTATGGTTGCTTTCCTCTGAAGACAAAACTGACCTCAGCACTAGGCTGCTTTACTACATCTGCTTTACATTCCAGTGCAGAACAGCAATACTAGAGAGAATTCCTGTTGCTTAGATCTGAAGAAAAGGAGGAATACAACTCCTGAATGTTCAGATCTGCTTCTTTTTGTCCTGCAGCAAGTGTAGGAGGAAAAGCTAGTGTTACAGTAATCATGCAGATAACTGGAATCACATGGAGGGCATAACAATGCTGCGATCCTCAGGCTTCGGTCATACCCTAGAAATAACTGCATTATGCAGTATGATGCATCTAGCTCCTGGGAGTAATGCAGTAATCCAAAGAGAAGCCTTTGCTCTCTTATGTAATCTGCTGCTCTTTCAGAGGATAATCATTACTGGGTTTTTATAACAACATCTCACAGCTTGCCCTAGGCCTTCTCTAAATGGTACTATCAAATCTTTAAACAATACTTTGCATTCCACGCTTCAGTATTGCAGTCTGGAGCCCACAGCACAGGTTGTCTAAAAAGCGTGTGCATTTTGAATAGCACTTGCAGTCCTGGGAGCAGACCTAGGAACATTACTTCGAAGGAAAAAGTGTCAATGAGAACCTTTTTTGTCTCCCTTTCAGGTCCTGCCAGCAAGCTGCATTTTGCCTCCCCCAGCATTCCCACTGCCTAGTGTGTTCCTAGTCAAGGCTGCCTTTCACCATAAATTACAGCATGGTGCACGCCAGAGCTTGTGGGAACAAAACCAACACAAATTTACCTGCCCTGGCAGCCCTGAAAGGTTGCCAAACATGAGTTTATCTTGTAGAGCTCAACACCTGGGGGCGGCATCAATACTTGACTTCTTACACAAGTCATACAGGTAACAGAATACTGATATAATAAAGTTGTTTGCTTTTACATTCTTAAGATGTTACAGCCTTAAATTACAAGAACTATTAAACTGGTAATAATAGTTTAAACTGCAAGATGGACTTTTTTGATAGTTACCATTTTCTGCAGTACTCTTTAATACCCAATCAAGACCATTGAGCAGCAGGGTTTTACTGTTATTGCATAATGTTAAAGCTGATTAATGTTGACAAATATTATTACATACTATTAGTTCATCAAAACATACATAATACCAGTTCATCAAAATACTGCCCTTTTTGTGAATTCTCTACATCAGAACGAGCAACGTATTCAAATATAAAGACAAATGAGACACTTCCGTCAGCAGTGTTTTGGTTCAAAAAATGTCCTAATGTCTAAAATGACATCTTTACTAGCAATGCCCATCTGTGTTTTTAATCTAAAACATGCTGAAAAAAATACCTAAAATGTGGAAAATAAAACCCAGCTACTTCAACAACCACTGGCTGGATAGAGCATGAGTCCTAAGAGCCTGTAACCCCCTGTACATTCTGCTCGCTTCTGGATAATGTTTTGCTTTGATACGCAACATGACACAAAATTCTTATAGCAGATGAATTCTTGAAAATGTCTTTTCACACAAGGCCAAACATTACTTAAAGAATGGTTTGGGTTGGAAGGGACCTTAAAGATCATCTAGTTCCAACCCCCTGCCATGGATAGAGACACCTCCCATTACACCACCTTGCTCAAGGCCTCATCCAACCTGGTCTTAAACACTTCCAGGGACAAGGTGTCCACAACTTCCCTGGGCAACCTGTTCCAGTTTCTCACCACCCTCACAGCAAAGAATTTCTTCTTAATGTCCAATCTCAATCTACTCTGCTCTAGTTTAAAGCCATTCCCCTTCTATCACTACAAGCCCTTATAAATAGTCCCTTCCCAGCTTTCTTGTAGGCCTCCTTCAGGCATTGTAAGGCCACTGTAAGGTCTTCCCAGAGCCTTCCCTTCTCCAGGCTGAACAGATCCAGCTCCCTCAGCCTGTCCCCATAGTGGAGGTGCTCCAGGCCTCTGATCATCCTTGTGGGCCTCCTCTGGACCCTCCCCAACAGATCCATGTCCATCTTGTGCTAGGAACACCAGAGGTGGACACAGCGCTCCAGGTGAAGTCTCACAAGAGTGGAGCAGAGGGGCAGACCTCCTGGCTGTGCATCTTTTGATGTGGTCCACAATACATTTATCTTTGACTTTTTTTTTTCTCTACCTTATCAGGTGTACAGCTGTACCAGGTGTACAGCTCCATTCATTCCTAACTTAATAGAGTAGCACTTCTCCACTTTTCCAGGCATCCTGACTTACTCCTATTTTTCAGCTCAGAATAGTGAAACTTTTCCCTCCCATTGATTGCAGTTCAGTTTCATGTGACCACTATGTTTCACATGTAGACTTCTGGTCTTGCACGGCAGTTTCCTTTCACTTTGAAGAATCTCTTCTGGGAAATGAAGTGCTTCATTAAGCACACACTTCTGTGATAGACCCTAACTCACCTGCACAACAGCAGATAGCCTTTGAAGGATTCATGTGGGTTATAGCTGTGACAAGTTCTAAAAGTGAGATCTGTTGAGCTGTTAGAAATTATCTTGTTCTGTAAGGGTAAGAAGCTGTAAGTGCCTCAGATGTGATGCTGCTTAACAACTCTCCTTAGGCTTCAGCTCTCGTGAGGTCTAACTATGTAGCAGTAAAAACCAACAACAAAAAAAGCAGCACACTTGATGAGTGCTCACCAGCAAGCCCTGCAAGGGCTAGAGGCTCTCTCTCACCTCACAGAGTACAGGGGAGTATTCCTTTTGCATGCAACTTCATCTGAGCAAATATTAAGAGTTTTAATCTTCCTGCTTTGCCCTCTCAAGCTGGAAGAGGCATTACTTGGGGTTGTTACTGCACACACAAGGTCTCAAAATGTTCTTGCTGTAAATCACACTCTGTGTGGTCTGCAGCAGGTTAAAGTGCTGAATCCCTACTCTGGGCTATGCTGCCCTGGGGGATTTTGCGTGCCTGTCCTTTAGATCATAGCCTATGTTCTGCAATGGGAAGAGGCACAATATTGCAGGCAGTAATGGAAGGGCTCTCGATCTCCTGCTTTTCAAGTGATGGAGCTAAGTTTTCCAAGGTGGTTAAAATTTTTCTTCTGACTTCTCTATTGCCTGGCTATAGAAGTGCATTAACTCTGTCCTTCACATAATTGAGTTACTCCAAGATGTGAATGGCATGAATATGAGAAATAGTAAAATGAGCTGTATCAAGATCAAGCCCCTATTCATTTCACTGGGTCAACCTCTGCATGTAATACCAATGCAGACAGCTCTGCCATGCTCTGTAAAATGAGTTCAACATCAACAACTACCAAGAGCAGGTTACAGTCATAACATGTATAGATCCAAAAGTTGTCTGAAATTGAGTAGGATCTATTGAAATGTATCTCCAACAAGGATACGAAGAAAATATACTGATCTTCCATCAGCAAAGTTACATTGTCAAAACTGAGCAAAACAACCATCTCCCCATAGCTGGCAAAGGTCTTACATTTCAGCTGGACAGATACGACATGACCAGTTACTAATGATAGTACTTTTCTGTCCAGGAGCTTCATATTTGGTATGAAACTCTACTTTCTGTGTCTTCTCAATTGTGCAGATTTTCAAAACTATGTTTATGGAAATATTACAATTTGTCCTCCAGTTAACTGCCCTACATACATAATATGAATACAGTTAAATATGTTTTGGATTTTCTTCAACCAAAAAGAAGCCTCTTCCACATTTTATTCTACATTTTCCTTTCACACCATGCTCCTAAGATACCTGAAACTAGTTTTGTTCTGCCCAATGCAGGGACTATCGCAGTACCTCTGCTGTTGCTGTACAGTGACAAGTGCTTGATAAGTGCTTGACTTTATTACGTAAAGGACACTAGATACCAGGTGCTTAGCCATAATGCATTTATTATGGCATCCAACTCTATACGTAGTGTCAATAATGGATAGTGATTTATTATAGATCAATAGTAATAAAATTTTAGGTGACCCTGGATGATACTCCCCTGCTGGGATCCTGTGATTCTGTGCAATAGTGAAGCAATCTGCTAGTGTACAAACGGGATCTCAGCACCTAAGCACACAGTCTGAATCACTTCAAAAGCAGCAACAGACATTATTTACAACTGATACCGAGTTCCTTTAGATTGCAAGCCCCCTGCAGTACACATTTGTTTTGTGCTAAGTTTGTGATACAATCACTGTTGTAAGACAACCCGGGGGCACTTTGGAAACCGCAAATACTTGTTTAATGACAAATGTGATTATTTTTCTGCTTCTTCAACATCTTGGGGATCTAGTCAGAGTAATCAGCTTTGCTAAGGTCAAATATGTTTGTATATATGAAATTAATTACATGACTTCAGATTTTTTTTCCTTGTTCATCTGAAGGTGAGATACTGCACCAAACAATAAGCATAATGTGGCAAATGCTGAGATATACGAACACCAGTGCTGGTCCAAAATTCATACCATATACAGAAATTACTTCAGTAAGTCATGGCAGACAGGAGAGGTGCCTGGGGACCGGAGGAGGGCAAATGTCACTCCAATCTTCAAAAAGGGTAAGAAGGAGCCAGGCAATTATAGACTGGTCAGCCTCACCTCCATCCCTGGAAAGGTAATGGAGCAGCTTATCCTTGGTGCTGTCCTTAGGCATATCAAGGACTAGGGGTTCATTAGGAACAGTCAACATGGTTTTAACAAGGGGAAGTCATGTTTGACCAACCTGATAGCCTTTTATGAGGACATAAATAGGTGGACTGATGATGGTAGAGCACTGCATGTGGTTTACCTTGGTTTCAGTGAAGCATTTGACATTGTCTCCCATAGCATCCTTATGACTAAACTGAGGCAGTGTAGTCTGGATGATCAGGTAGTGAGGTGGATTGGGAACTGGTTGAAGAAGTCAGGGAGTTGTGGTCAATGGGATGGAGTCTAGTTAGAGGCCTGTAACTAGTGGAGTCCCACAGGGGTCAGTACTGGGACCAGGTCTGTTCAATATATTCATCAATAACCTGGATGAGGGCACAGAGTGCACCGTTAGCAAGTTTGCTAATGAAACCAAACTGGGTGGAGTGGCTGCCACACCAGAAGGCTGTGCTGCCATTCAGAGAGACTTGGACAGGCTGGAGGGTTGGGCAAGAGAAATTGAATAAAATTCAACAAGGGCAAGTGTAGAGCCTTGCACCTGGGAAAGAACAACCCCAGGTATCAGTATAGTTTGGGGACTGACCTGTTGGAAGGCAGCAAAGGGGAAAAGGATCTGGGGGTCCATGAGGTTGACCATGAGCCAGCAATGTGCTCTTGTGGCCAGGAGGGCCAATGCCAGTCTAGAATCATAGAATCATAGAATGGTAAGGTTGGAAGGAGACCTCAAGGATCATCTAGTTCCAACCCCCTGCCATAGACAGGGACACCTCCCACTAGCACAGGTTACTCAAGGCCTCGTCCAACCTGGCCTTGAACACCTCCAGGGAGGGAGCAGTCTAGGGTGTATTAAAAGGGGTGTGGCTAGTAGCTCGAGAGAGGTTGTCCTGCACCTCTACTCTGCCCTGCTGAGGCTGCATCTGGAGTACTGTGTCCAGTTCTGGGCCCCCCAGTTCAAAAGGGACATAAAACTGCTTGAGAGAGTCCAGTGCAGAGCCACAAAGATGATTAAGGGAATGGAACATCTCTCTTATGAGAGCGGATATTGAGGGAACTGGGCCTCACCTTGGAGGAGACTGAGGGGCGACCTCATCAATGTTTATAAATGCGTAGAGTGAGTGCCGAGAGGATGGAGCCAGGCTCTTCTCAGTGATGCCAAATGACAGGACAAGGGGCAATGGGTGGAAGTTGAGGCATAGGAAGTTTCATTTAAACATGAGGAGGAATTTTTTCCCTCTAAGGGTGACAGAACACTGGAACAAGCTGCCATGGGAGCTTGTGGATTCTCCCTCTCTGGAGATAATCAAAACCTGCCTGGACGTGTTCCTGTGTGATCTGGTATAGGAGATCCTGCTCTGGCAGAGGGGTTAGACTAGACGATTTTTTGAAGTCCCTTCCAGCCCCNTTAGCGGTGTTGAGAGGGGTTTAAGTCGTTTTGAAAACGATGGCTGTGGGGCAGGGGCGGACGGTTGTCCTGGCGGAAGGCAAGTCGCGGAGTTGGTGAATGGCCCTGCCGCGCTCGCGTGGTTAACTTGCCCTTGTTCGGGGAGAGGGAAACTGAACCGTAACTGCCTCTACCGGCAGCACTCCCAAACGCGGCGTAGCCAGAGCCCTTAGGAAAGAAATAATGATTTAAAAAGTACAAATCCTTCGTTTTGCAGAGTCACCTTTCCCTTGGTCTGCGTTTGAATCTTGAATCAAGTTTGGCCTTTAAGTACCGTTAGTCCCATTGTTAAGACCGAGAGGACGGAGATCACGGCTTAGGGAAATACAATCACTTGTCTTTCAACCTTTCGTGTTTCCCGCTTTTGATGCGTATTGCCTACCAGGTTTAGGGGTGTAATGATGATAATCTTTTAACACTGTGTCCCGTCCCGCCCCCACTCTTCCCCCNTGAGCTAATGAAGAAACTCCTCTCTCAAACCAAGTCATACACTAGATTTTTGAACACCCAGAATGTTTAGTGGAACCCTGTGATATCCACCTCTCAATCTGCACTCCACCTACATTCATACCAGCATACTTCTACTCACTACTCCAATATTTACACTCTCAGATGTATTATCTGTTGCTTCCACAGCACTAAATCTGTAATGCTGGGTGCTGTTGTGGTACTGCAAAATGTACTTGTGTCTATGCTTAAGCACAGAGCCACTGTTTCTGAGAGCTCTTGTAGCCACTGATTGTTGAAAAAAAACAACCAGAAAGCTATTAGTTTTAAGCCTTTTTAAATAACACTATTTCATCAAGTACCAAATAAGGCTCCATTGAGATGGGATCGATATGGTTTCATTCCCGAAAAATTCAGGTTAAAGAGCTACACCACTGAGGCTTTCCTGAGCAAAGAGTACAGATTCTACTTCAGAAGTGGATGAGTAAGGTTTAAAATGTGTAGACTTAAGACCTACACTTCTCAGTGTAAAACATATAACCTTGATGTAATTGGCAACATACTTTGAAGGGCTCAGGCATTATCATTGCCTATTTATTTGTCAGTACCAAACGCTGACAGAAATTTACCTCTGCTCTATTTGCCCTCCAAGATAACCCAGCCCCCAGGGAAGTGTGACTTTATTCCATATTTACTGACAATAAGGCAGTTCGAAGTCCCATTTTCATTTAGAACATGTCTTGTTGACTTTACATTCAAGTAATATTTCGTGTGCATATTTCATCTGAAAACAAACGTGTAAACTCTTTGAGGTTTAAACCTTAAATATTTCTTTATAACATCATCAAAAGAAGGAAATTACTATTGCTCGTGAACTACAGAACTACTTACTGCAATGGTTCCTGGCTGCAATTTCTATTTCAAACTGTCTTAAGTGTTTAGATGACTCCCTCCGATGAGTCTACTCTCCCTTCACGTCAGATGATCCTGCTATCTCCCTACGTATCAGCCTGCTGTGCTTATGTGGATAAAATCAGCTCTCGAAGGTTCGGCAGCTCACACATGGCTTTGGTTCAGGCTGGGGGCACCCTATTTCCTGCAGCAATAAGACACCCAACGAGGTGTCATTTGCAGGGCAGAGGAGAAGGTTGGTGTGTGCGGCCAAGGGTTGGGACGGTGCTCGCGGCAGCAGGTAGGCCCCGATGCAACATGGCGTTCTCGTAACTCCGTCCTTTCTCCGCCTGTGTAGGCCAAGATGGCGCCGGGGCCACTCCCCTCATCTGAGAACTTCGTCGCACGCGGCAGGCTGGGCGCGCGCCCAACAGCCAGTCCGGCCGTGCTCCCTGCCTGCGCGCTCAGGCCTGCCGGCGCCGTGCGGTCGTAGGCACGGACGTCAGCAGTGTGCGCCGCTGCCTGCTGCCGTCGGCGGGGGTGCGAGCGCCTGCGCAGTGGGGGTGCGCTTGCTGCGAGAGGCTCGGAGGGGTTGGCGATGGCTCCGTCGAGGTGCCGATCAGGTACCGCCATGAGGCCCAGGCGGGGCCTGGAGGCCCCGGCGGCTTTCCGGGAGGAGGCCCTGGCGACGCCTGGGGTTGGGAGGGAGCACGGCGGGCGCAGGCCCGCAG